>CM047883.1:22574531-23121215 GCA_026212405.1 Petrea volubilis | reverse complement strand
TGAGAACGATCGAGTTATTATGGTACAGATTTGCAAAAAGAATCGAAAAAAATAAGACATTTGCTTACCTTAAGAAGTTCGGATGAACGAAAGCCACCGAGCCAGAGGAAACATCTTTCCGCGGGCGTTTTCCACATGCCCGACAAGATGTGGAAGACATCCGCCTTTGCAGCGTCCCCTTTTATCCTAAAAATGTCGTCATAATGCGCCACGATGCCCTCCACAATTATACGAAGCTCGGCATCGCCCGCATGCGAATTGACTGCGCCTCTGAGCTCGTTAATCCGACGGTTGTGCTCCTCCAGCCACCGTGCGTACTCAACATCGAAGGCCAAGGCACCTAGAAATTATGGGATTTACCCAGTGGATATTTTCATGGATGTCAAGGTCGCTGAAACGAAATTTTTGGTAAAGAGTATATTAAAGTTTCAAGTTGGCTAAAAAATTCTTCAATTATGGAAAAAGGTACCCAGGTTGGCATGTAATAATTGAATGGGTGTTTTCATCGGGAAGCCACATCTAAAGCAGTTAACATATAAATCCAAAACCATTTCGCTCATCTCGAAACCTCAGTCAGTTTTCATTTTTAATGTCTGATATTAGAATTAATTACATTGCTATCCCCTGTCACTATATACAATTATATAAATTCGGTCATTACATATAGCTAAATGATAGCACTAGTCAAAAAATAGGCTTTCCAACTTACTCTTGTATATTTAGGTTATGTTTTTCAAGTTTCTTGACAAATTTTGCCTTTGATCAATTTTCGATGGTCAAAAGGGGTATCCGTAATTTTAAAATAAGGAGGGGAAGGTTCTATAATTGCACACAGTTATACGATAGGATGCTGTAATTGGCCCTATTTCTTATAAGAAGCATAATTAGCCATGAGAGAAATCCACTCTGATTTTCGAATTCTCCTCCAATCTCATTGATCTTTCTCCACTTCTCTTTATTTATGGTATAAGAATAAAAGCCGAAACCATTTAAAGCACATCCGACAGACTGACTTTCTTTGTCTTCAGCAATAAGTAAATAAATAATAGTAGGAAACACCAAACTGCCACTTTGTAAATCAGAAACCAGGATCAGATGGCCACAATAAGATGATCATACCATTTCCACTAATCGATTGAGATTGATCGCCTGAACTTGAAATAAATATCCCCTTCACCAAAGAATAGCACATTCACTAAGTTGATATTGAATAAAGATTTCAACAGGAATCGCATATTAGTTAAGAAAATAAATAAGAACACAGAGTAGAACCTGCTGTCTGGCTCTTTGGAGCTCTTGCTCAAGTTGTGTTAATTTCATTCTGCTGCTTTCCAGCTGTTGCACATAGGCCTAGACCCAAAATACAGGCAAAAGAAAAAGAAAACACAAATTTATGAACAACTTTACATTAATCATACTGGAACAGCAGCGAAGCGAATAACACAATAAAGTGAAGGCTGACTCTTTAAACTTCCATCAGCTTAATCAAGAAGCAATAAACCCTTGTTCACGAGCGAAATAAGGTTGGGTTAAAAGCAGGCTGTTACATTACTTAATCTTTTGTGACGTCAGGGGTGTTTCAAGAGCTTTGGCTTTTGCTTTATCTGAAGTGCTTAATTTTAGAGATTTTGGGGAATGTGATTAGTAGTAAAAGTTGGCAATGTTTGAAAATAGAAGCTGCTAAAAGTTGGGAATTAGGAGCTTCTAGCTTCGTTCTACTAAAGAAAAATCATAAGTGTGCATTGCAAACACTCTTCAATGACTTATTTTAAGCTTTTGAAAACAATCCTGTAATGTATTGATCCCGAACAAATATTGTGTAACAAAAAACCAAAATTCTACACCAAACAAAGGAGCGTCTCTTAGCATCAGATCAAAGATGAAATAACACAGATTTCTCCATATCTTAAAACCTGCTTATAGTCTCAACAATCATCATCAGATGATTTTATATCCCTATTTAATCCCCCACTCTGCCACTTTAGTTAAAAAGGTATTGAAAACCTACCTTTTTCCGCAAGCGGCTTTTTCTTGCAGCTTCACGATTTTGAGCAAGCCTCCGGAGAGTCTGCATGGGGTAGTTGGAATCTTAGATCTACACATAAAAAGGAGAAAAAAAAAAGGAAATGCAAACAAGAATTCAAAAACCTTTTGATCTCTAGGCTTATCACTGCCATCAGAAGCAACTATGCCCTGTAATTGATTGTTTTGAAACTGCACAAGAAATAGATGCATGATTAAGTCAATCACTACAAGATGTTTTATCTGTGCACAATTGAAAAGCAGGCACCTATGGATGGATCAATTCAACATACATATGTCAAAATAAGCTTAAATTCCAAGAAAGTAAAGAATAAAAAAAAATTCTGGAAGTGCATAATGTATAAATCCAAAAGATGAATAAAAAAGGTACACTGTGGAATATTGTGCATTACCCTCTTATCTTCTGTGTCAGCATCGGTAGAAGTATCGGTCCTAGGGCTGGCATCTGCCATTTTCAACACTCTGCAATCTCCAGATTAATGCTTCAAAATGATATTGCCACATGCATAACACCCTTCTGGAAAGGGGCCATTTATAATGAAAAATGGGCCAAACTGCAAGCAATTACTCTGCACAAAACAAACAAACAAGAAAGAAAGCAACCCTTTTCAGAAACTGACAGTTCTAGACAAAATTAGAGACACACACAAAAATGTTAGATGTTGAAGCATTCTTCAAGTGCTGAAACTGAGTTTTAAGTACAGTCAAATTGAAAATATTTTAGTGTTTTTTGATTTCTTTAGCCTATAAATATTTATCATACATCCTTCAAGCATTCTCAGCTGCTCAGGCCAACAATTCACTCTTTTAGTACAGATCAAGAACCGTGGCAAAAAAGTACTAGCAACCTAAATCCCTAACTAACTCTTTAGTTGTAATTATGATTTCTAGCATCATTATGCTATTCCATCAGTGATAATAGTAACTGAAAAGATAACACAACATCTCAAAGAAGTAATAGATAGACACACACACACACACACACACTAGATCTCACTCCACATTAACGAATTCCATGACAAAATTATCACCTCCAAAACACAAAATTTCGAGCTTAATCTATATTTACTTCTTCTTTTCATCACTTGCAAATCATTTCCCTTGATCCCACCAAACCCCACAACACATTAATCGAATCCTTGCGACAATTATGAAAATCCAAGCATGCCAGGAACGCTAAAACTTCAAATATACCTCTCTCCCTCATATGGGACGCCGACAATTCGAAGCTTTTCCGATAATACTACTTCTTTCGCTGTGGTAAACGGGGGAAAAAAAAACTTGAAGAACTGAGATGAATAGAGAAACAAGTGTGGTTTGAGAGAGAGAAATTTACCACCCCAAGCTTTGACTTTCGGTCCCCCTTTCCTCTCTTGAATTCTCTTTTTTATTTGGGGGCTGGAAGTTTCGATGTGGTTTCCAATGGGTTTTTACATAGAAAGGGGCAAGAAATGAAAGTAGCAAAGAAGAGAGGGAGAGAGAGAGAGAGAGAGAGAGAGAGAGGGCGGGGGGTGGGGGATTACCTGGTGTGAAAGCCTTGAGTTCAGAGAGAAATCAACTGAAAATAGTTCTATCTGTTCATCATATAATAATGTTAGTATTATTTTTTTTCTTTTTCAATTATTTCCATTTTATACGCAACATAAAGGTTAATAATATATTACTATGCTCCCCCCCCCCCACCCCCCCCACCCACCCTTATTTCATTATTGTAGTGCAAACTTAGATATTTCAAGAACTTAATTATTATCATATAATGAGTTTTTTGCTTACAATTCCTATAGAATTTAGAGGTGAGTGTGTGTGTGTGTGTGTGTATTTAATATATATTTACATTAGGGATTATTTGTCATAATTTATATGACATAAATTCAATAATAGCTACTTGTGGATAAATGGAATTAAAAGTGATCTTTAGAAGTTACAGCGTTTTGTCTCTTGCCAAGTACTTTTGTGCCACTTTTATGAAACATTAAATAAATTTCTTCCAAGAGGTTGAACTTAATCAAATCAGGGTAAATGATAGTAAATACTAAATAGGATAGATAGTTGATATTAAATAGAACCATATGGATTTCCTTACGAATTAATCCTTTAAAAGAAACAAAATAAAAAGTCTCTCCTTTTCAAATCATGATAAAAATAAAATATCATATTATAGAATATAAATTGTAAAAAGTGATGAGTTTTTGAAGAAATAACATAGCTTCTAAATTCTTTAATACCAATGTAAAATAAGAATAAATTAAATTTGAAACATTGAACAGATTATCAACGATTGATCAAGAGAAGGGTTAAAATATTGTCAAGCTTATTTCTCCCCCCGAAATGATATAGTAATTTCTAATTCTAGGGTCATTTTAGTTGCAAAATCATATCAAGAATTTAAGTTTTGAAATTGAATTTTGGCCATTATAAAAGAGAAAAATAAAATAAATAAAAAATAGTATCCCCCTTTCACATTTATTATGTCAAAACATTTAGTAGTTGGTAGTCAAACATTTTGCTTTCCATTTATAGAAACAGTCCTACCATCTACAGTGGTGGCAGTTATTACATACAAAATTCTTACATTATTAATACATGCCAATATTTTGGTACATGTTTTGGTTGAGGATTTTAAAAACACAAGACAAAAGAACAAACAATAGCCCCCACTCATTTATACAAGTATTACCAAGTTTTGTTTCGAGGTTATTCATGCTATTAGTGCATAAAATGATGTTTAATCAAATTAAACATCACTAAAACACCTCTCTCTCCCTTTCTCTCTTCCCCCAGTCCCAAGTCTATTTCAAGAACTATTTCATCTTTTATTTCACAATAGCAGTACACCACTTGCATGTATAGACACACAAACATAGAAATATTCTAGTTCAGATCTTGTTCAACCAAACCAGTATTAATTATGTAGTAAATGTAAAACACTTATCCCATAAATGCTCGATAATATAGGTAGAATGACCAATCACTTAAACAAATGCAATACACTTGTCATATAATTTATAGAGTTTGATCAAACTAGATCCGGCTATATATGTATGTATATTTAAATATGTACCTAATGTACGAATACAAAATCAATTTTACATTGAAAAAGGGATCTAAAGCGCCTAATGAAGCTACTAAGTTGCATTGACAGCACAGTCCAAGATTTCAATATTACACAATAAGACCAATATATCTACCTATCACGCACACACACACACACACACACACACACAGTGTTGTGCCTCAGAAGGGATTATAAACAATATATATTCAACAAACATGGCACACCAGTGAGACCTTAGCATACACGCCACAGAATGACTTCTCTGTCAGCACCAGCATCACAAACCATCAGTTTCACAAAATTAAAACATCTCTTCAAGTCGAAATCAAATTAGATTTATCGCTTAGGCACTGCCCCAGAACTTGTATAGAGAAGGATTTCCAGTGCGCGGCAGTTCTTCCAAACCAACTTAGCTACTCGGCGTTGCTATTGGCATAACAACCACTGGACCATAGGTTTATATGTCATTTACAAAATCATTGAAACATATATCTTCCTTAACCAAGCACATACATATATATACATACACATGTGTGTGTGTGTGTGTGTGTGTATGTGTTGTCTTCAATTTCGGTGATCTGTGATGGCTCAACTAAATTTGCCTCTACGGAGAGATCCACCAAAAAATCTTGCCTCATCCGCTCATAGTCCATGGACTGAACTCGTGAAAATTGGCCATTGTTGCATCTGAAACAATCAAAGCGACAAGGAAGTGAAGATAAATATAAAGATTCATGTTGAATCTAGAAGAATTTCACAGTTGCTATAGCACTCATACTGTCAATGATAAACAAGGAACTTAATCATAGAAAATATGAGCCAAAAACACTTCAATGCATAGCCATTCAACTCTACAGTCGTAGCGTAGGCATAGCAATTACAGCTACTACGAACAAGCCAGAATTTTCTTTTCAGTACCTATGCTGCCACACTTTCACATTATGCTTTATATTAAAGCATAAATGACTAAGCACAATAATCATGAATCAGCAAGATTTTGTAACAACCCCACCTTCACCCCCCCCCCCCACCCCCACCCCCACAAAAAAAAAAAGCAAAACAAAACAAAAAGGAAAAAAAAAGGAGAAAGGAATGATGATGATGGAGAAGAAGAAGATGGGAAAAAATATATATATCTATATATATATATATGGTATTTTATAAGCATGAATTTTTGGAACTTAACTTCTAAAGATAATCCTGAAAAGAAATTGGTACCTGGCCCAATCAACAACAAATTAGACCCGCCATCATTCTCTTGCCTGTATCTCCACTTTCAGAAGGGCTTTTATGCCTTAAATTGAACAGTGTTTCACACGCAGCTACAGAACCCTTATCCTGGTAATTTCACTGGACTTGAGTCGGGTGGAAATCATGAGATATAACTTCAGAAGGGTCACCAGGAATAAAAGCTCCATTTAGCATCTCAAAACTTAAATCACGTTATAAAATGATGAGCTGATCGAACACCATAATGCAATGCTAAGCTGGAGGTATAATAAAAAAATCTTGATCCATAAAATCAGCCAAATAAGCCCTTCTTCTAACTAGCCAACTTTACACAGATTAATAGTGCAACAACTTGGCATTCCTGATTTTTTGCTTAAATCTCTTAGCATCCATCTTGGAGGCCGTAAGACTAAGACCATTAACAACCGCCTTTCGGTCTGCCTTTAGTGTTTCCAAACCATCTTTGATGCAAGATAGCAACAATTCACCAGCCAAACGGTACCTCCTCGCCCTGCAAAGGTTGCGTATCAACGAAGAGTATGTGAAAGAATCCTTTACTTCCATCGAGTGAAAAACTTTCAATGCATAATCTAACTGACCAACTTTACACAAACCATCAATAAAGCAATTAAAAGCAACTAAGTAATCAAATCCCATCATTTTCATATGGTTTAGATGCCTCTCGGCCACATCAAGATACCCGGCCCGGCAAAGCCCATTTATCAAGATTGTATGTGTATACTTATCACAATCCAATCCCTTCTCTTCAGCCACATTCAACAAGTTGTAAGCGTTTTCTAGTTTCCCTTCCTTGCATTGCCAATTAACTAAGGTGTTGTATGATGCTATGTCTAGCTCATACCCGATTTTAATCATGTGGGCTATGAAATTGTTAGCATCCCGCCTTTGGCCTGACTTCAACAAAGCCCCTACAACTGTACAAAATGAAAATAAATCATGTGCATACCCATTCCTCTTCATCTCCAAGAAAATTTCACGCCCTTCCTTCAAGTGTTTACATCTAAAGCAACACTTCATCAGCGTAGTATACGTAATGGCATTAGGGGTCACGCCTGTTTCCTTGAGCTCCTCAAAAAGCCTCATTGTGCTCCTCCACATACCTGACTTGCATAGACTATTGATAAGGATGTTGTAAGTAACTATCTCGGGTATATATCCATGACACTGCAAATACCTAAACAGCATCAGAGCATTTCTAGTGTAACCATTCTTGCAAAGTCCGGTAATCATGATGTTAAAAGTGGCTTGACAAGGTGAAATATTGTTTAAAAAGATATCATGGAAAATCCTATAGGCCTCATCAGGTTTTCCTGATTTGAAAAAACAGTGCATCAATGTGTTGTAACTCCATACATCGGGCACAATTCCCATTTCAAGCATTTCTTGAAGCAGATCAAGACAAAGGGATAGCGAGTGCTGCCTTGTGGCACCAGCCATTAAAGAATTATAAGTAACAACATCTGGACTTATCCCGGCTTCTTTCATTCTTTGGATCACAGAATAGCCCGCATCGAATCCAACAAATTGACAATAACCGGTTATGAGAGTGTTGTAAGTGACAACATCTGGAAGTACTCCCAATCTAATACCATCAATTATAGCAGCTTCAGCTTTCTCCAATTGCTTTGCTCTACAAAAGGAGGCTATAGATATATTTAACAACTTAGTTGATAATCTTAGGAGCATTCTTGACATCATTTTCAATATTAGAACCCCAAACCTGCCAAGAAGGTAAAAATTATGTCATTTCCTGTCTTCTTTTTTCTAACACGTGAAAAGTGAATGCACAAGTTTTTCGCAAACAATAAAGCACAAGGGACCACGCAAAAATACCAATAAAGAAACACAAATTTAAATATTTTATAAAGGGCAATGATAAACATATAAAATTATCAAATTATGCGCTGTTTCGGGTGTGTGTGGGGTGGGGGCTGAGTAATCAAGCTTACCTTTCTTCTCTGCTCCTAATTGCCTGCTGCCCAAGGTGTGGCCAAACTGTAGACAAGCTTGATGATATGGTATCAAACCAATTGAAAGTCCCATTGTACACTCTGCTGCAATCGGTACCATTTCTGTGATCCAAAAAAGGAAAAACGTAAAACACTTAGTTGGTGCAATTCAACACTAAATCTCATCAACATTAGCAGAATGAACTCAAAACTCGACTCCAAGTCGATTGCAAACATCACATTTTGATCAATATGTTCACTAATCAAATATTCAAACAACCAATAACAAATGTTTCTGAACAAATGCACAGCTTCAAAAACAAAACCAACAAACAACAAAATCCAACAACACAACACAAAATCTAATTCACATTCTTGATTTTCGAGAAGAATGACACAAAGGGTTCAACAGTTCAACACGCCTGACCTTTTCTACTCCAGCGTCATTTGTGGCTTTGGAAACCTAAAATTTGTGCAGTTTCTCGTGAGCCCAGTTCGATACAGCTGATGAATATGCCGAAGAACAAGAAGAAGATGACAATTATGATAATGCCCAGAGGGAATTAAAAAAACAAAAAAAAAAACATTCAGCAGCCCCTTTTGGCTTGATTCTTCAGGGGAAGATATCAATCAAGAAACTAATGTTAGATTGATTACTTCTAGGATTTCCCAGATTGAGAGTAGAAGAAAAAAATGGCGGAATTGAATTGAATGAATGAAGAACAAAGCCGAAGGGGGGCGGGGGGTTGGGGTGGGGTAGGTGGGGGTCGGGATGGGTTGGGCCTTGGGGGGTTCCCGTCTGAGCTCAATAGAAAATGTCACGATGTGAAAAACCATGTTATTTGGGCGAATTAATGATAGAGAAACTTTTATATGGCCCACCACATTGTTTGGGACAATCTGGGAATCCATATAAATTGGGCTTAGATAGCCCAAGTGATCTTTATTTAATAAGAAAAAACTTTTTCTTTTTTTTTTTTTACAAATTTAATACATAAAATTCTAGTTCGAACCTAATTTTAAACCAAATCGATCACACATAGGAACAAAGTCAGAGATTAATAATAATAATAATAATAATAATAATAATAATAATAATAACTTTTTATATTGTACTTGATTAATTATTGGATATTTCTAAATTAAGGGATTTATGGCTCAAATTTCACCTTATAGATAGATACTTAGTTTAGTTTTATTTAAGTGGGTTTTTTTATTTATTTCATTGTTTATTTAGAATTATTTACCATTGCATCCAAAATAATTCTATTTCTTCAGTTTATTAATTTAAGAAGAAAAAAGCAAAATGTGGTCTGCAAATTCCAAGATATATAATTTTTTTAAAGGAATTTTCTGAGGTCAACAACACTTTCTTGAAATGGAGGCCCAACGAATTCCTTTAATACTGGAATAAGTTAAAGTCCCATTTCCGTAAATGACGTAATTGTTTGGCATGTAATGTGTGAATGAATCTTTGACTTTTACAATTTTATTTGCGTAATGTTATGCAGGTGCCTAGATCACATGGTAATTCTTATGAATTTTAGTGTTTTAAATTTTCTACATATAAAAGTTATTGTTGATATTTTTGAGACGGTAAAAATTTAATTTGTAATGAAACTCATTGTACGATACAATATTATATAAATTCAAGACGAACAGTTATTTATACTCTCATAAGTTAGTGATGTTTTCGATTATTGAATTTTCGCCATTTAGGATGCAACATTTAAGTTATTTTGTCTAACAACAAGACGCTTGTATTGCTCTCCAACCTCTCATGCAAACCCCTTTTCAAAGTTCAGATTGTTCTCATTTTGCTCACAGCTACTACCGGAATTGCTTTTGCTTTCTTTTCCTCTCACTACTAAAATGTTTTGGTTCGACTCTATTTTTTGTAATCTCAAAAATTGTGTCCCAATGATTATTTATAAATAATTCTTACAAAATTTATTAACAAACTATTTAAATTTTTAAAAAAGAACTACATATATTGTGTAACTACGTGTAAGAGGATTGTCAGTCATACTAAGGTGAATGTCTTACATTTCTTATGTAATTGACATATACATACATATATTTTTTTGGTTGTAGGCTCTTAATTATTCAATTCCAACTTATTGAGCAACTAATTCGGATATGTTATTATAGATGTCTATTATGAG
The DNA here is from genome assembly GCA_026212405.1 of Petrea volubilis. Taxonomy (NCBI): domain Eukaryota; kingdom Viridiplantae; phylum Streptophyta; class Magnoliopsida; order Lamiales; family Verbenaceae; genus Petrea; species Petrea volubilis. The sequence continues at coordinate 23,110,752 of CM047883.1, read as the reverse complement.
GGCGACATTTCTCAATCCAATTGTTTCATTTACAACACCAGAATTCAAAATTTGAATATTACTTAAGGTATCTAACACTTCATCCCGTTAAAACAAACGATAGTCAGTGTAATTGATACACATATATATAGGATAAATTATGTTAAGCATCCCAACCTTTGGGATATTTTGCACTTTGATACCCCACTTTTGTAAATATGCCATTTGATAACATTTATTATTTGTGCACCAATGATATTTTTTATAATATTTCGATAGAATATTCTTCAATATTCCCCAAAATATACTTGAATATTCCATAAAGATTCCAATTTATTGGGCAACTAATTCGGATAGGTGACTGCAGATATCTATTATGAGTGTAATCTTTCAAACTCAATTGCTTCATTCACAATATCAGAATTCAAATTTTGAATATTATTTAAGAGATCTAATACTTTATTTCGTTAAATTAAATGATAATCAATATAATTGATACATATATATATAATAAAAGAACAATGACAGATTATAAGATAAATATAATAACATTAATTACTATATAACTCATTAAATGTGGTCAAATCGGATTCGACTTCCTAAAAGTTTTGCCGAATATATTAATCTAAAGCAAAAGGGACCCGTGCCATAGTTGAGAATCTCTCATTCACACGCACCAAAAATCACACACACACACACACAGCTTGTATTTAAACCATAGATTATTTCACACGAAGAGTTCACGAGCAAAAGAAAGATTTTAGTTGCCCTCTTCACTTACTCGACATAAACAGCATCTCATTCACATATTATATCACATCAAATTTTCTCATCAGTCTCATAGTTTTAATCATATATCAGAAGAAAAAAAAAAGGAAATTAAAAAGAGAATATATATCAGATATGGAGAAACAATTTCTTGATTATATATTGGTGCCACTGGGGCTTGTAGTGATGGTGGTTTATCACATCTGGTTGCTCCGGCAGATCATCCGCCACCCTTCCACCACCGTCGTCGGCATCAACGCCATCAACCGCCGCTTGTGGGTCGCCGCCATGATGGAGGTTCTCTCTGTCTCTGTCTCTCTTTCACACACACACACAGACTTTTTTGTTTCCTTTTTTTAGGTTTTTTTTTTAATGATGAAAATAATATAGTTGAAAGAAAGATGATTAATAGTAATTATATGTATGTGTTTTTGTTCTTATATATAATTTTTTTATTACTTGGTTAATGCATTCTCTAGGCATTTACACTTCTTAATTTTGCTAAGTGATGTGTTTAAAAATGTTTTTTTCTTTTTCAAGAAAGCAATAAATTAAGATAACTATTAATGGACAAAAATGGTTGCATTCGCATACTTAGCTGAACTACTTCTCCATCTTTTTTGGTTTAGATTTTAGTGGAGTTTGTTAGAGATTTATTATTATTATTATTATTATTATTAACTTAAACTTTTCAATGTATAAAAATTTACTAATTATATTTTAAATTGTTTCAAATTTCATTAATTATTGCTTTAATCATTCAACATTTTAAATACATTTAACCATTATGCACGAACTCAAATTTTAGTTTGTTATATTAGTCAAAATTTTAAAAAGTTGCTTAGTAAAATCAATATTATTCCTTGAGTTTGATTTAAATATGCTAAATCGCATTATATCTATTCATATTATGGACTCTATACATATAATTAATTTTTATACTTTTTATTTATGAAGATTTTATTTGCATACGTTGAATTTTTAATATTAATTTAAATAGTTTACTGATATTAGAAGATGATAATTTTCTTACTTTTGTCTAATTTTTTCTTTTTCTTGTTTAAAATCCCCAAACTATACCTAACCGAACCGCTTTAAACTGCACTTTCGATTTTAAATTAAAAAATTATAATTTAAAATATATTTTAAATAAACCTCATATAACAATTTGATTTTAAATATGTTTAAAAAAGACCCAAAATGCCGAAACCAAACCGTGATAACCCCTATTCATGCATGAGAAATGAAACTTTAATACTGGCGTCCGAGATTTTAGTTTCAAACTCTATATGGAATAAGGTCTTGTATTCAAAATTTCAAATTCTATTTATTTTCACTCATGTAATTTTATTATTGTATCATTTTTCTTATAATTTATCAATCACTGCCAAATCCCAAATGTATTAAATTAGTTGTTAGTGAATTTACTGAATTATTAACTAAAACATTCATATACATTCACTTATTATTGTCATAGAAAACAATAGAATTAGCAATATATATATATACACACACACATTTTCAAAATATTTTCAACATGCAGGACACATCCAAGAACGGGGTTTTGGCAGTACAAACACTTCGAAACAACATAATGGCCTCGACCCTTTTAGCCTCCACCGCCATAATGCTCAGCTCCGTCATCGCCGTCCTCATGTCCGGCGGCGGAGCCGCCTCCGGCCACCGCCCGATCGGGGCTGTGTACGGCTACAACAGCAAACTTGAATTCTCCATAAAATTCTTCTCAATACTCGTCTGCTTTTTAGTGGCTTTTTTGCTAAACGTGCAGTCCATAAGATACTATAGCCATGCAAGCATTCTCATAAATGTCCCAAATAAAAAGAACAAGTGTTCATCTAGTTTCGAAGATTATAAGGGTTGTGTGACAGCAGAGTACGTGGGGAGAACATTGAATAGAGGTAGTTATTTTTGGTCATTGGGTTTAAGGGCGTTTTACTTCTCGTTCCCTTTGTTTCTTTGGATCTTTGGGCCAATTCCCATGTTTTGTTGCTGCGTTGTGTTGGTTTGTTCTTTGTATTTTCTTGATGTCACTTTTGTGTGCTCCGCGGCGGCACACGGTGGCGGCGAAGAGGGTGGTGGTTACAAGTGCTCCGGGGATGAGGAGGGCGCTGAGGTTTGATCGGCTCGATCGGGTCATAATCAGGCGAGTTTGAAATGCGTCAGTCGTATGATTGAGGTAGTTCAGTATAGGTGGAGTGATCGATTATATGATCAATGCGATCATATTGCAGGTTATGTAATTATTAGCTGAATGCAATCAAATCTGATTCTGATAAGAAGTTTTTTTCTAGTTGCGAGGTTGCTTCGTAGTTGATTTTATGTTTATTGTTTTGGAGATTGGGGTTTTAGTGTTTAGGGCAAGCTAGATTCAACACAAGTTGAATTGAATTGCTCAAATGTAATTTTCTACGTTTTTATGTTATTTCAATAGTCGTTTCATTTATCTTTGAATTTTGAATTTTTAAGAGAAAAAGTAAAGAATATGTCTTTTATATGTTGTTCGATTTATAAAACTAGCAAGCGTAGCACGTTGTTTCTATGTGCATTATCTCTTTTTTTATACCTTGCTTTTTGTAATCCATCATAGCTTAATGATTTTATTAATATGTTTATATGTTTCCTTTATATTTTATTCGATTTATAAAATAAAGATTCATATATATAGTGAAGAAGTAGACGTGGGATAATACAAAGTATATTCTCCTTAATCAACATGCCTTTTGATGTGGGGAATATGAAAATGTCCATATTAAAGAATGTTCTGGGTAACGATGCCATGGCCATCATGAGTCATGTGTTAATATATAGAGGCTTCTTTTGATTTTGCAGATTGGATTGATGTGTATATAATATTTGAGTAGATATTAGGTTGGATAATTATAATTGAACTACTATATTTGATTTGTGGGATTTAGTCATTGGCTCAATTTTCAATGGTACTATCAACCTCATTTGATTTTGTGGACTATATTGAATTATTAACAAAAGTTCCATTTTGCCCTCAAAATCATTTTTAATGATTTTTAACTTTTTACAATAAGGACAATTTAGTAAATTCAATTTTGGAATATTAAGTAGTACATTTTAACTTTCTCTAGTCGCACATCCCCCTAAAAACTGAATCCAACTTAAATAATGGTTTCAATCCATGGTGTCATGGATTGAGTTATTTCAATACATGAGAAAATCACAAATCAAATATGAAATTTTAGATGGATTATTTTTCATATTACAATATAATATCACGAATCAACAGATGCCACAATATTTTAACCATAAAAAGGTGAAAAGAAGTGGTATTTAAAGTCAAATTATATCATCATTTTATTAAAGTTATATATATATATATATATATATATATGTGGTATATCTCATTACAAAGAAAAACAAATATGAAAAGTTAAATGGTAAAAGTGAAACTATATCATCATTTGATTATAGTTTCAACTTTCACCCCCTATAAAATGCAAATGCCACCCACTCTCCTTTCCCACTTTAACTAAGGACAACTAAAATTGATTTTTCATTCTATACATAAACGCATGGTGCCTTCATAAAATCATAAGCCAAAACATTTTTCAACATGGGTGTTAAAAAATAAGGGCCATGACAAAATAGTTACAATAATGAATCTGAACCATACTTCACTATAGCTACTCGAATATAAATACAAAATTTGCAACCTAATATTCCATTTAACTACCAAAAATACAACAATCCCCATAATGCTCCCATTAAAAAAATAAAAAAACCACAGTTAAACCCTAAACCCATAAATACATTTCATAAAAACCCAACCCCCCTCCAAATATTTTTTTTTTTCCGAAAAAAAGACTCAAATAACAAAAATAAAAAGAACTTCTCCAATCAAAGAAGCCCAAACACTACAAAAACCCCGAGTAGTATCAACCAAACAATGTGAACCAACAAAGGGCCTGGCCCGCTGGGCCCGATTCCCCACTTCCAACCTCACAAAACCCGTATTTCTTTACTTGGACCCCGGCACAATGGGCATCGGCACAACCACACCAGTATGTGACGCCATCGGCCCCACATACCGGGTCGGGCCGGAAGCATTTCACAGGGCATGGGCTCGGTTCAGGGTTCAAGGGGCATATGTCATTTTCAAGGCGTTGCTCGGAGGGCAAATTAAGGATGTTGGGGTTCGAGCGGATGGTGGGGAGAAGAAGGGTGGCAAGAAGAACAGTGACAATGAAAATAGAGGGGGGTTCGACCGAGAATATTTTCATTTTCGGCGAGCCTCAAGAGGAACCTTGCTCTTAAAGCTCGCCTTTTTGTTAGTAATGAAGATGCGCTAAATAAGAGCCAATACCTTTCGAATGACTCTTTGAGTCTATATTGTTAGCATAATGTTTTTTTCAAAACACATTCTTTTCCTATATTCTTTTTTTATAGGAAAAGGAAAAGAATGTGTTAACTTTTACAAATGTTAATTTCACTTATGTAAAGTGAACACGTTTTCCAACTCAAATGATCATTTCAGTCTAATATATTATCCAAGATGTCTGATTGTTGGACGAACAGATTGCACTATCCATACATCATTTTACTGAACATCCCAACATCATAGCATACGTGCATCGCTCCTTAAACATCAAACCTCCTACTTCTTATGATTACCACCCCTCTCTTTTGTGGTAAGATTAAAAAAAAACACAAAAAAATTAAAAAAATGACCCCACATGTCAATGCAGTCTTCACAAGTGGCCACAACTAACTTTTGAAAACATAGGAACCCCTCCGATATTCCCTCCCAAGACTGAGCCAACCGAAAATCAAGCTATGACCATGAAAAATTCAACACAAAACCACATCCACAAAACAAACCATCTCCCACCCTCTATATAAACTCTGATTCTTTCATCTTCTTTCCTCAGCCTCAATCGAACAATAAAAGCAATAAAGAGTGCATTTTAACACGAAAAGCGTTCTGGGTCCTAGAGTTTCCCATCCTCCGTTTGCTCGGCCTCTCTTCTCGGTCCCGTTCGATAAACACATCGTAATCATGGGAGGCTGTGCAAGCAGACCAAAGGACTTGGATACTGATAAGGCCCCCGCTCCCATTGAAGCACCGGCCGCACCTGCAGCCGCTGATGCTCCAACCGCAGCCGCTGAACAGGCCGAGCCCAAGGCTGCTCCACAGGTAAAACAATTAAGGAGCTTTCTAATATTAGCCTCCATAAAGAAACCAAATCCTATGACACCGTCAGGAACGGATCTAGAAATTTTGATTTTGACGGACAATATTACATTTTTACAAAAATCTAAAAGACAATTTCCTCATTTCAAGAGATGGAGGGCAAAATTATAATTTTTGAAAAAAAAAGCTATATATGATGCAATCTTATTAGATTTGGTGAGGACTATTCCCACCAGCCCCTTCCCTGCTCCGACCCAGCATGTTGCTTTCAGGGATACGTTCGAAGGGATCATGCCGAACGAAAAAAATAATGTTATCTTTCGTTTTCTTATTTGTCCACGCTATATATGACCATCGGACTAAAAGACGGTACTTTCTTACGACGCACTATTTTCAGGACACAAAAGATGGCACCGAGGCTACCTGAGGAACAACAGCCTTCGGTAGATTCGTCCAAACCAGCTCTGGCTCCAGAGGCTCCGAAAACAGAGGAAACCAAAGAAGAAGCCAAGGAAGCCAAAGCTGCCGAGCCGGAAGCCAAGCCAAAGGAGGAGGCTGCCAAGGAGGAAATGAAAGAGGCGGAGCCTGGCTCAAGCTGATGCCGCTCCTCAGAAGCCAGCCGCGGCTGATCAGGCTACTCCCTGAAAAATCTGAAGGGCATAAATGCACTATTAGTTAATAACATAAAACTAGTAAAGTTTTTAATTTACTTTTTTATATTGCATTATATATTCATCATCAGGTGATTTGTTTTTCATGTTTGTGTTTTCGTTGAGGCTCAAAGGAATAAAATTATGCCTGATGATCATATTTACCGCAATTTCTTGTTTCATGGCTTTCTTTTTTTCCCTTCTGGTGCCATTGGATAGAATCATAGAACCCATTCCTTGTATTAATCCAACATATTTGACAAAAACAAGGTAACAGATAACATGCAGGAACTCAAACTTGCAAGCTGCAGATTATACTTACAAGAAATGAACAATGAAAATTTTACTTCATTTGCAAAATAATCAAACGTCTTCAAACGGAACACGTATTGCGTTTTTTCCATATATGTCTCAAATGGAACACGTATTGCATTTTTTCCATATATGTCTCAGATACATCAGAAACCGAAAACCCCAATTCAGTAAAAATGCAACTTTCTTGATTCATCGCAATATTTGTGTTGTGTTGTGTTGTGTGTGAGTGTGTGTGTGTCGAAGAATCTAAGCTAAATGGAGAACATGTATTCATCAATGGATTCCAGGAATCGACACGCCCTCCTTTGATTTCCCTTCGACTTCATCGTCATCTTTGACAGCCCGTATGATCAACAAAGCCAACAAGGGATAACTTATTGTCATGAGCACCCAGTTAACTATCAGCTCGTTCAACAATGGTATGTTGTGCGTGTCGATTTGCCAAGCCACAGCCCCCCCTGCGCTCTGCACCCCCTTGTAGAATCCTGTGTACCTGAAATATACACAAATTCAAGAACTATAAGATCAAACACACACACACACACACACCATGGAAATGAGTGAAGGTACCTGCTAAGGATCTCAGTATCATCAGCCAATGCACCAATGACCCAATAAACCATACTCTGGAACATGGCATCAAGCAATCCATAACTGAAATACAAGACGAACGGGCCAGCGAAATCTGTCCCGTCCTTAAAATCGAGCTTCCTTATAGTTGGCACATCAGCACGCTTATAATCGAGCTGTTTCGCAAGCCCCCCGGCCCAAACGGCCGTCCCAATAACCGACACAATTCCGAGACCGAGCAAACCCCTCGCCCTCCTGCTCTTAAAACTGAAATCCATAATGTAACCGATGAGCACAGAGCCCAACATCTGCGCCGCCCAATAGAATATATTGTTCAAACCTCTAGTCCTGAGATTGAACAACGCACCATTCACATTGGTAAACTGATAACTGTAGAAGAAATTGCTCGCCCACGAGGCCGGCACGAGGAGCAACATCCTCCAATCAAGAAACAGCTTGAGGATCTCGCGGGACTCAGTGGCGACGTTCGAGTACTTGATGTTCGTGCACCGGGAGCCGTCGTCGCGCACGACGCGGCTCGGGTGGAGAATCAACACAGAGAGCAGAGTCCCAATGGACATGAAAACCATGAAACCGATGTACGTGCCGTCGTTGACAGAGACAGCCTTGGTTCTGCGGTAATTGAGTATGAAAGGGATCAAACCACCAATCACACCACCCATGTTGAAGATGCTCCAGAACAGGGAAATGTAGGTGCCCTTCCTGTCGTGCGGCGGGTACGAGGTCAACATGGCGCCCTGCGTGGCCCAGAGGAGGCCGGCGCCGATGCCGAGGAGCCCGCCGGCGACGATGGCGAAGGCCTGGTGGTGGTAATGGTTGTAGTATAGGAAGGACCCGGCATAGAGGACATACGTCGAACACGCTGAGAGTAAGGTGAGCTTAGGCCCCAGGATGTTGTATATCCCGCCGCCGAGGATGCCGAAGACGGCGAAGGTGGTGTAGAGGGCGGTGTTGGCGTTGTTCGCGGCGGTGGGGTCCACCTGGCCGCCGCCGCCCATGCCTGAGAGTGCGTTGAACATCCCGGGGCAGCAGAAGCACACGCATCCGATCAAGACAACCTGGACCAGCGGCGAGTTGTAGCGGAGGAGGGACTTTCCGGGGACCACCGCCGTCGGATTTTCCGGCGACCTTTTTCCGGTTTCTGCATCTACTTGCAAACCCATCTGGGATTTTGGCCGGAACAGAGAATTAGATCAAGAAAAACGAGGATTTGGAGTGTGGGAAAGTGTGCGTGTGGGAGTGGGGGATTTAAGGTTGGAGATGAAAGTTTTCTTTATCAGTTTATTGCCACTATGGCTAAGGAACTGCACAAAATTGACAAATGACAGCTACAGGGCAGAATGGGGAAGTCAATATTTAATTTGACAATTGTGAAACAACAACGGTCAATAAAAGAGGCGCTAAATTACAAATACGCGGGATGCATTGTGATTCCTATATGAATATCCAAATCTTGAATATTCATTTATTAAAGAACAAATAACCAAAAAAAAAAAAAAAAGAAAAATTCTATGTTAACTATTACTCTTTCGTTTCCTTTTTTATGTCGCTTTAGCAAATGGAAAAAAAACAAATATTGCAAATTATTTATCATTCTCTACTTGTAAGGATGCATTTATTAAATTTTTTTTTCCCGACATACCCGGTTACTTTAATAAATATCTTTTGTTAATTCTTGCACGAATTCTCGACAACTCATTACTCAGTGTGGACCTTTTAAGAGTGTTTTAGTCAAATTAATCTAAAACTATGACTATAAATTTTTTTTTAATTCATGTAGAAAAAAAATATTAAATGATAATATGAAAAGGAACAGAGAGAGTATTGTTTGTTGTAAAAATTTGTGTTGAATTTTGGAGATAGGAATATCCTTTATTCCTTTATGTTTGGTGGAAATTATTGTCCGCAACAAATTTGGGGCGAATAAATGAATTATACTTTATCAGATAATTGATATATTATTCAAACAGAATAATTAATTATAGTTTATTTAAGATTAAAAGGTGATGGTTTTAGAGAAGCCTAATTTGTACCATATGCGCTATGACCATAGTTCCTTGGATCTGATGATCATTGCAAGAAAACGAAATTTTTTTATATGTATCAGGTATATGAACTCTATTCATATATCATAAAATTTAAATTTAATTACGTATTATATGTATTTTATAAAAAATTTAATATATAATAATAATTAAATTTTAATCGTAAGATATATACATCCGATTTATGAAAGAATTTTGCCAAAAAACAACGGGGTACCTTGGCTTGTTTCCCCAGAGCACAATGGTTGAAAAAGTCCCCCTGCCCCAAGAGTCATCTTACTTCCAAAGTAGTATTTATGAAAGTCGCTTTTAATTCTATCCCTGCTCATAGGTCACTCTCTCACTCTCACTCTCACTCTCTCTCTCTCTCTGCGCGCGCGCGAAAGTGATTGACGTTATGCTAGGTTATACCCAGGTAATGTTGCAATGGAAGCCATCCACCATATCTTTAGTATTAACTATTTACATCTTGATCCAATTGAGCTACTCGTGTATTAAAGGGATAATTAGATGAATTTGGCTCGTGAGGCCTAGCCAATTGACGAGTTTGAGATCCCAAAACTACCATGAGGTATTGAATTCAATCTCTATCAAATATGTTTGTGTCTTCATTCTATTTAATAGTAATATCTATTCTACTTCCATAATAATTTGCTTATTTATTCATAGTTGTAATTTTTGTTAATATTGATTAATGTTGACAACGTAATTGATAAACAATGTACTCAAAAGAGAGAGAGAGAGAGACAAAAAAAAAACCCCTATATATCTTTTGAGTTACAATTACAACATTTTAAATTTGAAATTTGCTTCTTTATTACAAGTAACACTAAATGTTAATTGCCCTAATTACAAAAGAGACTTTTTTAATAGATAAAAAGAGGGTTTTTTTTTTGGGAGTTAAAGCAAACCTTGATTTTATTTTATTTTTAATAATAATTATCCCTATATTGAATTAGCTGCATCAGCACACCATCTGCACACACATTAAAACACTATGCAGTATGTATCGTTTACATATCTCGCCTTTATTATACTAAAAATTGAACACAGTTCCCCTACTCTCTCTCTCTCTCTCTCTCTCTCTCTCTCTCTCTCTCTCTATATATATATATATATATATATATATATAGGGGCAAATTACATTTCCCACCCTTAGAATACGATAAAATTACAAAAACAACCCACATATGAAAGTTGAAATTTATGGCAATTTCTCCTGTACATGGGAGTGTTTATTACAATTTTAGTATACTTCAAGGGTGATCATCTTAATTTACCCTATATCTATATGTGCATGCGCACACACGTGCGTGGGCGTGTATATATATATTCTTAGTCAATTTGCAAGCTTTAGTTTGTATCTATATCATTGACATATACATACATAAAGCTTAGGAAGTTGGAAGACACAAGAAAGTTGGCTTTGGGCGGCTATTGTTCTCCATATAGAGCCCATTTAGAAGGACTTTTTTTGACAAAAAAAAAACACTTTAGAACAAAAAAAAATTATGTTTGAATAAAAAAATCAAAGTAACTTCAAATAAAAATATATTTTAAAACACTTTTAATTATTGCATGAAAACACAAAACTATTTTACTTAAAAAAAAAAAAACCCCTATTACAAAAAATACCATTCAAGAAACACTTTTTTAAATCCATCCAAACCGCCCATAGACTGATAAATAAAGGCGATAGTTTATCTTACAGTGTTGTTTCGTTGGCTGTCGCCATTTGGCTGTAATAGAAGCAGCCGGCTGGCCGGCAGAGAATCTCATTCTGCGATCTTTAAAGGAAGAAGGTTATAAAAAAGCCTCGAGTACCCCCACAAGATACAAAGACAAGTCACAAGGGTTGGCTCGTGTTACGACATATTTTATTTGAGGTAAATTATATCTAGAACCCTTGACATATAGTATTACCATACAATAATAGATATGGTCAAAATATGATTTGGTCGTATCTGTAATAGTCGCCCCAACAACTAAAAATATGCATCTCATCAAACATGATAAAATCCTTTAATCAATTGTGATTTCATCAAACTTCGCAAAGTAATTTCATCATATTCCATTATAACCACCATTAGGTATCAATATCTATAATCTAACATAACCAATACTTTTTTTAAAATTGACTTTATATATATAACTTATATATTTTGAATTTGTCCAGACCATACGAATCTCATTTTAAAACTCTACCAAAAACATTAGACATACAACTTGCAATTACAACCCATCTTGGTGAATGGTGGATTTTGTAAAATCGATACATGCCTTACGAGGCGAGGCATTTGTAATTTTTAAAACCACAGGAACTAATAACTTAAACCCCTCCCAAAAAAATAATATTGCCTTTTACAATTCGTAAAAGGCCAGTTTCATCTCCAAGGACCACATTGGCCGCTTGCTGCAAACGTAGGCACCAATGTATTCACTAAATCCAACAATAACCACACACACACACACACATAGGGAAAATAAAAATTACAATGTATCCATGCCTAAGGACAAAACATTATTTCGTAAAAATCTGACATTTCTAGGTGAAAGCACAAGGGAAAAAAACCTCAGAATTAGTGTTGCTCCAAACTGAACACTTCAAATAAAAAACAGTCGCACACTCCAAAATGGACTCAATCCAAATGAAGAACTATGAAGACGACAATAACGCTGTCGCTGAGCATAGTAATCCAGATTAACAAGACAATGTTCAAATTTAAAATAAATTTGATCTTGTTAAAAATGTATCATATTGGCTGCTTGCGCCTGGCTGTAAACACATGTACTAATGTATTCACTAACAACAACAGGAAAGACAACTGGTGACAAAATATTATTTTGCAAAACCCCAACATATTTCTAGGTGAAACCAAAATTAGCGTTGCTTTAAACCCATCGCTTAAGAAGAACAGTCACACGCTTCTGAAAATGATTGGCTTTAGTAATCCAGATGGAAAATTGTAAGGACAACATCATTGCTGTCTCCAAACACAGTCCAAATAGAACTGTTAAAACATTTTCGACGATTTTTTGTGTCTCGTAAAAGTCCACAGTCCACATGCTTGCCAAACTAACGGATTTAATACAAGAACTCTATGCAGAAAGAATTGGCTAGTGCAAGTTTACTTTCTCTCTCTCAAGAGTTAAGCTTATGCTCTCTGAATGAAACAAATGTTGCCAACAAAATCCTTGAAGTTAGAAAACCTCAAAACATGGATGTATGAAAATTACCTTGTTGTCCTTGTCGTTTATTTTTTAATCCTTCTTTGGGCTTTGTAGAGAGAAAATGGGTTCACCTATATGATCTTGATCGGCAGGCTCAGCGGTTGGGGAACTCTCGTCCCTAGATTCCCAAGATGGAGCATCAGTTTTATGATCTGTTGATTCAGCTTGCGACTTCTGCGGAAGCCCATTGCTTGTATTTTTCCCAATCATGTTTTTATATATGGCAAGGGCTTGGGCCATCATATTGGCGGGGTTTGAAGCACTGGAGGGAAGTAATATTGTTGTTCCCTGTATAGTAGAATAAGATGGAATGGAAACGATAAATTTGACTTGAAATTCTTTCCATTATTTTACTGATTGTCACATGAAATCAAACTAGATCAGTGACTTTACCTCCTTTGCAATCATACTGAAAGCATGGATATATTGCTCAGCGATTCTTAAACTTGCTGCCTGCAAATCCAACACATCATGATCCAGGAGCATAAATAGGGAAGCTAATGAATTAAAATTTAGAAATACAAAGACATCCTATGACCATAAAATAGCGTCTCAATGGCTGCTAACATGGATGATTTTTTAAGATGTCAAGTTAAATTGATTGATAAAGAGATAGCGTGCCCTCACCTCCACACCACCATTTTCTTCAAGGGCTTTAGACACCATAGCAATTCCTTTTGCAGTTGCTTGTGCTCTAGCGAGGATAGCTTCTGCTTCTCCTGTTAAAGCATAAGTTCAATGGAAAAGCACGGTTTTGTCAATCCAAATATCGGATGTTAAAATAAAAGTTGGAAGTAAGAAGGTCTATAATTTCATATAATAACTATATGTTAATATTCATAGGATCTTGTAAAAATTATGGCATGAATTAGTGCCCGAAGGACCACTAACAAGGCTAGCTAACAGTCCCTGTTCGATCTCTTGGGCATAAAACATCAATCAATCATTCAATATGCAACTAACCTTGAGCTCTATTAACCTGGTCCTGCTTTGCAGCTTCTGATGCAAGTATCACAGCATTCTTCCTTCCATCTGCAATATTAATATTTGCCTGTCTTTCACCTGTATCAACTCACAATACACTTATTTAGGGCTAACAATGTTACCATTATACAAACTTTCATGTATTATTCAAATAAAAATTGCATATTAGGCACCAGAAAAAATTGCGTTTACTAATTTAGCTTTCCACGACCACGATACTATGCAATGCAGAGGACAGGAGAACAGAACAATTACCTTCAGATTCTAAAACTTGAGCTCTCTTCTTCCGCTCTGCTTCAGCTTGCATCTCCATGGCAGCTCTCACTCCTCGTGGAGGAGATATATCCCCTAATTTGGTGAAGAGAATCCTCGAAATAAATAACACGCAGCAGAAATCCCGAGGGATTTGTTAAACCAAACTGTCAGATGTTTTTTCAAATAAAATACCCACTTATTTCATAACGTAGGCATTGTAAGCCCCAGTCTTTTGCAGCTTCATTGATGGCAATCTACAACAAGCACATATGAGACATGGTTAATCCACAAGCAGCTGTTATTAAATTTAGTTTTTCACAAATAAAATACTCTATCATACGATGGAGAAACTTGAATATAAATTAGTGCAACTGACACATACAGATTACAGAATCACCATAATCTTCAGACAACTAAACTTCAAATATCAAACACTCACCACTATCTTCTCATTGAGAGTGTCCCTTTCCTCAAAAGTCTTGTCGAGAGTGATCTTACCTAGCTCACTTCTCATGGTTGTCTGTGCAAGCTGAATCACAGCATACAATGGGTTCTCAACTCCATATGATGCCAACTTTGGGTCCACTATCTACAGGTACCAACATTATTTCAATAGCTCATTAATATATACTCACATACACGCTAATCCACAGCACAAAACCAAACTTCATACATGCCTTGACATAGAGGACACCATCAATTAGAATGCTGACATTGTCCTTGGTAATAGCAGACTGGTCGGGAATGGGAATTGCCTCTTCTTTCAATGAATGCGCATAAGCAATTCTATCAACAAATGGAATCAACAAGTGGATTCCAGGAGTCAATGTCTTCACATACTTCCCAAACCGCTCAACAACATACGCCTTCTTCTCGGGCACAATTCGGATCCCCCAATTCACGGGAGGCAGAATCTCATACCTTCAGCAAAAATTGCAACAAACGCTTATCACATTAATTACCAATCACTAACAATTTTCCCATTATCAATGCATTAGTTAAGGATTTAGTAGCAGCTCATACTTTGCCGCCATCTCATTTAATCAATTCATTCTCCATTATACATTTACCCTTTCAATGATTTTTACTCTCAGCTCACTTCTACTAGTTTTAGCATAATCTCTCGGTATTCAGCAGTAAATTCATTGACAAGTGAAAGAAGATCCACAGCAACTGTATTAAGTGATAAAAGAAGCAGAAACACCAAATGTCATATTAGATTGCAATTAATAATAATTTCTACTCCTAATTTACCATCAACAATCAACAATAAGCGAAAAAAAAAACACACACACAGAGGATAGACAGCACAGTAAAATAAGCGAAAACAAACAAATTAAGACAGGAATGCAAGATGAACCGAAACAACCTCAGAGGAATATTCTATTACGCGTTTACCTAGTGCTGGGGTCACGGGAGTTGCGGATATGGCGGACGGTGGCGGAGAACGGTGACGGCGGTCCTCGAGCTGACGGCCGATTGAGAAGCGGCGGAGGAGCGGTGGAGATTGGGCGGGAAACGATAGCCGATTGAGCGGCGAGAAGGTTTCTCACGGTCCGAAGCTTGTTGAGAGAATTAGATTTGACTATATTCATTTTTTTCGCGAAAGAATTGGGGGAAATTAGAAATTAGATTGGGAAAAGCCCTAGTTAAACCCAGATTAGCTCAAAGTTCACTTGTTGCCCAAGGGACAAGAGAGAGAAAGGGAGGAGAGGGAGTGAGAGAGAGAATCATACGTGCTTGTAGGTGGGACATGAAATACTTTGTGCATAATTGCCAATATATATATATATATATATATATTTAAAAAAATCTATACTTGCTAAAAGATTATTTATGACGTGTGTATTATTTTAGTATTGTTTAGATAGGCTATAAAAAAATATTTTTTGAAGACGTGCTTTTTATAATAATTTTTTTTAATTTAAATAATTCTGTATTTTGATACAATAATTAAAAATATTTTAAAATATATTTTTATTCGAAGCTACTATTGATAGCCTATAAAACATTTATTTTTGGATTTTTTTTTTCTAATAAGTGCTCAAAATATATTTTTTTTCAAAAAATAAGTGCTCATCTTGTAGGAAAATCCATCTAAACCGGCTAAATATAAAAAATTAAAAATAAATTTTTCCTCCTTATTCTTTGACCAATTTTCTTTTCTCTTATTCTTTTTCCCGTTTTTAGATCATATACTATGCCACGATTATTTTTTTTTATTTTTATTTCACAAATTCAAATGAAAAATTAAGATAAATTAATTTGAAGTAACTTAAAAAAATATTTATAGATTGTATTTTAAAAATATAGGCACATCTTGTAAAATTAATTGTTGGGGCCCAATGTCAAGCCCACGGGCCAACTAAGCATGACTTTTAGTCTTTTATCGTAATTGGATAAACTAAGGTAGGGCTGTCAATGGATCGGATCTGGAGCAAATCAGTGCAATTTGGATCCGAATTCGATTACAAGGACCGGCTATCGAATCCGACCCGAAATCCAATAGGATCTTTAGTCTTTATTCCGAATTCGAATCCGGAATAAATTCAAGATCCGATAAAAAAAACCGATCCGATCCGATATGACAAAAAATTTTATGATTGGACCAAAAAATAAATAATAAAAAATTCTTTAATATATAAATATATAAATGTGTAAAAATATATTTTATATATAAGAGATCTTTAATAATTATGCACCATATTTAATCTTTCATTTAATGACAATATATAATTAGAATTATATATAAATACGTTTATGTATAATATATTTAGTAAAGATTTCTAATAACTATAGAGATTATTAGTTGTTCATTTAATGATAGTATATAATAGATATCTCTAATAACATATCCTATATGTGTATATATATGGTGTATGTAATAGAGATCTTTAATATATAGACTAATTAATTAGTATTCTATAAAAAAACGCCTCTTTATGTTAAAAATAAAATTAAATAATGTAGAAAAATATTTTAGAATATGTATAAAACTATATAATGTTTTGTTAAAAAAAAGTACCTTAAAAATTAATAAATAATATATTATTAATTATAATGACATATATATTACATTGAAGTATCTTTATTACTATTGTATTATATATAATGTATAAATTTAATAAAATATAATATAAAAATTCGGATTCGGATATTTAACGGATCGGACTCATTGAATCCAAATCCAATCCATTTATTTCGGATTACAGATATTTACTATCGGATCTGATCCATCGAATATTTTAATCGGTCGAATATGCTAAAATTCGGATCGGATTCGGATTAAAATCCGCTCCATTGACAGCCCTAAACTAAGGAAGGTCTTATGGGCCTTCTCTATTATTTAAGTTATGAATCAAGAAAGCCCAACTATATCAAACCCAAACAATTTTATTTTATTTATTTATTTATTTTTTGTACAAAAACACTTTAATCATGGATAGGAAAAATTACACTTAAACCCCCCTAAGATTCGATCAAATTACTGCTAGACCCCCTTATGTATAGAAAATTATACATACCCCCCTTGAAGTTTGGATCCGGCTAACAAGTAGCGCATTTCGATCACTAATATACTATAATTTGCTTATGTAAGCAAAATTTTATAGCGGAACTTTAATTTTACCTTTTTTTAAAAAAATTCAAACTTTTATGTAAACAATAATACTCTTATTGGAATTGATAATTGTCATCGATGAAAGGGACAAACTTATTATTTTATATTTAATCTAAATTGTGATTTTTTTTTTCTTATTTTTTCTTAACTTTATGACAAGGATAACACAATCATTTCATTATCTTTCTCCTTTGATGTTAGTTGGCTCCAAACCTCAAGGGAGGTATGTGTAATGTTTTGTATTTATGGGGGCCCAGCTGTAATTATTATTATTATTATTATTATTATTATTATTATTATTATGGTAAAAAGGTTCACCTAATTTTGGTTCTTTTTCTGTTTTTTTTTTTTTTTGTTGGGTTCTATGTATCAGCTGGGCGACTTAAAAATGAGCTATTCAGATTGGGCCTAGTATATTTTATCTACTGCAATTTGCTCAAATAATATTGTACTTGTTTAAAAGACAAATCTAATAGCCATCCACTTTCTTGACACCATGTTGAATTATTTGGAATTATTTGGCTAGAATAAGATACATAAGTTCATGAGGTGAAAATTGAATTCAAATTTGTTATGAATAATGTGACCACCCAACTCCTAACTTGTAAATATCTAACTAGAAAATTGACATGAGTAGAGAGTTCAAATAGGCCAAGGGGCAAGAATCCCTACCAAATGATAAGATAGCCGTCCCATCATCACCTCTTTCAACATCTATTTGATTAATATATTCTAATTTGTATTTGATATCTTAATTATATATGATGGCACTATTTGTATTTTTCGCGAAATTGAGTTTATTTGTGTTTTCACTATTTGATTATTTCAGCATCACGCTAGCTTTTCTTCTCAATTTTTACTATTTTGCCTTGCATTCAATACTCTCCAACAGATGTTAACTTAATTCAGTGAATAATTAAATTTTATGTTGCCGTCCGTTAAATTCTCGATTACCCTTTCTACAAGTTTGGGGTGCTCGAAAAAACCCACAAGCATCACGAATTACATTCTGATATAATAATTAAAATGAATTTGATAGTATCCATAAAAAAGAAGTATATTTTGAATACGATTTAGCAAGTATTTCTAACAAACGCCAAAAATAAATTGTCTTTAGACAAATCTAGCATGGACCACTAATTATTCGGATAAATCATATGAAAGAAAAAGAAAATTACTCCCGACTATAAAACTTGACAAGAATATTATACTTTTCTTTATTTTTTTATTTTTATTTTTTTCTAGGAAGAGGTAACGTCCAAAATACTACTACGATCTTTATCTTGAAAAGAAACATTACAACTTATGTGCCCTTCCAAGTCCCAATCATATGGGGCTCCAAATAATGGAAATGGATAGTTTGCGTGGGGATCTACTGCATGTGGAACAACGTATAGCCACGCAAAACAAAGCCCCATGCCACGTCACAATCGAGGACACATGGCCTCACTTGAATGGAGCACAAGTGTACCCGCTGCACAACCCGGTGGTGCTGCTGTAGGGGAACAACGAAACGGGTCGAGTCGCCGGTAACTCGGGCATCGGAGTCTCGAAATTCAAGTAGTCCACCACCTCCCCCATGCTCGGCCTCCCTTTGTTGTCGTTCAAAGTGCACATCAAGCCGACATCCACGGCCCGGATCGCTTGATCTGGGTTTACGACCGGGCCCATTTTTCGATCGACTAGCTTTATCTTCTCGTCGGCCTCATGCAGGGCCCACGCGAGGTCCAACAGGTCCAGCTCGCCCGGCTTGTTCGACCTCCGGACCCGGCCCGACACGACTTCCAATGCCAGGATGCCGAATTCGAACACATCGATCGTCTGGCTCACCATGGACTCGAACCGAGCTGACTCGATCGACGACAAAACGAACCCAAAATCCCCCAAAAGAGCCCTAAAACTAACATCAAGAAAAACACTACTAGGCTTCACATTCTTGTGAGCCAATGACTTCGAGTGCAAGTACCCCAACGCCTCGGCCACATCTTTGACCACCTTAAACCGCCTCGTCCAAGGCAAACACCCGAATCCAAATAGCCACTTATCGAGGCTCCCATTAGGCACAAAATCATACACGACGATAGTCTCCTGTCGATCAAAGCACCAACCCCTAATCGGAACCAAATTAGGGTGTCGGACTTTCGAGACTGCCTTGATTTCCTTGGCCATCCTGTGCCTGTCCGACTCGCGTTCTCCAAAAATCTTGCTTGAAAATTGCTTCACAGCCACATTGCATCCATTGAACAAAGAACCCTTGTATGTAACACTCCTAGAATCACTTCCCAAGACTTGTAGCTCCCCAAATCCCCGAGTCGCCAACGAGATCTCGGCCAAACCGAATTTCCGGGGCCGATTCGGAGGGCCTGGACGCTGTTTTTCTGGCGGAACCATGGCGAGTTCGTCGGAATCGTTCTTGGCCTTCCTTTTACCATTCAAGTATAAATTTATCAAGACTACAAGCACAAGTATAACCACAGCTACAAAAATATAGAAACTGCTTGGGGTTTTGCTAGGAACACCCTGATAATCTTGACTATTTTCAACTGTGATCTTACTCTCACAGCTCTCTGCCGGGGGAACCCGGAGAGAGGCCCGACTAACAGAAGTGAAATTCCATGAACACACACTGTGAAGCTGTGTGTGATTGTTCCCTGTAGAGCCCGAAAACCCGATAAACATGTATTCGTTTAAGTAAGGTGATACATCAAGATTGCCCGAATAAACAGGCCTAGCAGGGAGCCCTGTTTCATCGAGCCCGAGATATATTTGCAAGATCTTGTTGTTACCATCGTAAAAAATCCAGGCCCGATGAACCCTGCCATCATTTAAATGAAGCCCGAAGCTCGAAACATTCACTGTCGTGGTTGAAACTATGGTTCCCAAATCGATGCCCACATGATTATCATTCGGGTCCCCGAATTCAGGGTTCATCACAGTATCAAACTCAACAGCAAACACTTTGTACTCGTCCTCACAGGCGTCGTTGAGCATGCCGAGCCACGGGCCGGGCCTGCCGACTGTGAACTCGTCCGGAACAATTATAAAACTCAGCCCGCCTGATGAACTGTTTGACGGGCTTTCGATTCGGAAGGAGAAGGTGGTGTTGAAGGAGGCGGGCGATCGGGTATTCGGGTCGAACATGCGGATCGGGCTTGAATAGATTGCTCTGCCAGCTGAGTATGGGCGATTGTTTTCTGGGATTTGGACACAGCCCGTTTGAGATGAGATTGCTGAGCTGCCTAAGAGAGTGATATCTTGGTTGATGGTTCTTGGATTGTCCGGCCCGAAATCGGGGAACGTGATACGCTTCGTGATGTTGATTTCGGGCCCGGGGGTGAGCTTCTTGTTTGCTGAGGTGACTGAGTTTGTTAGTAGTGTGAGAATGATGATGAGAGAGAAAAATATGTGTGGAGACATGGCTAAGAGAGAAGAAGAAGAAGAATTTGAAGTGTAGTTCTTGAATTTGTGTTGGAAGTTTGCAATTTATGATATACATGTGAAGGGCTGGGGAGCATGGGACTTGTGGTGGTCCTGGTGGAGCCAAGGGGACTGGAGAGGGCAGTGGACGGGCTTTAAATTTTTGTTGGGCTAAATTTTACATATATTAATTTAAATTTTTTGAATTTTGTAGTCCTCTCTTCCTGAATCATAGAAATACGTAGAGATTTGACGTAATTTTTTTAAATCAAAAATTCAGACTCCATCTACGGATAAATTTATGGTGTTCGTATCTCTTTGGTAAATTATGAATATTTATTGAATAATAGCACAAGGAAACTAGATTTTGAAGTTTTATTTAACTTCTTTATGCTTTCTTAGGTTTACTTAACTCGAAACAAGAAACTTGGTAGCTCAAATCGTTGCAAGATGCATTTTATCTATACTTTATATTTCAAATATTAAAATTTTATCCTTTTAAGAATGGTAAAATTATTCATTATATGCTACAAATTTTAGCTTCACCATATAGAATTAAAATTTCTAATTCTGCTATGCGTCATGATACATGTACTATAGAATTATTTCAGAAGAGCAAGCAATGATGTTCTACATTATTCTTTTTTCGGGACAGATAGAATGTTCTACATTATTCTTAAAACTTACAAATTCATTGTCAAAGAATATTTTATTCCCCAAATATCTCCCACGCTTGGAATTACTCACAGTTTTTTTTTTTTCTCAATTCACAACATCAAGATGTGAACTCTGAACTTAAAGGTATTTATCATCTCATTCCGCCAGACCAATGTTGCTTAATGGACATTTATCCCATTTCTAAAAGTATAGGGAGTACCGTAAAAGGTTCGAATTCTGACAATGAATAGAGTTTATGTTTTCCTCTTCTATTTTGGAACCAAAAAATACTAAAAGATAAAAGTAGAAAATAATGGCTATGGGACAATACCAAACCAAACAAAATAAATGCAAGAATGTCTAATTGCGCGCTCAAGTATGAGTCATTAACGCGATGTAATTTGGCCTCTTCTATCGTCCTCATCGCATGGCCGACCGTGTCTAATACACTTGACAAAAAGCGACCGCACTAATGTCGAGTTAATTAGGTACGATTTTTAGTAGCCATAAGTATAATTTTCTTTCTAATTTTGAACTTAAATAATATTATTATTAACTCACAACCCTGAAAAATATCATTTTTTTAACTAACTTAATTATTATTAACTAACCATCATATTGTGTTAGTACAATTATTGTGGCAAAAAGCAGACCCACACGTACAATAGGACTATATACGTCATTTCCATTCTCATACTTGTTGGAACCAAAGGACAATAAAAGGGGCCCTTTTGTTAGGTCTGATATTAAAGGGCTTCATTTTTTATTTTTTATTTTTTATTTTTTTGTTCTTTTGATTTCAAAAATTATTTAGTTTAGCTCAATAACACAGATATATGAACTAATAAGGGTAGTTATCGAGCTGTTATGTGCCCAAGTGTCGGACAAAATTCATTAGTCCAGAAAATGTGTAAATTCAAGAGAAAAGAAAGAACAATTTTAGGTTGACATTTTCATCATTTGATCACCAAGAAAATTAACTTAAAATGGCATAACTAATACGCAATACAAGGAAAATGACCAATTACATGACAAAATTGATAAGTTCATTTAATCATCAAGAAAATTAACTCCATTAGATTGAACCAAGTGGGTTAAGTTGCATATTGATTGAGAGCCAATTTGAATAGGCCTTTTCAAATATAAAAGTACTCTTAACAACTTTAATTTCTGTATCCTGACCCAAAACAAAACTGTTAGGCATTTTTTAAAAAAATGAACACGCTAAAATCAAGTCCGCAAGTGGCTTTTTTTTTTTAAACTATATTAAAACAAAATCATTAACTACACTTTGCCGCTTGATCTACACATATTTTTACATTTTACAATCTTAAATTTTAAGTGTTATCGATTGCGATCTAACTATATTTTCCAACCAAAAATGCCAACCAAAACAATGTCACTTGTCACCACTCCAAGTAAAATTTTTGAATGGAAAATAAAATTAAATGACAACCCGATAAAAAAACACAAACTTTAGACTGCAATCAATAACACTTAAAACTTAAAATTATAAAAAGTAAAAATACACATAATTTGAGTGGCAAAGTGCAATGAACTCTTTTAAAGAACTTTTAATTTCTGTATACTGACCCAAAACAAAACCGTTAGGCATTATAATAATAATAACATAACGCAAATATATCAATTGATCATTGCATCAAAGGAAAGGGAATAAAACCAACGAAGCCATTAAGCAAATCTTGTAACACAAAATTGTAAATTCATCTTCAAATACGTCTATACGAAGTCCGCAAATAGACTTAAATAAAAAAGGATAAGGAAAGGTCAAAAAAGAAACCATAGAAAATATAAACCCCTAAAACTTGACTACTCATTCTTCCTCAGCAATGGCTCCCTTCTCACTGACATAGATACCATCAAGGAACTTCCTAATGTCCTTGTTCTTCACATGGCATTTCTGTAGAAAAAACACACAAACAAACACCAGTGTCTCAATATAAGTGTGTGAGGAGCAAGCAATGAATAAAAACTTCAAATCAGATAATAACATTTGCATCCATGTATCTGCCTTCATCGTAATGGATGTAAAAAGATACAAAACTCATAAATTACCTGGTTTATCAAGGCACATGATCGAGAAACAAGCTCAATGTCGTTCCCATCCAAAACCAGTTCATCTTTGACCTTCTCAGACCGCACGATCGAAACCCCTTCAAGCATGTCCACTTTCCTCACCTGGTATGATAAAACAGAAAGAAAATTGTCACATCCGGCGTACATCTAATGACAGAACATTAGAACATCATGATTTCAGAACCCGAAACGGCTCATTTGGGCTATAACGGATTCAAGAAATTAACATATTGAGCTAACATGTACACATAGAGTCTCTTCAAGTCGGTCCTTGTTTGATACTTGTTTAGTGAAGAATACAGACCAAGCACACAACTACAGATGCTTCGTGTGTACATACAATAGCAAGAGATTTGAAAACATAAACCATTAACCAAACATCGTTCTTCATTCTTCAACTAGTTCAAGCAATGGGAAGCGACTGCTGCTCCTAGCAGGGTGTTCGGATCATCAACGAGATGGCGTAAAGCAAATTAACTTCATCCAAACACAAATGCATAAGCCACTGTTAACCCCATTGGCAACAATTTGCATACTCCACTCTTAATAAACACTTATATTTGGTCATTTTAAACACCAGTCACAATAATTAGGAAAAATAATTGAACAAACATAGTTTGGTCGCAAACCCCAATAATCTACACCAATATATAATCTATATCAAAATCACTCATTCAATGTCGAGTAAATCTAGTCATATCAAAACTATGTTCCATGCTAACGAATTAAAGTAGCAGATACCTCAGACAGACAATCATCCAATACAATGTTGCAGTGCAATATTAGCACATCAAAATATAACGATTTGAGTGACAATACCAATAAAAAACGCCACATTAATATAGTCTCTGATTAATGGGCCCTAACTTAAATTCAGCAAATCAAAACCAACATAACCAATACACCACAATCAAACAGAACGGCCACAAAGAATCAAAACCCACAACATAAACAATAACAGAAGCAATTCAAATGCAAACATCAAAATCAAACCATAAGGGAAAAAAGGCCAACGAAAAGCAGAGAAATAAGCTGATAATTCACATACCCTCTTCTCGCCAAGGAAGTTACGGATCTCAATAGAGGTCCCATTGTTGGTGATCGAAGCGTTGATCGGAAAGTGAGCGTACACAAAACGCATCTTGTAGCGGTACCCCTTGGTGACGCCATTGATGAGGTTCTGCACGTGGCTGAGCGCCGTCCGGATGGCAGCGGTGGTTTTCCGGCTGCCGAACCAGGCATCGACCTTCAGCTTCTTCTTCCCGGTCTCCTCGTCGGTAATCAGCTGGAAATCGAGGTTCAGATGCTTGAAATTGCGCGAGAGCTTGCCCCTGGGGCCTTCGACTTCGATCACCTTGGCCTTGACCTTGATCTTCACGCCGTCAGGGATATCCATGGCGTCGGAAGAGAGAATCGTCTTCATTTTCGTGGGTGTAGTGTGTGAACTGTGTGCAGTGTGTGTTGTGTGTGTGTGTGCGGAAGAGGGGGGAGTATGACGAACAGAATGGTGAGAGTTTAATGAGTATATGGGAGAAAGACAAAACCCTAGTTGCTTAATGGGCTATATGTAATTAGGCCTAACGTCTGGGTTCCTATGAAATATTAATTCCTTGATATTATTGGGCTTGTCAATGGCCCTAGATTACAAGTTGATAATTATTGGGCCTCAGAACAAGTCTTTAAATATATTTGGCTTGAAGATAACGGTTTGTCATACATTTCGTTGCTCAACTTTGATAAAAGTTGTTTATTGGTTATAAATTTTAATTTATTCCAGGGCAAATTACGTCTTCATGTGTACCTAGCAAATTAGTTCCTGTCGTTTGAAATCTTACCAATTCCCTCCTGAGATATGTATTAATTTAACAAATTTAATTCTTCATTGAGATGAAATATAATTACGAGTTGTACTTCTATTGTTTTCTACGAGGTTTTGAGATGGAATTCGTATGGCATTGACAAGCCCCAATATGTAAAAGTTATATATGAAGTCCATTTTGAAAAATAAAACCAACTACTAGCCGTATCGAACTATAGATAATGATGCTCGGTAATGGTTGTATAGGTATAAAGTCAAATTGATTTGCAAAGATTGGTGGAATAACAAAATTAATTTAAGGATTTTATTAGGATCGACAAGGTACGTCTCTTGATGACTGAGTCGAATATTATGATTGTAGAAAAAGTTATATTTTAAATCTCTCTATTAATATTTACCATAAAGTAATAAATTCGAGAGAGTATTTGTAATTTTTAAAACAAAAAAAAAATTAACAAATAACGCATATTAAATTAGTAACTTGTTAATTGGCTTATTATCCACATCAATAGTCAAAATAAGTAAGAAATTGTTCAAATATGTGTTTGGAGGTTACTCCAAAATGCAAGGTAGGAGTTTGTTGGACAAATATGATCCTCTAGCCATCTCAAGAATTAACAATTCTAATAACAGGGACTATTTGACATGAAAGAAGTAGGCCACAATTTATATTATTAATAAAGTATTTAGGGTTCTAATAATTAACTTGATCTCTCTGATCTCTTTTAATATCTCCACCATTGTTTATATTATCTATCCTTTCTCGTCTCCTGCTATATATATGTGTGTGTATGTATATATCATATCTTTGTTATTTTTTTGACATTTTATTTCTTACTTATTTGTTAATTTTTTAATTCTATTTTTATTTAAATTTATTTTCATAACAAATTTAATGAAATACAACAAATTTAATAAAATACATACAATACAAATAATTAAAAAAATATATAATAATGTATAAAATCTAATAAATATTTTAATTTTATATTCATAATTTAAATATGTACTTAAATTATATTTTAATTTTTTATTTTGCATACACTTTGAGCGTGCCCAACCAACTAGTAATAATAATATATAAGTATAAATTCATATAAATAATTAAATGCTTGCTTTATGTTTAATATTATTGAGTTTTGTTATATGATTTTCATTTCCACTTGGTTTCCAAATTCTTAATTACTTAAGATAGTTTTGCTAAATATATATATATATATATATATATATATATTGAATAGAGTAGTTACTTTTTTAATGTTTAGGGAAAAATCATTTCATATATGTGATAAAAGAATTTGTTGTTGAATGTTGGGTGCTAAAAATACATTAAAGCTAAACTACATAAATATAAAGCATAAGGGTGATTGTTCGTTAGTTAAAGGGATTCAACCCTCTAGAAGTAATTTAAAATGAATATATATATATATATATACACACACATATATAAAGTTTTGTTTTCTCTAATTCAAGATCCACAAGCAAACCTACAAATAGTGTTTCATGGACAACAGAATATGAGCCTGTTTTGATAAACTTTTTTTAAAAAAAAAACAAGTCAATGCAATATATATATATATATATATATAAAACAACATAATATTTATTTCATTTTTTCATTCATAGTGCTTGACCCCAATTCGATTTTGGTCCCTCGCATATAGGCGCTATCAATTTTGATCCCTCATGTTAAAATCAATAACGCCTATACTTGAGGGACTAAAATCGAACTGGGGTCAAACGTTAAGAACAAAAAATGAAATAAACCTTATAATATATGTAAATTCGCTATTTAGTTTAGTCAGGTATACCGAACCCCAAAATCGAAATCGGACCAAATACTTAGAATTAAATAAAAAAAATAGAACAACGAATCGAAATTCCGATTCAATTTTGGCATGATTTGATTCATTTATCAAGTTGTGCACACCCCTAATTAATGTCAGAGCAGAACTCCTAAAGTCCTAATGCCAGATCAAATCTTCTCCAAAAGTAAAAAGTTTTGAAAAAACAAACGAAAAGAAAAAAAAACAAGTCTTGCGAATTAAGAACCATAAATTAAAAAAACAAATAGTGTAAGCAAGAATAAATTAAGAGAGAGGTGAGATTTTTTTAACAATTTAGAGAGAAGATACATTAGATTAACTATCGATATAGTAAATTGAGTACGGTATATGCGACATTTTACAAGAGAGATATGAGTAAAACACGATGTATGATTTCGAAGTAATCTTCACAAGGCATGCAGTTGAAGAATTCTTTTTTTTGAGGACTGAGATTAAATTTTTATTATATGTAAAGGGTAATTAATTTATTATTTTGAGTGGAAATCATTTTATATTTAAATTAATATAATATATATATATATATATATATATATATATCACTGAGAGTCTTTTCATCTATTATCGATCACAATTCAAAATTTTCATTACAATAATCTTTTATATTCTATTTCACATTATATAAGTGTGTGTAAATATTAATAATTAATGTATATATCTATGTTGACATGCATATATATATATATATGTATTAACATAGATTTATGGGTCATATATATATATATATATATATATATATATATTATGACTCATAAGTCTATATTAATAAGAATAGCCATAGGCATCTCTAAAAAAACAAGTTTTTTTATTAATTTTTTTTAATGTAAGAATGAAAAAAAAAAAAAGCACTTCTTTTTCCAAATACAAATTTGCCCACCAAAATTAATATTTTTGATTTCGTTTCGAGATGCATACAACACATCAAAGAAAACTAAAGACACTAAAACATACACACAAATGAAAATGGATTGCTACGATCAACAAACTGCCCTTCAAATTTATGTAATAATATTTGCTTTTATTGAAATTTAAAGTTTGGCCCTTATAAATATGACAAAACCTTTTTTTGTTCCTTCTTTTTCTTTGTTCTTTTTTTTTTTTTTTTTTGAGGGGGGTTAAAGTCTAACTCTGCTGTCGATGAGGCCTAGCTCAACTGGCGAAACTGAAGCCCCAAGACTCTAAAGGTCTTGGGTTCAATTCTCACCGATGAATGTGTGGATTTTATTTCTACTTTTATGGTAATTTATTATCCTACTTTAATAGTAGTTTATTGTAATAGTTTGTCTATAATTTGTGAATGATTTAGTTTGAAATATGATGTAACAGTTTGATTTGTACTCGAAGAGTCATTGATGTAATCCGATGATATATATTCAAAAAAAAAAGAAAAAAAAGTCTTAACTCTGCCCATAATTAAAATTTCTGATTTCGTCCATAGCTACACGTTTCCATTGCATTCATCACGACAAATAAATTAACGAGGCATAAGCGCGCACACACATTATAACTTATAAGATTGAGAAACGGATTGAGTTATTTGATTTGAAGTTGACTGTTGACGGTTCATTTAGACTCAATTATTAAATATCACAAATCAAATTTAAACAAAATTTTCATTGGTTCGATAAGATCTTAAACTCATATTTCAAATGATATATATTTCAGATTTATATTCAACTTAATTTGACTCATTCCCTAATCAATCAAACTTATTCAATGGGAAAATCTCATAATTGTGCCCTAAAGTTTAGGTTAGTAACACTTTAATTCTTAGTGTTTAAAAAGAAGCATTTTAATCCCTAACTCGTTTTTAAACCTATGTGTTGCATTAGACGATAATTGTAACATAAAAAGTTTTAGTGTATTTAATTTGATGATATAGAATATATATAATGATTATGTGGGTTATTCTGAAATGTGAAAATTTTAGAATATATAAATTGAAAATGGAATGTTTTCAATAAAGAAAAGTAATTAAAAAAAGCAATTATAGGAAGAACATAAGAAATTGATATTTATTTGAGGGAATGATTAACTTAGTTATTGTACCACCTAAAATGAAAAAACTTTTATTACCAAATTTAAGGAAAAGTTAGATGAAGTTAACTAGTTATGGAATATGGGAAAAATTATAAATTGACCTCATATAGTGGCTTAAATGGCTGGATTACATGTATATATGTCAATAAATAATGACAATGATTTGAGAAATTTATGATTTACAATGATAATAACTAATAAGGGAATTTATATATAAAATTAGAAAGTCAGATATGGAAACCCAAATCATGAGGCATGATTTTCTTAAAATGAAGAATGGTAGAAAATGTAAATAATACATTCAGTAGAAAATGTATATAATACACTCAATCATGACAATTAACTACTTACCAAAATAAAATAACTTGCTAAATCAAGATGTATTAGAAAAAAAAATTGTACATAAAATTAATTTGGGATCATTTTATTTTTATAAGAGAGCTTATTAAATTTTTATATTTTATTCTTTAAACTCATAAGCTCATTCTCAATATATTTTTTAAATCTAATGACATGATGAGTATATCATTTTGATACACACTCATAACTAAAAGAAATAAAACTAACGTGTCGACTTCAATGCTACATTAGCAACATACCTAAAATAGGCTCACCACACCATTTTACTTTATATTTATAAATTTGTATTTATATATTAATATAGCCAATGTAAAAGATAATAATAATGCGATGATATTGAATAAAGAAAGTGGCTTATACATGGATTTTAGGAGACTTTTATTTATATATATGGTTGAATTTGATTGATCAAAATATGAAAAAAATAATTTATGACATTAAACGTGGAAAGACTAAGCAATATTTAAAGATATTATTATTAAAATTAATGCATAATTTGTCATATTGAGAAACTTATACATACGTATATATATACATTGTGGGAGAATACTCTTTCCCATCATCAGCCAATTAAGCTTCGCGGCAACCTTGAAATAGGGTCAGGATTGATAGCACCAAGCTCTAAGGATGGGTACTTTGTACCAGCTCGAATCTTTATAGCTAGAGAAAAAAGTAGTTGTAAGTTGCATCTTGAGTCTTAAGAATTGGGTCCCTTAGCGGTCCGGTCCCTTGGCTTGGTGAGCAAAAGAACAAAAGAGAGAGGCCTCTGGCTTATTAAGAAGCATATAAGCGACATACTAAACAAATACACACACACACACACACATGTATATATAATATGAAATCTAAAAATTTGAACTAATTGATAAAACGTTAACAATTAGAAAAAGTAATGAATGGATATAATCGTAAATTTAAATGAACCGCTCACATCACTTCTAGAAAAATTATTTTTTATGACTGAATCAATGACTGAAGAAACCAGTTACGAAAACCTTGGTCGCAATTTTTTGTGGCCAACTAAGTTTGTGAGCGACTTTTGCGACTGTGATTTTATGTCATACAAAAATAGAGACCGAAATTTCGATCACAAAAGAAATAGATAGTAACTGAAATTTCAATCATAAGAAAAATGAATAGTGATGAAGTTTTTAGAACTAAATTTGTAGAATTATATTTGTGACCACGAAATTTCGGTAAGCATCCCCTCCCGTACCCTTGCCCCCAAGGCCCCAACCCCAACCTCTAGGACCCTCAGTTCGGATCCTCTGCTACAAAACGGTGCTACATCTCCTTCTACACTCATCAATGCACGCCATGTGTATTGGTGATCGGTTGAGATAAAGAAAGGGATTTGTTCATATCATAAGTTTTTTTTCTTTCCTTATCTCAATCGCTCACCAATACATGTGGCGTGTATTGATAAATGTAGGAGGAAATGTAGCACCTTTTTTGTAGCAGAAGATCCAGATTGTTGGACCCCACATGTTGAGTTTAGAAGAAATATTCAGTATGCATCCCCTCCCCCACCCTGCAACCTAGATCCACCACCAATCCGCCACCACCACCTAGGACCCCACATGTTGAGTTTAGAAATATTTCTTTTTGAATTTGATGTAGTTTGAACCCTTGACCTCTAGGTTGAGGTTATGGTATCAAACCACTACATGAATTATGTTTTTTGTACATAGAATGGTTTTTTTTTTATAATTAACATATATTTAGGCGACATTCTAAATTTAAATTATCTAAATAAATTTCATTAAAAATTTTATCATTTTTGTAATTTATTAGTTTAACTAATTTTACATTAACTCGACATTTTGGTCACAAATCCTTCCTATATCAAAGGAATGATTTTGTGACTGCAATTTCTATCACAAACCCTTCATTATATCAAAAGTATATCAAAGGATGGATTTTGTGACCGATATTTCAGTCACAAATCCTTCACCAAATCAAAGGATTTTGTGATCAAAATTTCGGTCACAAATCCTTCCTGTATCATAGGATTGATTTTGTGACCAAAATTCTGGTCACAAACACTTCATGATATCAAATCAAAGGATGGATTTTGTGACTACAAATCCTTCACCAGTATTTTTTGTGCCTGAAATTTCGGTCACAAAGCTAATTCATGGTCTAGAAATATTAATGACCAATATTTTCGATCACAAATATGTATTTGTAAAACATTTGGTGACCAATCACTACTAGAAAAATTGAATTTAGCCACGGATATGAAAAAAAATTAGTCACGAAATAGCCGTGGATTAGGCCGTGGCTAATCTGTGGCTAAAATGTAGTATATTTTATTTTATTAATTTTTTTAAATTCAGATTTAGCTACGACCTACCCTTGGCTAATCCGTGGCTAGCCACGACCAGGCCATGACTAATATATATATATATATATATATATATATATATATATATTAATATTTATCCATGGTTTGGCCCGTCTCTATTCAATTATGCTATTATTTAATTATTTTATTTGTGTTTGATTTAATATGTTCGTTGAAGAGAAACGTGTTAATCTGTTTTCTTAAGTGTTGTATTATGTGTAAAAAATAATAGCTCCCATTTAATTTCCTATTATTACTCAAATAAATCTTTTAAATTGCTATAAAATTGAATGTTACGATTGTGCGCTAATCAATATCAATTTGAGTGACGAATGATCGTTTTAGTTATTTGACGATATTATAATATTCTATTTAGTTAATACACAACTTAACTTTCATAATTATTTCTTTAGATTTAATTTACCATTTTATTCTAATATCACAATATGTTGGATTATACTATGTATATAAGTGTATAAGTATACTCCTAATCAGTCCTAATCAGTCCATTTCAACGTTTATGGTTATCTAATTTTGAAAGTTTATAATTGATCAATTGTCATTACTTATATTATAGTTTTATCAAGAATTCAACAACGTGCAATAGTTATTGACAATTTACAATGTGTGAGTGCTAATAAGGCCACCAATCTGAATTAGACCATTGCTAGCCAGGCCGTGGGGTGGTCAGTTAGCTGTTTCCTTTTTTTTTTTTTAATGGATTAACCTCGGCCTGGCTTTTCAATATTTAGTGGCCAAATTTGGCCACGGATAGTCCGTGGCTAAGGCCAGGCTGTGGCTAAATTAGACACGCCACTTTTAGCCACAGATCCGTGGCTGATTTTTTTAGCCGTTGATTTTTTTAGCCACAGATTTTTGATCAAATCCGTGGCTAAATTCAAATGAATATAGAGGGTAAGCATTACAATTTTAGAGGGTAACATTAATATATATATATATATATATGTATATATTACAATTTTTTAATAATTCAAATGAATATAGAGGGTAAGCAAATTGGAAAATATTTTTAATTTATATTGTGACTGTTTGTTTTTGTTTTTGCGATCGATTCAAGGGTCACGAAGACTACTCTCATTTTACTGGCAATCGGTCACAACTCCATATATTTTGTGACCAATCCGTTTTGGTCACAAAATTCGGTCACAAAAAATAGTTTTTCTAATACTA
Organism: Petrea volubilis; assembly: GCA_026212405.1. Lineage (NCBI taxonomy): Eukaryota > Viridiplantae > Streptophyta > Magnoliopsida > Lamiales > Verbenaceae > Petrea > Petrea volubilis. The sequence continues at coordinate 23,077,361 of CM047883.1, read as the reverse complement.
CATGTATTAAATATGTGTATATATATATTTATATTTATCCATTTTTTTTAACTTAAACTCTTCAATGTATAAGATAAATTCTGATATAGGACAAGAAGCTAGTTAATATTGGGGCTTTATGGACCAACTAAAGTCCATGAAGAATAATTTTATTTTATTTAGTTTTAATATTTTCTATAGGTGTCTTTTAGCCCAATATGTTACTTTTGGGGCCAAGTTTAGTATTTTTCCTATTTTATTTAGGAAATAGTCTTGTCCTATTTCAATTAGGATTAGGGTTTTAGCTATTTAAATGCTTGTTATGCTCTTATTAGTTAGATAACTCGCATAGAATAAACTACGTTTTGTTTTCTTTATTCCAATTTCTCTTAGACTCTTGAAGCTTTGAAGACAAGTTCTTCAAAACCCTTCAAATTTCACAAGCTTCAACTCCGTCAAATTCACTAATCATATTTTAAATTATTTCAAATTTCATTAGTTATCACTTTAATTATTCAAAATTTCAAATACATTTAACCATTCATTATTAAATTATGCATGGACTAAAAATTTAGAATGTCATATTACCCAAAATTTTAAGCTGCGTAGTAAAATCAATATTATTGCTTGAGCTTGATTTAAATATATAAAGCCGCATTATATCTATTCGTTTTGTGGACTCTATACGTCTAATCTTTATACTTTTAATTTATAAAAATTTTATTTTCGGCATTGAATTTTTAATATTAATTTAAATATCTTATTGATATTAAAAGATAACATATTTCTTACTTTTGTCTAATTATTTCTTTTTCTTGTTTTAAACTGTCAAACTGCGCCGCACCGAAACGCTTTAAACCGCACTTTCGGTTTTAAGTTAAAAAATCGCAATTTAAAATATATTTTAGGAAAAACTGCATATTGCAATTTGATTTAAAATATGTTAAAAGAATTGAAACCGAACCGTAATAACCCCCTACAAACTACTGTAAAGTAGAATAAGAGCTACTATGAAAGCAGAAATTTAAGCTTACACGAGTTGGTGGAAAGTCGAACCCAATGCCTCTAAATCCTGGAATCTCACCCATGCGCTTTTAAACTGTTACACAAAAGAGTTTGAAGCAATACTACAATTAAATATTCATTCTAATAATTCATATAATGATTTAAAAATTTTATAATTATATTATTTTAAAAATAATTATACATGTGCAAATCACACATATTTTTCTAATTTATATAATACCGCATCACCCATGTGCTTTTATTAAAATCTACAGTTTTGCCTCCACAAAGATAACAAAAATTTTCTTTTACAATGTCGTACCTCTATGTTCCCATTGCATCCAATTCAACAAATTAAGAAATTTATACACACATACCTATATATATGCTAATAATTACAATAAGGCTAAAAAGGCTAACCATTAATAAAGAAAATATTAAATCTCCCTTTTCTTTTCCCCTCACACAATGTGAAAACACACAGATATTTATTAACCCATTTCTCCCCTTAAAATACGGGGGCATGTTTAGTATTTTCTAAATCTTCTTTTACTATAACTTCTCCATATCATCAGAAGAGAAGCAAAGATTGTGTACTTGTGGTAAGACCAAATCTTAAAAGGGCCAGTTATAGAATTGAATTGATTTAAATTAGAAAAAAAGGAGCTTTATAGATTCTTCTTTTTCTTTTTTTTTTTTTGTTGATAATTAGGGCTTTATATACATAATATATATCCACACACACACGGGGGGGGGGGATTGGGGTTGGAATTTGTTTTTATTATTATTAACATATATTTACATATACACATGTGTGTTTATAATTAAAATGTAATATTACCTTCTTATATATTAATTTTTGTATGTGTTTTTAGTTTTTTTTCCTTTATTTTTATTTTGTTGGCATCAAGGTGTTTATTAACTCCACTTCATAATTCACATCATTGACCACATCATCAAAACCCCAAAATTGATAACCACATAAGCAATTTTTGGTGATGATGTGGCAATTTCCGGTCAAAATCGCCGCCCTGGCGTCAGAAATCCTAACATTGCAGATTTTTCAAAATTTTCTATACTACATTTGCCACTCTCAAATTTGCCTATCCTAATATTAAACAGGTTAAAGTTGGTGTCCTAAAATTGCAATTTATACACACATACCTATTTATATGGTAATAATTACAATAAAGCTAAAAAGGCTAACCGTTAATAAAGAAAATATTAAATCTCCCTTTTTTTTTACCCCTCACACATTGTGAAAACGAACAAATATTTATTAATCCATTTCTCCCCTTATAATACGTGGGCACGTTTAGTACTTTCTAAATTTTCTCGTACTATAACTTCTCCATATCATCAGAAGAGAAACAAAGATTGTGTAATTGTGCTAAGACCAAACCTCAAAAGGGCCAGTTATAGAATTGAATTAATTTAAATTAAAAAAAGGAGCTTTATAGATTCTTCTTTTTCTTTTTTTTCGATAATTAGAGCTTCATATACATAATACACACACACACACACATACGCGCACACACACATTCAGACGAAGATATACGAGGCATGGAGATGAAGAGATGGATAATGGATGCAAGAGTTCCACTGGGGATGCTGCTGGTTCAAGTGATTAGTGCAGGGCTACAAATTCTATCTAGGGTTATACTGAGTGAGGGTACCTTCATTTTTGCTCTCATCACTTATCGTAATATTGTTGCTGCATTGGTCGTCGCCCCCTGTGCTCTTTACTTTGAAAGGTTCGTTTTGTATTTTATTTTATCTTTTATTGTTATTTAGATATATATATATATATATATATATATATAGAGAGAGAGAGAGAGAGAGAGAAACAAAAAGATTGTAATAAATTGTTATATATTTTGCATTTGGTATTTTAATGATGGAGCGACTCGAAAATTGATGAAAATGGAGCCAAAAATCTCTAAAACATGTGTGAGAAAAAAAAAGATTGTGATAAATTGTTGTATATTTTGCATTTGCTCTTTTAAAGATTGTAATAAATTGTTCTATATTTTGTGCTAAATTGTTGTATATTCTGCATTTGGCATTTTAAAGATTGTAATAAACTGTTGTATATTTTGCATTTGGTATTTTCTCAGACATGTTTTTGAGATTTTTGGCTCAAATTTCATCAATTTTCGTGTCTGTCCATCATTAAGAAAGTTATCGACGGAACGAGGATGGATTTTCGATCTAGAATTCCGTTGGCCAAAATCATGTCGGAAAATATTTCCGACGGTTAACGCATCGATATTAGCAATATATTTTCTATCTTTTGATTATTTTTCCTTTTCTTCACTTGTTTTTTTTTGTGTGTGTGTGTATATATATTTGAATAATTCTTATTTTGATTTTAATAGTTGAAATTATTTATGTTTTTTTTTTGATCTTGTAAATTTGTAATGCAGAGGCGCTATAAAGAAGCTGAGCATTGCAGCTTTCCTGTGGCTTTTCATGGTAGCATTAACTGGGTGAGAATCAAATCATCCATCTTTTCATTCCTTTCTTTCTTTTTTCATTTATTATATTTCGTCTTTATACATGCAAAAAGATTTATTAATTTATCCAAATAATTTAAAAGACGATTTTTTTCCTTTTTCTTTTTTTTATTGTTTTGTTTCTTTACTTGGTTATTGCCATTTTTTTTAAGGACAATTCAATAATTATATAGGGTTCGCTATGAATGCAATAATAATGGAAATTAAATAGTGTTCGATTTTTCATGTGCTGAACTTTTTCAAATTGTTTGTGTATTTTTCCTAGGAGTTGCATTTTGTTAGCAGTTCCTGTTACTATTTTAAGTTCCTATTCAATCGTTTTTCCCAAATTGAAAAGATTGTTGCCAAATAAAACTATGAAAAATTGTCTTATATCATTTAATAATTTTTGAATTATCATAGACATGGATAACAAACTATATATGTATATACAATATATTTATATATATATATATACGCACACACATTTTACACCCCATTTTTAGTTTGTAAGTAATTTTATAGCCAAAATTAATATACAGAATACCTTTTACATGAATGATCATAACCCCCCCCCCCCCCCCCCCCACTTTGGATCATATTAATTAAATAATTTTGAATGACCAAACCTTCTTCCTTGTGTGTGAAATCGGATATAAATATAAAAATTGTGAGCCCGTTAGTGAAAAAATGGTGTATGGATGGGCTTTTAAAAATATCAAAAGTTAGAAAAACAAGTCAAAAAGGGACTTTTTTAAGAAGTTATTCAAAATAGTTTCAAATAAAAGCGCATTTCAAAATACTTTTAGTTACTATATCCAAATGCAAAATTACTTGATTTAAAAAAAAAAAATCAACTGTGAAAACCACCATTCGAGAAATAGATTTTTTTTTTTCAGTCCATCCAAACAGGCTTTATATTTGATTGTTTTGAAGTTTCACACCTTTGCTTAATTTAGATTCATAATTTTTTTTTAATTAGAAGTAAACATTTCCATCTATCTAAATGCAGGATAATAATGGCTATGGGATTTTTCTATTATGGTTTGAAGGACACCACAGCTACGTATGCCACCAATTTCTTAAACCTTATTCCAGTGGTCACTTTTCTCTTCTCCACTATACTAAGGTATACGCAAAAATTAATTAATTAACACTTTTTAAACATGAATTTGCCAAAAAAATAATATTAATATTATTTCTTCGAGGAATTAATTTTATAGAAAATTACTCGTACAAATATTCTAACAATTCAAGATAATTGTATATAAAAATATTTTAAATAATTAGTTGAACAAAGGAAACTTATTTCTTATAGTTTAAACCAAAAAAAAAAACCCTTTTCATATCTATCCTAGTTTTTATTTCCCAAACACTACTACAATCATATAATTAATTAATTTGCGAGCTTTTGTAAGAACAGAAATGAAGGAGGCTGATAAGTTCAACGACCTCTCTCTCTCTCTCTCTCTCTCTCTCTCTCTCTCTCTCTCTCTCTCTCTCTCTCTCTCTCTCTCTCACACACACACACACACACACACACACACACACACACAGTAAACATATATAAGAAAATTTTTTATTGAAAATTAGAAAAATGTTGTTCACATGTGTTTGTAAAAATTCAATCTCAATCTTAACCGCAAAGTTAAGAGCTCGCCCGTCCTAATTTAAACTAACATTTCACATCTATATAGCATGAGTTTCGACTTTCTAAACACTTCAAACGACCAATTTAATATCCAATATATATTTTGATTTATTCATATATATTTTTAGAAATTAAAAAAAAACTGTATATTACTATTAATGCATATTTAATTTTAATTCTTTTGTATTTGCGAAGAATAGAGGCGTTGGGACTGCGTACGAGGGCTGGTAAGATGAAAACCCTAGGAGCAATGTTGTGCCTTGCAGGAGCATTGGTTATGGCTCTATACAAGGGCAAATCTTTTCATATTTTCAAAAAATATCACGAACAAAAAATTGTACTGATCAAAATCAACCAAAATAAGACTCGAGGAACAATGTTTTTGGCGGCGAGTTGCTTGTCTTATGGTGTGTGGTTTATTCTCCAGGTAAGAACCCTAGCCGGCCCGGCCCCCCTTCCTATTAATTGAAATCATGTCTGGTTTGTTGTATGGAAAAAATTATTCTAATGGTAAGATGTTTCACTATAGGAAAAATGGACTTTTCCGGCGGAATTTCAAAATTCCGGTAGAACGCATTCCGTCGGAAAAAATCCCACCGGAATCCTGTCGGAGACGATTCCGGCAGATGTCTGATGGACTCATGTCCCCTAGAATATTTTGGGAAAATCCGACGGAATAAATACTTCAAAATACAAGATTTGTATATATATATATATATATATTGTTGTTCACAATTAATGACACACATGTATTATATATATATATATATATATATATATATATATATATATTAGAAAAATGCATGTGTATAATTATTTTCAAAATACTACAATTATGAGATTTCAAACCATTATATGAATTGAAAATTACTAAAATAAAGAGAAATTATAGTATTGCTCCACACTCCTTTATGTAATAATTTAAAAAGTTCATAATTATAGTATGTTGAAAATAATTATGCACGTAAAAAATATATCTGCGCAATTTTCTAGTTAAGATAGTATAAGTACAATGCGGAACTTTCAATTCAATTACTTTTGTTTTCTAACTATTTGTTGATGGACCAGGTAAACTGAATGTGTTGAGTTTTTTTTTTTTTTCTACGTTCAGCAATGTATACACAAGTTTATTTACATCTTAGTTCAGTTTTACATAACTTTATTTTCAAGAATTTCTAATATTGGTCAGTATAATTGTGTGTTTTGTCATAGTTTGATTATACTTTTCAACTAAATTATTGTGTATTTATTGAAATCATAGGGTAAATATATATCAAAAAAATGTTGATTTTATTGTAATTATTATTGTATGACAGGTGAAATCATCCAAAGTATTTCCGTATAAATATTGGGCAACTTTGCTGACCTGCATCATAGCATCAGTTCAATCCACTGTGATTGGATTATGCATTGATAGAAAACCAAGCACTTGGCGGTTGGGTTGGAATCTCCAGCTCATTACTATTTTCTACTCGGTAAGCTTATTAATAATTTTTTTCTCTCAACCACTTAGTTTCTAACATGCTAGTCGACTAAGCTAGATTCGGGTACTGTAAAGATCCAATATCGGGACAGCACTCCAAACCCCATTATTTCATTTCAGTCCGGATCCTCTGCTACAAAAAAGTGATTCATCCTTCTTATCTACTCATCAATACACGCAATGTATATTGGTGAGCAGTTGAGATAATGAAAGAAAAATTCACTAATACAGTGTGCGTGTATTGATGAGTGAAGGAAAAGATGTGGCACCGTTTCGTAGCAAAATGATCCGGATAATTTCATTCACAACTTCAGGATTCGAACCCTGAATGTTGCTTAAATGATCTAATGCCTCATTTTGATAACCAATTGATAGTTGGTACACACACACACACACACACATATATATATATATATATATATTTCACGAGAGAGAGAGAGAAATTTGAAATTGCAGCACGTCGTCCTTCCTCAAATTTATACAAGGCCGTTCCAATGATCATATGATCTATATATTTTCACTAAAGTTAAATTTTTTTTTTCCTCTTAAAAAGTCTCACCATCAAAATATATACTGATGCGTGTGTCTTTGCACATGTATGTGTATATGTATATGTTACTAGTTGTGGTGAATTATATAAATTTACCATGTTTGCTTCTGTATATTTGCCTTATAGATTCTATGGATATACACACATAAATAAGAGCAAACAAATTTTATTATCTTCATACAAATTGAAATTATATTTTCCCTATTGTAGGGAATATTGGCTACAGGTGCAGGCTTGTGTTTGATCTCATGGGCAATCACACAAAGAGGGCCAACATATCCTTCCATGTTCAATCCTTTAGGTCTTATTTTGATCGCCATTGTGGAAGCCCTCTTCCTCGGAGAAGCGATCTCTGTTGGAAGGTACATATTTTATATATATGTGTGTGTGTGTGTGTGTGTAATATATATATATATATATATATATAATTTGAATATTTTTAAAATATTGTTTTTATAATTTTATATTCTTTAATAAATTAATGAAATATTAATGCAGCATGATAGGTATGGTTTTGATCATCGTCGGGTTGTATTTATTCTTATGGGGAAAGCACAAGGACATCAAAGCCGCGCCGCTTCCAATCAAGGAAAGTGGTGGAGCCGGTGGCAGTCGTGGTGATGGAGCTACGTTGAAATCTAAAGGATTGCAATCCTCCACCATAGTTCCGACGGCTTCTCCAAATAATAATTAGCGAGGTTAATTATATTAAAGTAGGATTCTCTGTCAATAAATTAGGCACCTTGTAACCTGTATCTTCTATCAGATATAATGGATTAGTCAGTCTAAAATTACGATAAGTGTCTGCCTAAATTTACGACAGTGTTAACATTTTATCATTAGACAATAAACTTGACCAATTTAATAAAAAAATATTCTACAAACAAATATTTCATTGCATAGTCCTCCAAAATTGTACAATAAATGTTACCTTCGAACAAAAGTTGTTTGGCAACCCTTTAAATTTGGATGGTTGATTTAATTTGTCTAATTGAGATATTATTTTATTCCATTAGTTGATTTTTCTTTCATTAATTATTAAATGTGAAATTGATTATTTTTTTAAGAGATATTTTGTTTCTCTTTTAAATTCAATTTTTTTTTTTGCAAAAAAAAAAATTGTAGGCCGTATCTTTTTTATATGTTGGCTAAATGATTTGCACATATATTCCAAATTTAGATTCAGGGTTTAGCAAGAGTATTTTTCATTAAAATTACTTCACTTATTAAACAAATTGAGTTAAATCAAATTTTAAATTAGTCAAAATCAAGATATGTGGTGAGATGAAATATCTATTTAGTTTACATGGAATATATTAACTCTTTCATATCCGTAAATAAAAAAAGTAATCAATATTTATTGTGAATATAATTAATCACGTACGTCAACTTGAAAACACAATAAAATCTTGATTTTTTTTCTCTATTCTTTTTATTCATAGTTTATCATTTTTTTTTTTTAAATCCACACCTCCTCCTGCCCTCTCATCGTATCTCATCGTCCCATCACCCGACAATCCCATATATCTCTATCCATAAAATCAACCCTCGACCACTAACCCCTACTATCTGTTGTCGTCATGCGTTGGAGACTAGAATAATACCTATTGTTTCAAGTAAGCCCTTTTTTTCCGGCAAGGTTTTGACATGTTCTTGTCTTTTTTAATTTTTTTATGATGTTGTATGTGTGCGAGTAAGTTTCAGGTATTCATGTCTATATTTTCTATATTAGTTTGTAGGGATAGCAATTTAGGTGAGTTCAGGTTGGGCTGGGATAAAGGTATAACACATAATCTCTCAACCGTAACCCAAACTATGACATACCAAACCCACGAAACCTCAACTCCTAACCTAACTTGATTTGATTTCTTTTTCTTTTTAAACCCCATTCAATATGATTTGTAAAGAATATTTTTAGTTCTAATTTCATAAGATGTATTGGAGTTAGAGAATTTTTATTAATATCTTGCATAAAAAAGTCTTATTGACTTAACAGTTGAGTTATTTGGTGGCCTACCTATCCAAAGGGATTATTAACCATGAGACTAGTTTGTTTTGCCCCGGCATAAGCTTTCTGACGCTCAAATTAATAGGGTAAATGGGAAGTCTATAAAGTTAGGGGGGAGAAGATGATAAATAGTGCTAGTTAATTGAGCTAATTGAGGTGTGTGAGATACTTTTTTTGTGTGGCGGGATCCTATATGTATGAGGGGTATTGATTTAACGAGGTTAATGGGAGTTGATCCTTATGTAATATATATGTGGATATACTTTTCATCCTTTCTTGAACTCTCATGACGGTTAGATCTTACTTTTATTAATAAGGTTTGATTTTGCATTTAATACATATTCCAAGCATTTAATGCTAATGATTGTTTTTAACTAATAGCATTAATGGCACTTGAGACTGAAAAAATACCCTCCATACCCTGTCAATACATGTTAGATGGCAGTAGCTATCCATGAAAATATACCTTCCATAAATTAGCCACGGATTATAGCCACGGATTTGGCAAAAAATCCGTGGCCAAGGAGATTAGCCACGGATTTTTTCCGTGGCTAAAAGTGGCATGGCTAATCGTAGCCACGGCTGGGATTAGCCACGGATTGGCCACGGCCTGACCGTGGCTAATAGCCACGGTCAAACCGTTGCCAAATTTGGCCACTTTTTTTTGGACATGCCTGGCCGTGGCCACTGGAAAAAAAAAGGCTAATCAAACCAAACCCGCACCCGCGCCGCGTCCTCCAAGCGTTTTTTTTTTTTGCGCTTAAGGAGATTCAAACACAGGACATCAATGTTGTAGTTGGAGCATGAAACCGTTGCGCCAAAGGAATTCTTTGGTTATTGATTGCTTTTTATTATACTTAAACTATATTTTTACAATATTTTAAACTTAAATTATCTAATAAATTTTATTAGTTTTATCAATTTTTGTTATTTAATTTTAGTAATTTTTATAAATTATTAACCAATTATTTTTTTTAAAATTAAAGATATTTACCTTCGACTTTATCGTTCATTATTCAGTTTTTCTTTTTATGACAAATATTTAATAAATTAATATATCAAAAACAAAAATTATAACAAAAATCTATTTATACAAATTATATTTAGATCATAGCAACTTTAATTCGTGATCCTTTGCCAATATCTTCGTATATGTGTGGTATTATATATATATATATATATATATATATATATATATATATGTCAAGTATACATATCATATATTTATATATATATGTATCTATTTTAAATATGTCCAAGTATATATGTATCAATATATATATATATATATATATAAATGTCCAAGTATATATGTATCAATATATATATATATAAATGTCCAAGTATATATATATATATGTCCAAGTATATATAGATAATTTAAATTTAGATAATTAAAATATCAATAACAAAAATTTATCCGTTGTGCAAAAAATCAAAAAAAAAAAAATATAGCCACGGCCTGCTAATTTTTTTTTTTAATTTTTTTGATTTTTTGCACCACATATAAATTTATATATATATTGATACATATATAAATTTATATTGATACATATATATGTGTATAAATATATGAATCAATATATGTGTATATATATGTCCAAGTATATATATCATATATACATATATCAATATATATATATATATATATATATGTCAATGTGTATCTTATATATATTAATATATTATATCTACATTCTAATCCTCTATATATAGTCTATATGATATAACTATATATCTATATATAACATATCTAATATATGTTATAAATGTAGAGTGCATATATATATCGATCAAATATATATATATATATATCTAATCATATGTACTATATATGTTCAATCATCTGTATGAAATAAATATATATTAGTGTATTATATATCTAATATATGTTATATATGTACTTATATAGCTAACATATATACATCTAATTAGACATAAATACATATATATATATGAGTATATCTAATCTTATACGTATGTAACATATCCAATCATTTATTATATATATCAATATACATAATATACATATATTACTTATGTATTGCAAAAAATAATTATTAAACAAAAAATTAAAGTGGTGTAGTGGTTTGATGCTCTAACTTCAACTAACAAGTCAAGAGTTCAAACCATATCCGGTGCAAAAAAATAAAATAAAATTTGCCTAGGAATTTTTAGCCACGGTCTGACCGTGGCTAATCCGTGGCTAAAAATAGGCGCCAAATTTCCCTCTAATTTTAGCCACGGTCTTCGTCCCTAATGCTCCTCTATCGTCTCACATTCTTAGCACATATTATAATTAAGTGTGAAGACCTTTAATTTTTTTTAGTGTGTATAATTATGGTTTTTCTATAATGCCCTTTTATCTACACCTGTCTTTTCAATCCACACCCTTTCTCCCAACAACAAATTTTTTTCTTTCCTTTTTTATTCGCATCTTTCTATCCCATTTCTCATCTCACATTCTTTATTTTAAATTAATTTTTTATTTTTTAATCAGAGAATAATTTATTTTTTAACTTATCAAAAATACGATAAATATATTTTCAATAATTCAGAAGATATTATAAATAATAAAAATATTTAAGAAATATATATAATTCACATAGAATTTAACAAAATAAATAATTTTCTTTCATTAAGTTTAATTATTTAATTAGATCATATTTATTTTTATTTTGCACACACATCAAGTGTACTTGATATATTTATTATTATTATGCTTTGGGCTACTAATGAATACCTGTACATTGAATAATGATCAATTACAATTGGGCCCATAACCATCACTTGTCCCACCAACATCAATACCTGGCCCAAAAGTGTTTTTTTTTTAAAACAAAAAACTTTACTAAGTTCGAGAACTATTAATTGTCTGCATATCAGATTGCAGTTTGAATTTTTTTTGTTACATAATTTTCCGATGGAATCGGAAGTTTTGACCTTCTAAAGCGAAACAAACTTTGTATACAATATGTAGAACAATATTTTATTTCCAAAAGATGAAATCTTAGTTTTTCTATGATAAAAATATACATATTATATAACTTAACAACTTTACCAGAAGGATTGTCCCCACCAATCTCCATCTCTAGTAAAACCCAAATTACAATAGTAAAATAAATATACATCAACTCGAAATTACAATATAGCCCCACTTCTTTACAATGCGATGGTCCGTCATCTCCTGCCCTGATCGAGGAGGGCAAAATCGACATTTCACCCCTATTCTAGACAACTAGAAATATTTTTATCCGAACCCGATTTTCTGGTTGAATCCAACAAATCACATAAAAAGTATATTTCACAAGATAAGTGTGAAACACTTGCGGCATGATTAATATTGGTTCGACCAAGTACGAATTTGGGCTAGAATTTCCCTCGACCGCCACCACCACCACCGAAAAAACACAAGCTAAGAAAAGCATCCTCAACAAAACCACGAACCTCTTCAGAATTAAGAGCAATGTAACAGTACACCAACTCCTCCATTTGCTCCCAATCTCGAATCTCAACATTCTCTATTATTTCAAGAATCGATTCTCTGATATCGAACAATGGATCCGTCGAATATTTCACCGCACAGATCGTGCAATCTCGAAACGAACCACAAACATCGTCGGGCAATTTGGCCGAAAAGCTTATTGCCCTCGCAGAACTCGATGATCTCCTTTGCAAATACTCCTTCTTCTTGATCACGTATCTGGTCTCTTTGCTGTCCATCTCTCTCTCTCTCTCTCTCTCTCTCTCTCTAGAGGTTATATTTGATGGAGGATATATGATGGAGTTATCCTAATATGCAGGCTATTAAATTTGATGAGTGTGTGTAGTGTGTGTGAATATGTGCGCTCTCTTGCTCTCTGTCTCTCTCCCCAGAGGTTATATGTGAAGGAAGAGGGAGGATGGAGTTATCCTAGCATGCAGGCTATTACACTTGATGAGTGTGTGTAATTACTAATTAATATGTGCTGTCTCTCTCTCTCTCTCTCTCTCTCTCTCTCTACAGTGGTTATATTTGAAGGAGGATGTATGATGGGGTTATCCTAGAATGAAGGCTATTAAATTTGATGTGTGTAGTGTGTATAAATGTGTGTGCATGCATGCATCTGGCACGGCAGGAGCTGGATGATCATTAAAACGAGGACATGTAACTGTGGGTATTGAGGGGATCAGGTCATGAGAGGGAGGAGTGGAGCTTATGTTCATGTGGACCATCATGTTCTCTTTGTTTCTTTTGTGTTTACTATTTATCCTTTTTTTTATATATAATAAAAGGTCAGTTTGAGGTCCCCTATCAATGAGGTAACAAAATGTTTCTTTGTCATAATTCAAACTATATTTTATTTGGTTATTGCAACCCCACTAATACACCATTAATAAATTGTGAAGCCCCATTTCTCGTTGAATTAGGTAGCATGAGCCGGCCACCACTAGCCTATAATACCCTTAATGAGTACGCAAAAGTGTAAAATTCAATTTATTACGGGCTTTTTTATTAATGGGTCAATCTAGTATCGATTCTAAAGAGAAAAACAAATGATGTACATGATGTGTATTGATGAATAAAAGAAGAGTTGTAACACATGTAGCAAAGGATCCAAACTGAATTAGTACAATACACTATTAATAAATTGTTAAGCCTTATTTCGTGTTGAATCAAATATTGAATCGGCCACGGCCAACCCATAATATCCCATATGAGTATGCAACAATGTAAAAAGGGCCTAGCCCATTGCAATTCTAAATTCGTTTTGTCACAGGCTTTTTATTAATGGGTCAATCTAGTACCAATTATAAAAGAATTATGTATGTGAAAATTGGCATGAAAAATAATGGATCCATATCAATAAAATAAACTCTTTGAGTTATTTTTTTTCTCATATAATACATAACTTTAGCTAATTTTGATTAATATATAGAAAGTGGCTAATTTTGATTAATATATAGAAAGTATAACATCAAATTTACAAGTTTCAATCATGAATATAACCCAATAAATTCCCAAAATAATTATACAATAAATATAATTCACTTATCACGTAATTAAAATGATCAGGCCCAATTGGTGTGGCCTAAAAATTTCCCCTTATAAAGCCCATATCCAATTTAAAGGGCAGGTTAAGATTGTGGGAGCGTATGGTATTGTGGCCCAACAATGTTCCAATGAATGCTGCGAACTGAATCTTGTGATAAAGTTGGTGGACTCATTATGTTCCCCTGCTATGAATTAAACTATTTACAGTATATTATTGTCCATGCCACACCGCAAAAAAATTAAAAATAATAATGAAAAATGAGATGGCATTCATGTAAAAATTATCACTAATTATACATGTCTAGCCAATTTTCTTGCCATTGAAAATACTTATTTACTTATAATAATTTTTATATTGCCGAAATGGGCTTAATAGTAATCAGAATAAGTACTATAATCGACTACTAGTTGGTTTATCGGAATAAGACACTAAATTTCTTAAACAATGTTCAAAATATATTCGAATCTTGTTATTATGAATGGAACAAGTGGATTGCGAGGATCGTCCCTATAATGGATCTCTGCAGTACCCTATCCGAATTAGTTAACCAATAAATTGGAATCGAATGACTAAGATCAAATATACTATATTTAATTCTTCTTGTAGTGACATTGTTGAGCCCCTCGCCAGAAATGAGTATTATGCATTCTACCTTCAAATTTCAAAAGTACATATATAGAAATTTTTAAAAAAAATAAAATCTAACGAATAATTAATATTAGCTTTTGTGCCTATAATGGTACCTTTATAGGGTTTATGGCTAGGCATGTGAAGATTGATTATAGTGTGATTTCAAGGTACCCTTTGGCATAACTAAAGAGTCTAATTAAGAATCTCTAATTGAAATTATTAATTTAATTATTGACATACCTTCACAAAAAGGTGGTGCTCTCAGACTATAGTGACCTTTTTACATAAATATTACTAACAAAATATTAAACGTGCATGATAGCAAGATAAAGTGATGTCGTCCTACTAGTCAATTTACTAGGCTTATTTATTAGTTAATCAAACATGATATATCTATGATCACGATATTTAGAGCAATTAACATTCTTTTTTCCCTTTCTTGCTTAAAAGAACCAGAAAAAAAATGATTTTTTGAATTAGGAGAACATAAGTCTATAATATAATTTATTAATTTGAGCTTATAATTAGGGGAGAGTTTCAAATTTTTTACACACTTATACACAGGGACAGAGCCAGAGTTTTTGATTTGCAGGGCCGATGTCAGATTTCTAAAAAAATTTAAAAGTATTTCTATGATTTATTGTGGGCAAAATTTAAAATTTTAAATAATAACAATAATAATAATATTATGTAAATTTTAGCTCGACATGAATTTGGGAGGAGCCCTCTAGCCCTCTTTCGCTCCACCTCTGCTTTTATGCATGGGTGTATGTACACACACATTTATACATGTATATATACACATATATACATACTCTAGAAACATAATCTTTAACTTAATTCTCAATAAATGTACGTATAAAATATTTAATGTGACTTTATTTATCATACAGAACTTCGTAAGAAAAGATATTTGTGGTAAAACTTATTTTACAAAAAAAGTAAAACGAAATGTTTTTTATTTTTCACATATTTTCTTTGATAACTAAATAAATATATTTTTTTACCATATAATTAATTTTGCAAAACACACTCGCAAACAAATCCAAATACCTCGTCAAGATCTGTTTGTTTTTGAGGTGTGTGATGAAAATGAAATCTATCGATATTTTATTATTTAATAATTAAAACAGTGAAAAATATAACTTATTTCTATTTTAACTTATTCATACATTTTCTACAAGTCTATTATTGCATTGAGAATGGAATTTTTGATAAAGTGGATTAATGATTTTCATGTGAAAACCTAGAATATTGTTTTTCAAATTAAATATATGAAAAAAAATTCGAATTTTGAATTATATTTATGATGGAAACAATAATAGTAATTTGGTAACAATTAATTCTATATTAACTTTTTTTTTAAGTGGCCAAAGCAACATAATAATGATAACAATTTTTTATTAAATTATTGATTGTGCCATCGCAAATGCTAAAAGTATTATCAATTATGTGATGTGATGAATGTACTATTAACTAAGGTCTATAATATAATCAATTACTAACATAAGTACTATGTGGTATGCTTATGAATTGAAATATAATTAATATTGAAGCTTTAATAACACATAATATTTTTTATTTTTTCCAATATGTTCCCCACTTAGATGGCATTTCTTTTTCGAGTGCCCCTTTGTGTCTCGCTCCATTCTAAAAGCACCAAACTGATTTCACATGGAAAACATTGGAAAACCCTAAAAGCCGCAGCCATCATAATTACTACCTTCATTTCATATTATTAATCGATCATCTGATGTTATTATATATACTAAAAAACATAAAATTGAATAATCTAATTCATTTAACAAATTTATCCTTATTCATATCTTAATGATTCATTTGGTAGAACTTTGAGATTGTGTGTGATCCCGATCCATGAGATATTAAATTTCATGTTCCGTAGTATTAAATTTTCGTGAGATATACAGAAGATACATTAGATGACAATTTGATTATATTTTGTTAAAATAATGGATAACATAGTTATAAATTACTAAAAGCCCAAGTAAAAAAAACCCATATGAGTACCTCAGATTAATAGCGTAATTTGCATACATAACTTATCCACATAAAAAAGCCCTGATATGGTCTCCCATCATATAAGTAGAATGAGGTATCCAATACCTTACGGGATTAAATGTCAAGTCTAATGTTAATCGTGAGCCTCATAAAAAACTATCAAACTTGTCAATGGATCGGATACCCTCTCAATTTCACTCATAAATTCCTACCAAACGAAGCCTAAATATAAGTTGTATAATATGAGTGTTGGTTAATTTATTACAATTTGCGAGGGTAATTTCTTTTTAAAAAGGTGCATTAAATCTTGGTATCGTTGCCCGTCAAATTTCTATATACGAACTTTTTGATTTTTTTTTTTTGAGAACTTATCGAAATTATTTTTTTCATATTTTTCTCTTTCTACTAATTAATAAAATCTCTCATGAAACATATTTTATGAGTCTCTTTTCCAAAAGTATCACAATAATAAAATACTTGAAGTATATATTTCTAAAAAAAAATAGAGTTACTACAAATAGTTAGTTATTTAACGAAGCTTTTTACATATTGAAATATATTTTGGAGACATTATAAAATGTTAAGAAAGTGTCACTAGAACTCAAAATATTTAAAATATATTTTGCAGACATATCGTGACATTTTAGTAGTAGTCGTACACTTCAATATTTATTTATTTATTTATTATATTTAAAATATTCTCAAAATTTACTATTATTTATTTTTAAAAAACCACAACTCCTCAGTACTCTTGAAAAAGAAAAAAAAATTTGCTTATGTCACATGAATAATGTGCATTTTTATGTCAATGTCTAATCTTGCTTCATATTTTTTTAATGAAATAACTAAAAATAAATAAAATTATAATAAAGAAATAAATCAAAAATCTATGGGCAACACGTAATTTACCATGGGACAAGTACAAATATTATCTATGGTCGATTGATTTTAGGTCACGACTTGACTTAGTGGCCAAGACTAGATTGATTTTTTTTTTTTTTTGGAATTTAGTCTTGAATAGAAAGCTTTATTATTATTTATCAAATAAAACAGAAAGTGCTATCTGTCGCGTCAAGCGTCGGCAATGGCAGAAAGCAATGAAACCGAAAGTAACGCTTTTGGTTCAATGAATTTTGACGTCCAATGCTTTTGCATCTATGGGCTAAGTAAGTGCGGTTTGGTATGCGATTTTGTACAGCTTTGGCTGCTCTGCACCCTTTTTGGAACCAAACTCTCTCTCTCTCTCTCTCTCTCTCTCTATATATATATATATATATACACACACACACATATATATATATATATAATTGTTTTTGTGGGTATGTATTGGATAATCACAAATATCAGGGGTATAACGATATAATATGAGTTTTTTTTATATATATAATTTAACCAAACTTTGAAGGAAGCCATAACAAATTATTCCATTTTAGAATAAATAAATCGAAACATGAATACATTTTTGTATATATGCGCGTGCATGCATGTACGTGTACTTGAAATTTACTTTAAAGGTAGTAATTTATTCCGGTTCTCTAGATTTTTTAAAAAAATTAATTTAAAAATTAATATGTACCTTGCGTAAAGACAATACTATAAATATAGTTGTTTCTAATATTTTTAATATCTATTTTTTGTAAGAAATAAATTAATGAAAATAAAGTACATTGAAAAACTTAATTAATAACGTAGTAATATGTTTATTTTCAATATTAATTTGTACATGATTATTACAGACTTAAGGGGAAAAAGAAAAACAATTATATGTTGAAATAATTAGTTATAGAAATTTCATAAATAAATATTTGTTCAAATATATGTCCAAGACAAATATAGTTGTAAGTGATTAATGAGTGTTGTAATAAAAACTTAATTTTCATCTTCTTCCAAAAATAAAAATGTATTTTTGAAAATAAAAAGAAACACATTGTCCCATTACGTTTCTTCTTTCCTTTTTTTTCTTTTTTTGGGTCTATTATCATTTTTCGATGTTTTTTTCAACCTATTAAGTCCACGCAAAACGCATTTTGTGCCTTATAATCGTTTAATTCTATTCAATCTTATCCACATGATGTGGTGTGCTCTGACCAACTCCAAATAATTTCAGTTCATATGAATGACAGTCACATATTCTTTTTGGAATTAAAAATTCAACAATTTCTCATTTGTGTGTCATTTCTAGAACATATCTACAAATGTTAAAAACTAAAATGAAAAATTCTTATATAATTCAGCTGAGTATTTGGTCTCATGCATGAATCAAATGATTAACACTACGTCTTATGCATGAATCAAATGATTAACACTACGTCTCATGCATGAATCAAATGATTAACACTACTAAAACACAGTCGAATATCGACAGATTTAATCACGAATTTTAAAATTTAACCAATAAATTTAGCTACGTTGTTATTTTGTTGTTTTCTGATAATGTTATTATACCATATTTGTATTTAAAATCTTTTTTTTTCCATAAAAAAATATTGAATATAACATTATTTAAATAATTTGATCCATATGTGAGATCTAAAATTAAGTATACATAAAAAATTTATGAATTAAATAATAATCATAGGACGATGGAATAATAAGGACTAAATTAAACATCCCATCAATAGAAAACATCACTTTAGAAAAGTGAAACCATGATTAATACCCCTCATGCGAAAAAGGACAACTTTGGGGGCCCAAGTATAATTAACTAACAATTGAAGGGTTAAAATTAAAGATTCCAATTTCCTCTACAAATCCAGCCCATGCTACGCGTTATGCCCTGTTTGAATGTGTATCCTCATCATCATTATCATCTGCTTCTTGATTTTATCTTTTTTAACCACAGATTAATATTCAAAAACTTTCGGCCCAAAAGAACATAAATTTTGATCTTGGTGTCTAATTATATGTTCCCAAGAAGTTTCTAAATTTGACTTTCTAGAATAAATAGTATTTCATTTACATCTACGCATAAATTAGTCAACATACGAGGTTGGAAACAATAATAAAATATTAATAATATCGGTACATTTGATGCGTGTGTATAATAAAAAATAATTTATTTTAATGACAATTTTTTTTGACAGTATCTATACTATCAAAATATTTTTAATTAATTTTAATAGATGTATAAAAATTAATAATAAGTAAAAATAAAATAGTTTAAAATACAAAAATTAAGAAAACAATTACAAATAAATTAAAAAGAAGATATTGGGGGGTATTTAGAGATAAAAGAGGGTAGGAAGGGGAGAGAAAAAATGAGAGAAAATGAAAAGAACACATAAGAGAAAATAGGAGGTAAAAAAACAATAAAAAAAATGATAGGCTAAAAGAATAAACAGACAAAAAATATTTATTAAATAGTATTGTCCATTTCTATAATAGTATCGATTCTTGTAATATGAGAGGGAATTTATCTTTAAAATTTGAATATGATGGCAATATTAGCATTTAAATCGACTCTCTAACATGTGGCACATATTCCATATTATGATTAAAAAGAAAATATATAGCATCTTCGACTATTATTATACTGTTGTGAAACACTCGTCACCCATTACCTATATTTAGACTATAGAGTCTAAAATTAAAATGATTTGTGTAAGTAGCTTTCATGATGGTCTCTGTTTGCTAATTATTGTGGCTTATTTTATTCCAATTAATAATGAATAAAAGAAAGAAAAAAAATTATTTTGTAAATGAAAAGAGTATAATATGATTTGAGCTACTTCAATGGTTTGTACAAGTCTTGATATTTTGCTAGTTATTACTATTAAACTAGATAAACCTATTCCCTAATATATATATATATATATATAAATATATAAATATATATATATATAAAGAAAATCTATATACAGCCTAGTATGGGATAATTTAAGAAAGGTAAAATAAAAAATAGGAGTTGATGAGAGATGAATGTTGACAAAATGTTAAATCTATTGAATCCGTTTGATCGATTTCAATTATTTAAAAGAGAACACTGTTATAATTATTTTAAAGCCCTCACACTTTATATAACAATACATATTATATATATACACACACATATATATATATACATATTGAATTATACTTATCTAAAGTTGGTTTTTTTTTAATGAATGAAAAGATACCCAAAAAAAATCTTTATTAGATGCCAAATATTTATTTTCAATCTCAGTGCAATAAGGTCTAGCATGGGACTAGTGCTAGAAACAACAATATGGCGTGACCTAAAAGCAATAAGAGTTGTTCTGTAAATCAAAATTTTCTAGATGATTGAATGTTTGTTCCATTCCCCCCCATGCACAATTCGGATCATCTGCTACAAAATGATGTTACATCTCCTCCTACACTCATTAAAATACGCCACGTGTTTTGGTGAGCAATTGAGATAAATAGAATTTTTTTTTGAAGATTCTCTTTTCTTATTTCAACCGCTCACCAATATACGTGGCGTGTATTGATGAGCTTGGAAAGAGATGTAGCACTATTTTATAACAGAAGATCCGGACTACCCCATGCAATGAATGAAAGCATCTTTAGAATTTCAAGCACAAATGTCGGCTACAATTTTACAGTAGACCAAGCTGGCTGTTATTTATTTATTTATTTATCTTTTCCTTTTGTTACTTATTTTTCAATAAATGTCTATTACAATTAGACAATTGTACTATTATTGCTAAATGGGGCACAAAGTATTATAATATATGATTATCAAATATCAAATATATCAAATAAATTATAAACAAATTAATATACAATAAAAATAAATTAGTATACAATTAGAATAATACTCATGTAAAATAACGATGGATTTAATCACAAATTTAAAAATTTAACCAATAAATTTAGCTACGTTGTTATTTTGTTGTTGTCTGATAATGTGATTATACCATCTTTGTATTTAAAACCTTTTTTTCATAAAAAAATATCGAATATAACACTATTTAAATAATTTGATGTATATGTGAGACCTAAAACTAAGTGTACATAAAAATTTTACGAATTAAATAATAATCATAGGACGATAGAATAATAATGACTCAATTAAACATCCCATCATTAGAAAACACCACTTTAGAAAAGTGGAACCATGATTAATACCCCTCACGCGAAAAAAGGACAGTTTGGGGGGCCCAAATATAATTAACTAACAATTGAGGGGTTAAAATTAAAGATTCCAATTTCCTCTACAAATCCAGCCCATGCTACGCGTGCCCTGTTTGGATGTGTATCCTAATCATCATTATCATCTGCTTTTTTATTTGATCTTTTTAACCACAGATTAATAATATTCAAAAACTTTCGGCCCAAAAGAACATAAATTTTGATCTTGGTGTCTGATTATATGTTCCAAAGAAGTTTCTAAATTTGAGTTTCTAGAATAAATAGTATTTCATTTATATCTCCACATAAATTAGTCTAACATATGGGTTGAAAATAATAATAAAATATTAGTAATATTGGTACACTTGATATGTTTGTATAATAAAAAATAATTTAATTTAATGACATTTTTTTGACAGTATCTATACTATTAAAATATTTTTAATTAATTTTAATAGATGTATAAAAATTAATAAAAAGTAAAAATAAAATAGTTTAAAATACAAAAACTAAGAAAACAATTACAAATAAATTAAAAAAATGATATTGGGGGGTATTTAGAGATAAAAGAGAATAGGAAGGGGAGAGAAAAAAAGAGAGAAAATAAAAAGAACGCATAAGAGAAAATAGTAGGTAAAAAAACAATAAAAAAATGACAAGCTAAAAGAGTAAACAGACAAAAAAATTTATTAATTAGTATTGTCCTTTTATATAATAGTATCGATTCTTGTAACATGAGAGGGAATTTATCTTTAAAATCATAATATGATAGGAATATTAGCATTTAAATCGACTCTTTAACATGTCGCACATATTCCATATTATGACTAAAAAGAAAATTTTGATGGATGATATTTTGGGGGGCGGGGGGAAGGCTTTTTTTCTTTTTGTATGTAGATTAGAATTAGAATCTTCTTTTAACTGTTCCAAAAAAATATAAAAAAATATAAACATATTATATTATTTTAATTAAAAATTTGAAAAAGAATCTCAATCACGTTGTATGTAACATGAAAGTTGGAATGGTGGCGCACTTTCATAAGTTGCCTCTATTTTATATCATTATTTTTTCATTAAAATCTTTAATTTATTAACCGTCAAAAATAAAATAAAACAAAATAAACGGAGATATATATTTACACACACACATATTATATATTATAATTGTACACACAACTTGTCAATGAATAGCACCCACTAATTCACCAAAAATAAGAATAAAACACACTTCAACACACACAACACACGCACAACCCGGTTTTCTCTGCAACCGGTTTTCTCTGTCTATAAAAAGACCTCTCTCTCTCTCTCTCACACACACACAAATATATTTTGCGTTGTGAGATAAACAACAATCGAACATTTTTCTGTGTTTTCGTTTGTGTTAATCATCACCATAAATACAAAACCATTACCACCAAATCAATAAAAATTCTTTAGTTCTCCCCATTGAAAGAAATCAAACATAGCAATTTTGGTTTTTTCGTTGTTATTTCTTGAATTTCTTCCCTGCCCCTTTTGGTTCTTCCATTGATTAACACCCGTTTTGGAGGAGAAATTACACGTTTTTGTGCGCGTAAATGGGAAGGAAGAACAGGAGAATAAACAAAGGGAGAGTGTCAAGAATCGGCAGTTATGCTATAGCTTCAGCAATCAAAGACCCCACTTGCATTTCTTGCACAACCTTCAATATTCTTGCGCCTATTTACAAAAGGCTCAATCACGAGGCAAGTATATTTGGAAATTGCATAATTTTTGCAAATAAATGTAGATTAATGGGAAAAAAAAAGTTGTTTTTTGTTGTGGGATTTGTTTTTCTTGATTGTTTTTGTTTGCAAAATTCATTCTTGTTTTGGTATGGTCGTGGATTTTTGGCATAGATTGCTTCGTTTTTCATTCGTTTTTTTGGGTTATTTGTTTGCAAAATCTTGAAATTTTGATGGGTTTTTGGTAATGTGCATTGATTTTATTTCATTTTTTTGTTTGTTTTTTGGCAATGGCAGGATCCCAGTTACAGAGAGAGCGATGTCAAAGATTATTGGCTGGATAGGAACCAGAAGATTTTGGATTGGTTATTGTGTGAAAGATCTTCAATTATCTGCCTTCAGGTTTTGCCTTTATATCCTTGATTTAATTCAATTGTTTGCCTATTTTCATTTGATTTTCTGAGTAAAAATGTTGTCTTTGATGATTCCTGAGATGTTTTTCTATGTGGGATTTGCAGGAATTTTGGGTTGGGAATGAAGAGATGGTGAATATGTATGATAAAAGGCTTGGTGATGCTGGTTATATCAAGTTCAAGCTTGCACGGACAAATAATCGCGGTGACGGTATGTGAATTACCCTCTCTCTCTCTCTCTCTCTCTCTCTCTCTAACTGTTGTTGGTATTATACAGTAATTGTATATCTGCCATTATACATATGTCCAGTTCAAATGGAATCACAATGGGGATTAGCAGAGATGGAGCCACATTTGGGGCTGGAAACTCCCCATCCCCCCTCAAATATTTGGAAACCAATCTCTCTCTCTCTCTCTCTATATATATATGTATATACATATATATGTATATATATATATATATTCTGGCGGCCCCCTCAAATGAAAAATTTACCTTTGATATATTGGGTTTTAGGATATCTGCTTCTTCTAATCTGGATATGTCAAATTTGATCTTCTCTTATGGAGATTGCATTGCCTATAGGACTTTTCTTTGCTTGTTTTCTTCAGAATATTCCATTTTTCTTTGCTGTTAGGCTGAAGAATTAAATCTCATTGATGTGTTTTGAAATTCTTGGTAGGTTCTAGAAGGGTCATCATGAAAGCAATACACAAATGAAAATATGTTCTTTTAGGTTTGTTTTCTGAAATTTCTCGTCAGACTTAATCCTTTGCTAATAGAGAAAGGATTGCCATTTCGATATTTCAGTTTATATTCTAAACGGCGGCCATCATCTAATGAATCCGTATATTCCGTAGTTATTCAATTTTGTCTACCGAGACTCTGATTCTTTTGTTTTTTTCGAATTTTTCAGTTTGTAAAGTTAATATTTCTTTAAATTTCGCAGGCCTGCTGACCGCCGTCCATAAGGACCATTTTAGGATCATCAACCACCGTGAGTTGCTTTTCAATGATTTCGGGGACCGTGTAGCTCAGCTATTGCACGTCGAGCTAATCACACCCTTTTCGCAATACCTGAACAGTAATGTTCACCAAGAAATTCTTATAGTGAATACTCACTTATTGTTTCCACATAATTCGAGTTTGTGCTTGGAGCGTCTGCGCCAGGTATGCTGAACTCCATGCATTCGGATTCATTGATATCAATTGCATTTGTTTCATTATGTCGAAGAATAATATCTTTGCGTCATGTTTTATGCGATAGGTCTACAAAATATTGCAACACGTGGAATCGTATCAAAAAGAAAACCAACTCAATCCGTTGCCTATCTTGCTTTGTGGGTATGCCTCATTTTTGCATTTAAAAGCTCTCCGTGTTAATCTATAACATATTCATGAAAAAAAAAATGCTACTTTATAACATGAACTCAGGCAATTTTTTTTTTTGTAATTTTTGGTGCTATGCAGTGATTGGAACGGGAGCAAGAGTGGTCATGTTTACAAGTTTCTAAGATCTCAGGGATTCGTATCATCATATGATACTGCTCATCAATATACTGATGCAGATGCTCACAAGGTAATTTACACACATAATATATGTCTATAGAGTGTGTGTGTGTGTGTGTTTGTGTGATATTCTTATTTCTGATTCATTTTGCTTTTTGGTAGTGGGTGAGCCACCGCAACCATCGTGGGAACATCTGCGGCGTTGATTTTATATGGCTACTTAATCCCAATAGATACAGGAAACTGCTTAAAACTAGTTGGAGCGAGGCCGTGTTCGGAATGTTCAAGGTATGGTGCTGGAATTTCGATTTTTTCTTTTGTTTTTTTATTCTATTATCTGTTTAAGATATTTAAAGCTTGCATATATGTCTTTTACAGTATCAACTTAGGCGAGCTTCGCTGACAGAGGAAGACACGTTTGCGTTTCTAAAGGCTGATAGTGATGGTGATTACATTACCTACTCTGGCTTCTGTGAAGCATTGAGACAGGTGGGTAGTGTTAGATTTTTATTTTTTTATTTTAAAATTTTGATGTATTGGTTTGTATATTTTCTAGAGTAAGATTTACATATGTTTCCCTTGGTATTATTGCAGCTTAATTTGATTGGCCATTGTAGCGGATTGAGCGATGAAGAGATTCGGGAACTGTGGGTGCAGGCTGACATTGATGGAAATGGCGTTGTTGACTATAAAGAATTTAAGGTATCGAGCACTATTCGCCTTGTATTAGTTGCATTAGTTTGTAGCATACTACGAGCGTTATCTTTTTCTTGCTTTCTCCGCCACTCGTATAATTATACATAATGATCAACACGAGGGGGGTGACTGTAGTATGGAGATGTGTTATAGGGGCGGTATATGTAATTTTGACCCACGAATGGGGGATTTGTGTAATTAATCATAGTTACAAGGGAGGGTGGTGTAATTTAGTTTTTGCAAGAAAAAATTACCCATTTTTATAGCCTTGTTAATAAGTTTATGGTTTGGTTTATTCGCTGGACAATAGTGCAACACACGTAAAGAGCAGCCTTTTACACACTTTGTTCATTCATTGCAGCAACAGATATGGAACGCCTCAGTGGTCTGAGGGAGTCGGAGTGAGTGATGAGCCGTGGGGTGGCGAATGTTGTCAACGGCACGGTGCAAACCATTGGATTCAGTGTCAAGAATGCGGTTCTCTTCCCCACGGAAGTTCGAGAAAGGGATGTGGCCCGAGGATTACTCTCTTTCCGACCACGCCCGGCTCACTGTGGTCTTTTCACCTGTTAGAATGCCGTGCTCTCGATTGGCATGTGACACTAAGGATTACGAGCAACACTGAAACCTTGGGGTGAGGATAAGGGACAAAACGGTCTTCTTCCAAAAACCGGGAAGATGTGTGATGAGGACAGAACGGTAATTCGCCTCAAGACATCGTCTCGCTTTTGCTTAAACCCGCAGGGGCGGGGGGGGGGGGGATACCGATACGCCGATGATTTTTATTCTTTTTGGCGCGCCATGTAAATAGAAATTCGATGGGGGAAAAACATTGGATGTATAGTAGAAAGGGTAGGAATTATAATTTTTACAAATGTGGGGGGTAGAAAATCTTATTTTGTAGTATAGTGAGATTTGCAACCCCCCGGGTCCTTGACAACACCCCCCACGCACCCCAGTTTTTTATGCCAATGTTTGCAATGTGCCATGTAAAAAACTTTGTTATTTTACAAGAATGTAGGATGTGAAATTGTGTAAATGTGTGCTAAGTGTGGGAATGTATAGTTTTTTCAGATGTTTGTGGGCTTTTTTGAAGCTTTGTTCTAGTCTTGAATTCTTGCACAATCATGTATGCATCAATGTCTAGAACTCTAATCTTAATATTGAGTGTAGTAATATAAGTAATATAAGTTAACTATCAAAAAAAACAAAGATACAAATGTAAGTTTTCATGGAGTTGAAAATTGGTGAGTTGTTACCACTTGGAGTTGTAAACCTTGTGAGTTGCTACATTGCAATGTCTGTAATTGATTAGATTATGAGTTTATTACATTTTGGACCCTTAAAATTTATACGTTTGGTGGCATATGCTTTACTCAACCACAAAATGTGCAATAAGTCAGTCCCTAATATCTATAACTCTATAGCTGGTCTATTATATTTTGTAGTTTAAAGAGTCTAATTCAATGGTGTAAAATGTAATTAATCCTAAAATTATAGAAATTTTTTGCCTAGTTAAATATGCCAGAGTTATTTTTCTTGTGGGTGTGAGGTTGGGGTTGGGTGGGTAGGGAGGGGTAAGTACCAAACTTTTGTGTAACATTAACCATTTTTATTACATTATACATGAGTGGTGTCCATGAATGTGGGCTATTTTTAAAATTACATCTTTTGAAAGTGTTATTTAAAAATGGTGTCCTTTTGGGACATTCTTGGGATTTTTCAAGGCCCTTTTAAAAAGTGAGTGGCTTACAAATCACTTCCTATTGAAATTAGCAATAGCCAATAAGCCTTTGGAAGATTAAAAGGGCTCTTATCATAATTTCTTTTAAACCCCACAAGCATGAGTTAGTTACATGAAAATGACATCTGCTTTTGGCATAAAGTTAAAGTTGAGGACAAAAATAAATCTCAATTGTTTTTCGCTATTTTTTCAACTCTAAACCTCAAATATCCTTAGTGGAACAAAATTAAAAGAAACAAGTTGAAGAGGACAAAAGAATAATTCTTCTCACCTAATTTTTGATGATGGGAATTAAGTGGACAATCCCATTAAAGCAAGACGATTAAAAAGGTTTTAAGAATTATTCCAACTTTTCTTCCTATCCATAAACAATAAAACCCATGTAAATTTGAAATTTTGGTTTGTGATTAAAAGGGGCTTGGATAAATGTCACTAATAATTCCTCGAGTTTGAAATTATAATTATCTTAATTCTTAAAGTTTAAACCGTCGTATTTTAAATTTTTAAGTTATGAATAAGTAACATTTTAGTTATTTCTGATAAAACACTACAAAATTCACTAACATAAAATTGCGACGAATATATTCCGTTATAAATTTAAGGTATTTGTAATGAATCAGTGACATAACGATCGGTGATAATGTATTTACTAACGAAATTATTATAGATGAAAGCCGTTACAAAAGTCAAATTTATAATGTATTAATTCGTTATTGATGTAAGTGCCTTATAATAGCAAAATTTCATAAAAAATTATCGAAATTGTTTGAGAAAAGTAAGCTGGCCACTCAAAATTAACAAAAATACCATTCAAATAAGTTTTTTCTGTTAGAATTCCATCGAACAACCTATCATACCGATTACCGTCGCGAATGTATAATCTAAAAAAATCAAAACGTGATGATTTAATTTTAGAGAATAAAGTAATTCCAAAAATCATAAAACACTTTACTAACGCAAAGTAGATATCTCCACCGCCCATAATCTTTTTTTTTTTTTTTTTTCTTGCTAGTCTTATCATAGTACAATGTGTGTAAGTGGTCGATGATGACCCCTCAAATTTTCATATTTGACCACATATTTGTATTTTGTAAGTGGGGTTGTGTTGGCCTTTTTCATCTCAACTTTTTGTGACCAATCTTTTGAGATAACGTGCTATTATGTTAGAAGCAATTAACTATATATTTAATAAATAAATAGAACTCGTATATAATATATATATAAATATAAAGTGTATGTACGAAAAGCTTATCGTCCTTTTTGCCTTGGCCACAAAGATATTGACTTAGTCATCTTTTTTTTTTCAATGGTTTCACACTATGTGGATGGAACCTGTCGGGTTTAATTCATAAAGTTTAATCTATTTTATGTCTATTTAACGGCTATACCATGAGCATAGCTATCTGCTACTAATGAGTAACAAATATCAGGACATGCTTGATTTAATCTTATATGATATTTATAATTTTTTAAATTATTTTATAAATAATTTGATATGATGGTGAATTTTTTTATGAGTCATATGAATTATATGACTTGAAATTTAACTTGAATTTCAAATACTGTAATATGATCTATAATAATCTCATCCGTACGATGAATTTTGCGAATTTCGATCGAATACTTAAAATGTGGGGCATCTAACTTGAGGAATTTAGCAGCTTAAATTAGTAACGTAATATCAAATATGTCCTTAATTTAATAGACACATCCGATATGTATGTAAAAATAAAAATATTATTTGAGTTATGAAAGAGGGGATAGCAGAGTAATTAAATATTAGTCGTGCCTTTATAGTACTTTGAAAAGTTTATAATTAAGCATATCAAAAGTAATTAACACAGGAGTTGATATTTTATTTATAGTATAGATAATATTATACTATAATGTTATAAAATTGTGTATATATTTATTTGTTTTAAATGTCCCAACATGAATCACAAGTTCATTGAGATAATTTGATATAATAATATGCTAGTATTTTTGTATATTTTGAACTTTTCGTTTGACTATAATTACAGTAGCCTAATTAAATAATTTATTGATCAGTAGATAAATATTTTATTCAACATATACAATGGGACACTTTTGAAAATTATCTTAATTATACACAAAATATTTTATTTTATATATAGTGTTTCAATTAACTATACTAATTTTTGAATTAAAATATATTCTTATAATCATACTATAAATTTTCAAAACGAACAATGGAGACATTCAAATGCGCAGCTGATTTATACATAATTTTTTTAAAATATCAAAATATTCATTTGTAATAATATTTTTTTTTATTTTAAATCATTACTTTTTTTAGTAGTGCAAAAAATTACTAATAAAAAAAGTATGATTATGGGCGACTCCACTAATTTTTTAATAAGTTTATTTGTATATAATAATATTTTATGTTGGGTCTCAATAGTTATTAATTATGATTCAACAGTATATTACAGTTATAAATAATTGATCCATTATGTCTTGAAAAATCAAACCAATAAGCATATTAATAGAAAGAAAGAAGAACTCATTTCCAATACCACAAGTTCTTTTTTTTTTTTTGATAATTAATAATAATAATAATAATAAATAAATAAATAAATAACGAATTTTCACAAGATTTGCTGCTGCCCAGGATCGAATTGGGGACCTTCAGTGTGTAAGACTTTCACAAACTCATGTCCGATACCGCAAGTTCAACTTATTTAATTTTGGTACCATAATTTGAAAAGTATCAAATTTCATTCCATAAAATTTTTTCCCCTCAATATTAGTACACATGCCAACTTCTGTTAAATTACTAACGAACAAAGCATGAATTTTGAGCGCGCGCGCGCGTGCGTGTGTGTAGCTATTGCGATTGTTGGAAAGAAAATTTCAACCATGAAATTATCATGATTTCAAAATATAAATGAAAATTGTACACGAAAAGTACTTTACTAAAATTTTTTAGTAACATAATATATTTTTTAATTGTATATAATAATAATATTTCTAAAGTGGCTGTTGGCTATGGTTATTTGACGAAGTCATAGTATGTTCACTAAGATGAAAGAGTGAAATTATTATAAATAAGATACTATTCGATGTAATACAATTTAATTTCAATTTTTGTGGTACCTATCTTTTTTATTCCAAAATTTTCAATTCCGTAAAATTTAAATTACTGCGGTGACAAATTATTCTTTGCAACAATCGCATTATCTCAAAAACGACAAAAGTAACTATTTATTAAAAGGCGCCAAATACGTCATGTCATTGGGTCCCACGTCAAAAGTTTGAATCGCATGACACGTGGCGATTTTTCATTGGCCCTGTGACAATAAAGCCCCCCACTGCTTCTAGCTTGCTCGCTACGACTCAGCGAATTCCCCAAAATACCCTTCCAGTCGTGTGTCTGTTAACTATCCCCATCTGTGTTGACTAATTGGCTATCTTTTATTAATATTTATAATTGTAAAATTATTGCATAAATCAATCATTTAAATTAGGCAAAAAGAAGTATCTTGAGATGCGACGACTAGATGACCTCAATTGGAGAATTAAAAAGAAAAAAAAAAGCATTTATAAGGTGAAAAAATATGAAATAAAAAAAAATATTTTTAATAAAAAAATTGTTATCATTGCAATTGAAAATTTTGGAGTATTTAAGCCGCGCGCAACACTCTCAATAGTCTCTCGACTTCGTTATGTGAGACCGTGTCTTCAATCGTGGTTATGTTCATGACGAACTTCTCCGACTTAAGCTTTGATAATCTTATCATGTTAGCAATTTTATTTATACAATGATTTGTGTTAAAAGAATGTGTGAGCTAATATATTAGCTAATTAAAAAATTATGTGATATCTTTATAACTCATAATAATTTTAAGAGTGGAATATTGATTCTTAATTTTTAATGTTAAGTACAAATGATTGAACTATTTCGTTATCGTAAGTATCAAAATTTTGCAGTATAAAAAATTGTGTTGATAAATTCCTTGCCTTTATATTATTAAACATTCAATAATTAAAAAAAAAAAAAGATTAAACGATGTTATTGCGACCACTAAAGATACGAGCGGATATTTACCGTATTTAATTAAATAATCAATGAATATATCTTGTATTTTATAATAAATTATTTTAAACACTCCCTATTATTTTATTCTATTAAAAATGAAAGAGAAAAGTGTTTGAATTTTATATAAATTATTTGAAGAAGGAGCAATTATTTTTATTACTTATTTATTTATTTGTCACTTTTTTTGGTGAAGAAATGGAAACCTTGAAATACCTTTTTCCCTCCATGTAATGGCAAAATGGTCATTTCAAGTCATACACGGTATATACACTGGATTGGTACGCGGAACTCTCAGTCTTGAACACTTTCTGCGAAAATTCCACTCTCTCTCTCTCTCTCTCTCTCTCTCTTCAAAATCTTCACATCTTCAAGCCCCACTGAATTTCTCTGAATCTCACACCTCTTTGGTTGGGGTTTCTTAATCTTATAAATCTCCTTTTGCTTTTACCTCAGCTCTTTAATTTTCACCTTCATATAACTCTTAATTTCGTAAAAAAGTGAAGTTCGATCAATGGCTGTGCTTTCGGTGAAAACTTTGCCGGTGGGTTATAGATTCCGGCCGACGGATGAGGAGCTGATCGATCACTATTTGAGGCATAAAATCAACAGGCGTGACAAAGAAGTCCGTGTTATTCGTGAAATTGATGTTTGTAAATGGGAGCCCTGGGATTTGCCAGGTGAGTTTTGATTTTTTCCTCTTTCTTTGTGCCTAAGTTTTCTGGAAATGCTTTTGAACTTTGGAATTAGCTTTCTTTTTTTTTTTTTTTGTGTCCATTAGAAATTATTTATGTTGGAGGTGTGATTTTTAATTATATTGAAAGAAATAGGATTGTGTGATGGCTATGTTGAAATGAGCTCTGTTAGGGTTTTTGTCTAATGTTTTTCATTTGGAAATTTGTTGCGTTTTAGCTATAATTACCCGGGCCGGTGTTTGTTCTTGTGCGTGTTATTTTCGTGATCGTTGTGCAATTCTTGTTTGAGTGTAGTATGATAGTATCTACTAACGAGTATGCTTTTGCTTGAAATGATGCACGTTCAAGAATTTTCTAATTAATTAATTCGTTTGCTGTCAGCATGGTTGAATTCACAATCAAATAGAGTACATTTCGCATTAGTGTTAATATATTGAAATGTTACTTCTAATTGGCAGCTTTTCGAAGTTAAGATTGAATATGAATTTCTGTTCATTGATGATCTTGTATTTATCTATGTTTTGCAGATCTGTCCGTGGTAGAGTCTGCTGATAATGAGTGGTTCTTTTTCTGCCCAAAGGATAGAAAATATCAAAATGGGCAGAGATTGAACCGTGCAACAGAAAAAGGCTACTGGAAAGCAACTGGTAAAGACCGGAACATAAGTTCCCGGAAGGGAGCGAAAATTGGGATGAAAAAAACTCTAGTTTTCTACACTGGTCGTGCGCCAGATGGCAAGAGGACTAACTGGGTGATACACGAGTATCGTGCTACTGATAAGTCACTGGATGGCACCCATCCCGGTCAGGTTGGGACTTTATTATACACCTCTAAATTTATAGTACTTGTGGTCTGGTTTGTGGGATCAATTTTTTCTTGTTTTTGGTAAACTGATAAGTGATTTATAACTTTTGATGCTTAGTAGGCTGCTATGTGTTTGATTGTTTGTAAAGAAATAGACTTTCTTATTTGACGGTGGATTTCTTGAACTTTTGAGTATTCTTGTATTTCTTTTCTTTACTTCTATTTTTCTGCAACTTCTGGAATTAGCTTTGTTTTATATGTATTCTTTTTGTGGGTGCTTGTTGAGTAATGTGAGTTGATTTTTTCACTTGATTGAAAGAAATAGGATCTTGGGTTCTCAAGATCGTATTGAAGGTACTCTCTTATGCGTTGATGGTTGATTAATTTTGGAATTTGTCAGATTCATCAATCTGGTGGAATTTCGTGCAGGAAATCTGAAGAAACAGCCCAAGAATTTTCCTCATTTGTAGTCTTCCTCGTAAATAATATAGATCGGAAGTAGAGGATTAATATTGAATTTGTGGCATTTTGTGCTACCAAAAATCTGAAGAATTGGTCAATGGGCACTTAGTTGTTCTCTACCTTATGAATTGCCTTATTACCTGAACTTTCTTTTGTTTTTGGGGGTTGCAGTGAGTTGGAACTTTTGAACCTACAGCACAATTATATTTTGCTTTCGTTTCCGCTTCTCTAATTGATTCTGGAACTTGTGACCTATAAAAATACAATTGTAATGTATTTTATATCTCCCTAATGTATCCATGTCCATATTATGCTTTGAATATTTCCTTTTCTAATTGATAATGTTATGTGTTCTTGTACCAGGGTTCCTATGTGCTCTGTCGGCTGTTTAAAAAGACTGATCTGAAACAAGATGAGGTCACTGAATCTTCAAACTTAAATGAAGTTGAAGAGATTGTCTCTTCTCCCACTGTAGCTAAATCTCCTGCTGAAGATGAACTAACTGAATCAGTTACTCCCGCCTTTGGTGGCCTGTCTGAAATGCAACCTTCTAGTGTTGAAAACTGTCCGCCTTTAAATTCTGAGAAACTGATAGGCGACACTGCTGTACCTATTGATTGGCAGAGCAATGCCTGCATTGCTCATGAGATGGAGGTCAATGCGTTGGACATAACATCTATTCCAGTGAGTGAAAGAACTTTCAATCTAACTCTTGCAAATCTTTTGACTATGATGAATTTTATTATCTTCTTAGTCTTTTCTCATTCGTTATTGATTTATTCATTTTCTTTTGGTGTGCCCTATTTTCAGCCTAACCCAGAGCTCGAAAAGTTATTGGAAGATTTTTGTACCCCTCTGCAGCAGACAGCAGATGGTAAAATTTTCTCCCCAGTACACTCACAGATGCGATCAGAGCTTGGAAATCCATACTTATACGACTTCACTGGTGATATTAACAATACCCAAAACAATGTCCCTTTTCAATATGGAACAAATGTTGCTGACATCAATGACTTCTTGAACTCGATCCTCATCGACCCAGAGGAGTACAACTATGAAGAGATATGCTCTATGTCTGCCGATAGTGCCAAGTACACTAATATGATGCTTCATTGCCCGCATCTAAGTAACTCAGCTAGTGAATCAGAGGGAGAGGTGTCTCAGAGACAGGTAAATTGGAAGTTCATTTTGTTCTTAAAGCTTTGTTTGGTATTATCTTTCAAGAATATTTTCCAACTCTCAAAATAAAATCAACATTTTCCTTTTCTATGATAATTCAATATTTCCTTCAAAGTACAATTTTTTTACCCAAAATTTGATAAAATAGTTCTAAACACTTCATATGATCATATCTGTCAAATGTATGCTATACTATCATAATAAAATTGATATGACACCATGACCTTGGAAAAATCTTACACGAAAAGACATTTGTAGTGAAATTTCTCCCCCAAAATGAAACCAAACATGCTTTAATTCTCCACATATCTCTCAATCTACTAGCAAAATGTATTCTTTGAAAACATTTCTTAAAAAATGGATCAAAACAAAACGGAAAACACTCTAAAGCTTAACCCACTGCTAATCTCATGCGTACTCCAGGTTGAACTGGATATTTTACAAGGTGAGCTGTTTCAGGATAAAGTCAAGCCAGAGTCTCCTCTCCAGAGTGAAGTTACTTCTGATATGGCGGCTGTTGAGCAAAGCATGCCCGATTTTCAGAATGATTACAAACAGAATAACTTGGTTTTTGCAAATAACACCTACAACTTACCAAATGATTCCACAACTGTTTCTGCTGGCAATCAGATACCACCACACTTGTCAAATGTTGGAGGAAATGGTGGTCATGATAGCGGTGCTATGGGAGATGCCCCTTCAGAAACAGGAATTAAGTTAAGGACTCGCCATACTTCAAATCAAGCTAGTGTGCAAAACCTGGTAGCAGCCCATGGAACTGCTCCTAAAAGGATTCGATTGCAGAAGAAATTTCAAGTTGGACCTGTCGAGTGTGCCCTTCCTAAGGAATCAAGTGACAGTAAAACAATTCAGGAAGAAGTGCATTCGACTCTGGTGAGATATCTATTTCGCTGTTTAAGTTTATGAATACCCCTTGATGTCTGGCCCATTGACAGGAAAATCCCTTTTCTCGTTTAAAATTACAAGTGTGGCCTTCATAATTCTATGGTTAATTACAAAACCCCACTTGAAGTTTAGTCGGTTTTCATAAATTTAACCTGTAGTCAAGTGTGGGTATTTGCAACACAAAACCAAACATCAGAGGCGTATTGTGAATTTTGTATTCCATAGAGGGTTATGTGAAAACGGGTCTAACATTAGAGGGTTCCTGTAACCCTATTTCTCATGTGTGTGTGTGTGTGTGTGTGTGTGTGTGTGTGAATAGGCATAACCGCATGGGGGTTCTTGTAATTAACTGTTATTGGTATCATTTCAAGGATTCTAAATTTTATCATATTGGTATTTTGCAGGATGACAAAGCAAATGAAGTAAAGCAACCGAATGAATCGAAAGAATCAACTTCTGCTGAAGCAACTAAAGACGAGCAAACTCATG
Source organism: Petrea volubilis (assembly GCA_026212405.1). Classification (NCBI taxonomy): domain Eukaryota; kingdom Viridiplantae; phylum Streptophyta; class Magnoliopsida; order Lamiales; family Verbenaceae; genus Petrea; species Petrea volubilis. The sequence goes on along the minus strand of CM047883.1, from coordinate 23,040,756 downwards.
ATTTACCACAAAATGAACCTGAAGATGTTCCTTTGCTCAGCTGTGGATCTGCATGTTCAGCTTCATCATCTCCAGCTTCATCATCTCACTATACCCCTAAGGTAATCGTGGCCATCAGTCTCATCATCATGCTCGTTGCTGTGTGGGCATACTTCATATTTTAATAAAACTTAACTAGAGCGAAGATACCGCATTTTTCTGCAAGACCGTTGAGTGTTTATTATGGTTTTTAGCTGGATGGGTTGACACAGGAGTATACATTTGTTTTTTTGTCAAATCTACGCCCTGTTGCTTATCGGTTCTATATATATATTTATATTTATATATGTTGTAGACATTGAGGAGACCCATTTCTGTACATGTTATGTAGTGTTTATTGAGAACCCGAGGAACCCTCTGCGATGTTTTGTATATATTAATGACTTTGATTATAGAGATTTATGGGGTCATCTTTTCTGGTATTGTTAGGTCTAAAATGTACTTTGTAAAATATTTTCTTGGACAGTGTAAGTAACATGCTTTTCTCTGCATGTGGTTTCTTTATAAGTAATTTTCAAATGAAATTTACTGAAAAATCTAACTTGGTCTTTTGTAAACAGTTTTGATTGTATCAATAAGTACCAAAACTAACCTATGAGAAGTCATAGGAAACATGTTCCAACGTTGTAAAAACGAACATGTTGACAAACCCAGCTCTTCATTTTAACTAGTTATTTTGGCAACAAAATATTTTTATTTTATTTTATTTTTATTTTCGCTTTAATTCCAATGCTTACGAATTTTCAGCAAGCACCAGCAAGATTCGTATTTTGTGGGAATATTAAGGCTGCGAGGCTTCCTCAAATGCATGGACTTACCAACGTATATGAACTTCTTGAAGTAGGCTATTAAGCGGGGGAGTACTTGAAAACTGAAAAAAAAAAAAAAAAAAAAGAAAGGAACAAAGATAAGGAAAGAAAGAGAAAAAAAACGTTAGCATTTCATTGAATTAAGTCAATACAGATTTTTAGATGATTGCAATAAAGCGCAACAAATGAGAGGATGGAATTCGAATATCAGAGACATAAGAGTGTCCCTTGCCCTCAGCACCCTTTACCTATCTATTGGGGTTGCGAGTTGGCTATTCGTCCTTGGAATCGTGCATTCGAAAATCAAGAGGGGATGCCAAGATTTAGGAAGGCAACTGAGATTTAGGTTGTTACGTTGTCGAGATTTTGGTGGATGTTCCATATATATATATATCCCAGTTCTCTTGTTCAACTGGTGGATTTTCGAAAATTTTCTGGACCAAGGCTAGTTGGCCACATGACGAGCTCTGCTTGAGGTGGGCTAGGTGGACCACTTTCAACGAACTTCCTTGGGCAGTTGGGCTGATTTGGTTGAACTTTTCACCGATCTCTAAATTTTTTGAGATCATGCTCGAAATATAAAAATTTGGTTAGGATCAAATCCATTTTATTAATTGGTTGTGTATTTGGTTTTCAACTTACTTGTAATTACCATCATAAATTTTACAAGAATTGGATTCTTGACCAATACACTTGTGTTAGTAACATTGTTTTTCAATCCTAACATGTTTGTTGAATTGAATTTATTAAAATGTTACTTTATTCTTTTGCAATTCTAAGAGGTAGAGGGCCTCGGGCCATAGTTCCATTTCAAGGGTTTTTACTAGGGAAAAACGAAAATAAAAAAGAAATAAATTAAAAAAGACACGAAAAACTTGAGAGAGAGAGAGAGAGAGTAAAAATAAAATAAAAATAAAACAATGGGATGAGATAGGCTCGAACTCTTGACCTCAGGATAACTCAACTGAGCTATAAGACCTACGCGCGTATTTTTTTTCGAATGTCCACCCTTATATATATAAATATTTGATTTTGAAAGGTAAAACTCATCTCTTGACAATAGTAGAAGTCTAAAATGTAAAAACACATCTCTTAGTAGAAGTAAAATTTTAGGAATTGTTTACTTTAACAGATAGTGATGGTTTAGTCATGTTAACAGCCGTTGCCAAACGTTTACTTCGTTGGTGCCCATAACCCTTGTAAACTCGGAGCCCCAAGATAATGTGAGCTTGTGGCATGCTTATCGAACCGCCCAAATTGGTCGGTTAAAATAAACCAATCACAAACTGGAATACGAATTTACTTTTTTGCCCCTTAAACACTAGGTGGAAAATTATTTCTTGATGCCCTTTGTCCCCCAAAATAGATACTGTAGTTAGTTGGGTTTTCTCATGAAGTGGTGTATGGCGGTGGGGAGTTTCACCCATGGAGGTCTATGAGCTATGCGGTGAGGGATGTGGTCTTCGTGTTTGGATTGGCAGCGTTGGTGGCTTATTTCAACGATTGGATATGGGTTTCAACATTTGGGATCGAGTTTATATATATATTTTTAATTTTTTGGGACCAATTAATTCTCCCTCAAAGGAGTTGTATGTAGGATTTACTACCTTCAAACTAGACGGCGCAATGTGTGTATAGAGGAAGCAAAACCGCCGGCAAAAGTGTTGTGATCACAACCCCGGCCAAGCTTTCATAATCCAGAGTATTAATTCGTTGTTGTTTTTGGTCACGTATACAAAAATCCAACAGAAGATAAGTTCCTTTTCTCGAAATATTACGTTCCGAATGCTGCTCCTCTTTTTTGTATATCTTTTTTCAGATGATTTTTCCATCCAATTTTGAGGAATGTAGCATAAGCGTAGGCAATTCCGTGTGTAGAAATTTTGCAGTAGGGAAATTCTACAATGAGGGCTCAATTTTTAGTCTAAAATAATGGAAGGGCATCCAGATAATTACACAAAAACTCAAAAATTTTGCCTAAAAAGTAAGCAAAAAGGGTGGTTAAGGGGTTGTCTAACCTTGGTATAGGTGCAATAGGTGCACAATAAACGCATTAACTTTCGAGTGACAACACTAGTTAACTCAAGTGTAAAACCATTCACGAGCTAAACCCACATTTCACTAAAATGTTAAACTAAACGATTCCTTCAAAGGTAAAAGCTCATCCCTTGAAAAATAAGACTATATAAGTAGGATTTTATACAAACCTAAATTATATGTATTTTTTATTTTCTTTCTTTTTGAAATTTTTGATCGAATTCTTCGGGTGAAAAAATAAAATTCAAAGTCCGACCTACATTTAAATTAATCGGACTAGGGTTATTTTCAAATCCAAACTACCTGCCTCAAAATATCCAAACCCGATATGATCGGGTCGGGTAAACCCCTAAAACCAACCATTCTATTGCGTTTACTTTGTTGCGACACTTCGATTACAAAGTTTAAACCCATCAAAAACAAGTGGAAACCCCCCCCCCCCAAAAAAACACACGCACAACACACACACACACTATGTTCTCAAATTCCAATTTGTTAACCCTTTTACTCACACTAATCACTTACATAGCATACAATCCAACCACAGTGTCGAGCAATGATCAAGAATATGCAAAACAAATCCTCAGCTCAGCCCACAAAGAAAAAAATTGGTTGGTTTCAATAAGGAGGATAATCCACGAAAACCCAGAACTCAGATTCCAAGAATTCAACACTAGTGCCCTCATTCGGAGTCAGCTCGATGAGCTAGGCATTTCTTATGAGTACCCTTTTGCTAAAACGGGCCTGGTTGCTCAAATCGGGTCGGGTTCTCGGCCCGTTGTTGCTCTACGGGCTGATATGGATGCTCTCCCTTTGCAGGTGTGTATTTACAGGTCAAAGACTGAATTTTTTCTTTGTAATTTTGTGTTTGCTGATTGAAGTTTGAATCTTTTTTGGATTATATTTTCTTGTTTGGTATCAAAGTTCGATTTACTTCAATGATTTGTTATTATTGCTTATTGTTTTTGGTTTTCTTTTGGATGAGAGGTAATTGAGTTTTTATTTTAATGGTCTAACCAGAGGCGGAGCCAGGACCTATTGTCACGTGTGTACTTAACTAGCTATTGGTTATCCATAATATAGATAATTAAATTAGAAATGTTTAGAGATGCGCTGAAAGACGGTGAGAGAGTGCACTAAATGATAGTCAGGGCAGTCATTCAAATTTAAAGTCAGGGGGTGCACGTGCGCGCCTGAACTATATATGGCTTTGCCATTGACGATCTTCACGGCCCTCAGTGTTGTTTGAGTTGATATATTCCACCCCCCCCTCTTTCTTTTCTTGTTTGAGGGTAAAAGTTTGATTTGATGTTTGATTGCTTATTTTGTGTGTGTTGTGTGTGTGACTGATAGGAGCTAGTGGAGTGGGAGCACAAGAGCAAAGTGGATGGTGTCATGCATGGGTGTGGGCATGATGCTCATACTGCAATGCTTCTTGGTGCTGCTAAGTTGCTCAATCAAAGGAAGGACAAGCTTAAGGTTGGTTTTATTTTGGATAAAATGGCATTTGGGCGTTGATTCTTGCTGTGTGTAATGTTGATCAAGTGTTCTTTATATGCGTTATGGCTATCTTTTAGGGCCGAGTTGAGGCTTCAACTGGAGATTTATATAAAATAGGATTAAACATATTTGTCAAAATTTTCAACTTAAAATCTTGAAAATCCTACTCTGTTCTTGTGAGGCGGCAAGAAATGTGACGGCGTGAGAAGGGGTGGAAAAAAATAGGCAGTTATATCCAGCATTGAGTATATTTTGCTGTATTAGGCCGAAATTTAATCAAAATTGAAGTAAATTATTAAGAAACTTGGAGAACACCATCCATACATGCAAAAATGAAAAGTTCATTGGTACTTGAATTATACTATTGTTATTACTATATGTGACAATCAACAGAAGGGGGTAACCGTAATGTAAACAATAATTATGCGTGATTTGAAACTAAGAGGGGATATTTTTTTTGTAATGTGTTCCTTTGGATGCTGAAGGGAACTGTGAGACTTCTTTTTCAACCTGCCGAGGAGGGCGGGGCCGGCGCGTCGCACATGATAAAAGAAGGCGCTCTCGGTGATGCAGAGGCAATATTTGGCATGCACATTGATTATGAACAGCCAACGGGTGCTATATCAACTATTGCCGGCCCGTTTCTAGCTGCAGTATGTTTCTTTCAAGCCAAAATAGTCGGAAAAGGCGGGCATGCTGCTGCGCCCCACAATAGTGTTGATCCGATCCTTGCTGCATCTTTTGCTATCTTGGCTTTGCAACAGCTTATATCACGAGAAGTTGATCCACTTCATAGTCAAGTATGTTATGATGGCCCGTTTTTTCAGCTTATATTTAGTTGGAAGCATTTTCGATAGAAATATAGGGTCAGTTATGAAAAATTTCCTGAGGTTTCATAGAACTCCTTGTGGTATGAAAAATTGTAGGTCCCACTTGCCGTTTAGAGGGGGTATCTGTAGAATGAAACCAAACATTAGTGGGGTAATCGTAATTTTTCTTACCACATAGGGTTTGTGAAAGCTGGCCAAACCTTAGGTAGTGTTTAGCAAGTAACCCTATAAAAATTAGTTTGGTTCTGGAGACGTTGAAAATGAAAATGTATGTTAAAATAACAAATGGTTTTTGTGGTTAAAAGAGCTGAAAAATGGAAAAGTGGTTTGAATATAAAACCACACATTTCTGTACTAAGTCCATTTCTTGCAATATCGTAAGCTAAAAAACGAGTGTTTCACATTTGAGTTATGATTTGCAGGTCCTTTCTGTTACATATGTCCAAGGCGGGACAGCATCGAATGTAATTCCCGAGGATGTCGAATTCGGGGGTACTCTCAGGAGTCTCACGACCGAAGGTTTGCTTCAACTCCAGCAGAGGGTGAAAGAGGTACCTCCGTTTTTCAACTTTTCATATGAAGTTTTCATTTGTTTAGCATAAAATATATACGTGCTACCAAAAACAAGCCCTTCAAATAAGTGTTTCCCGGTGAAATTTGGTTATATAATTTTATCCTAGGGACCAAACTGTTACTAATTAAGACTAGAACGTGATGATTTAAACTCTAGGTACTAAAATGATTCTGACTTTACACTTTAGGAATCATTAGTGACATTAATTGTAAATTTTATTAAACATTTAATGCTTTTCATATATAATGCCTTAAGATTTTAGATGAGGCAGTCATTTCTATTATGCACTTGAGATTATAACAGGTTATTGAAGGGCAAGCAAATGTACACAAATGCAAAGCATATGTCAACATGAAAGAAGACGAGTTCCCTCCGTATCCGGCTTGCACGAACGACAAGGGATTACATGAGCACGTAAAGCGGGTCGGGGCCCACCTGCTCGGCCCCGAGAACGTGAAGGAAGCCAAGAAAGTCATGGCGGGCGAAGACTTTGCCTTCTATCAAGAAGTGATTCCGGGATCAATCTTCAACATCGGGATTAGGAATGAACGAATAGGGGCCGTCCGATCGCCTCACTCCCCATATTTCTTTCTTGATGAAGATGTGCTTCCGATCGGTGCGGCTCTGCATGCCGCTCTAGCGGAGCTTTACTTGATGGGACGAGATGATCGTGCTAATCTCGATGGAGGGATTTAGTCGATGGGTACAACTTGAGGTGTGAGGTGAAATTCAGAAAGTGTAAAAATGTTGATTCTTGATGAATATTTTGTTTGTGTATGAAGAGAAAGTGTACGTAGTAGCATCTTTGTTAACATTTTATGCAGCGTAGGGGGTGCAACTGGGTCGAGCTTGGATAAAAATATCAGGTTTGAGTTCGACAAACCTGATATTTTTGTGCTCGAGCCCGATTAGATTGAGCTCGATTTTTCAAGTGAACCTAATCTCTGGTTCAAACTTGATTGGCGAACAACGGCAGTTAGGTTGAACTTGATTGGCGAGCCCGATTTGACTCGACTCGTTGTGCTCGAGCCCGATTAGATTAAGCTCAATTTTTCAAGTCAACCTAATCTCTGGTTCAAACTTGATTGGCGAACATCGGAGGCAGCTGGGTTGAACTTGATTGGCGAGCCCGATTTAACTTGACTTGTTTGCACTCCTTGTCTTGTGGACAGAAACCAAGAAAAAGAAAGAAACAAAACTAAGGGCATTAAGATCAAGCTAGGTAGATCAAAATCGAATGGTGCATGTTTTCTTGTGAAGTGGATTGGTAAGGACAAGAAAATACATGGAGATCCATAACATCCAATGCACTCAACCATCCATAGAACTTGGCATATTTCAATAACGTATAGAGAATGATGGAATGCTCCTCTTTTGTCTCCCCAAATATATACTAGTAGGAAATTATTTGATTCAGATATCCAATTAAATGCACCACCTGGGACTAGATTTATAATCCCCCTCCCCCCTTATCTCCCTCCCTCTCCCTCCCTCTCTCTCTCTCTCTCTCTCTCTCTCTCTATATATATATATATATATATATATATATATCGCTGGAAAGTAAAATCTTAAAAGAGTAGATGGCGTTTGCAAATACTTTTATTTTTAGAGAAGCAAAAATTATAGAAAAAGTTGAAAAATAATTAAACAATAAAAGTGAATTGTATTTAAAAAGAAATGGTAAAAAAAAGTAGTCAAAAAAATAACTAAAATTTAGAAAAAATAGCTAGAAACTTGCTTCCAACTTCTAATTTATGGAACTACCCATTTTCTTTTTCTGGCAAAAGTTGGAAAAACATTTTTTTTAAGGGGTTGCAAACCCCCCGCCCCCCCCGCCCCCCCAACCTCCAACTAAAAAGTGATCTTGAGCTTCACTCTCCCCGTGTATGATTAATTACACTTTTTCACCAAAAAAAAAAATTACACTGAAAAATCCTATCTTTTCTTGACATATGGTGGTTGATTAATCTGATTAATGGTGATTAATCAGACTACTTGACAAGGGGAAATCATGAAATTGCTGTTCCTGAACGTAAAAATAAAGCTGAATGGGTGTTAGAGCTTTTGATAATTAGCTTATTTTAAGCCACACAAACAAGGCAACATGTCTAGGTTCTGCTAACCGACTCTCTTCTAATGACACTTGCCCCCTACCATTTGAATTTCACCTCCTTCTTCTCAAATAAGAATTTCTGATTCTGTTCCTATTTGAAATCTTGACTCCACCAGTGCCTACCACCCCCACCCCCACCCCCTAAAAAGTGGAACAAAAAAAAAAATGAAAACAAGAATCTCTTGTAATGAAATTTAGATTCTAAACAACATCATAATTCTTGATTAAGACAACACTTTTTGGCTATAATTTGACAAATGTGATTAATCCAAGCATATGGGGTAAACCTCAAGTGAAATTTAATTTCTGTTAGCCCCTTTTTGGCATAATTGCATGCATGCTTGATGGTTTTTCTCTTTTTGTGGGCGCCTTCAAAGATTAGGGTTGCTTTTGCGGTGGAATTTCTTGGTGGTTAAGTTCATACTGCTGACTCATTTCCACCCAAGAAAAGCACTAACGTTAAATATTGGGCTCAGCATATCATTACATTAAGTGGACATAATGTCAATATTTAAAGGTTTTATAATGTCAATATATATATATATATATATATTTAATTTAAAAAAATTATGGACTGCTAATCAAGTAAAAGGTCAGATTTGAAGACTTGATATGACTTTCAAATTAAAAATATCTAATCGTTGTTAATTGAATATTTTTTTTGTCAAAATTAATTGGAATTAAGTCCAATTTAATTAACGCATCCCGCCAACAAACTAGTCAATATCCTCTAGTTTTCATCGAATTAGTCATTATGGATCGATCATAACGGACTACCCATAACACCCAAGATAATTTAATGGGAAAGTGGTCTTTTTCTAAGAAAGACTAGGGTGACAAATTGGACCATGAAAAGTCACCTGTCAAAGTTTACCATCAAAGTGTGGTTTGATGTGCATTTGAGAGAGAGAGAGAGAGAGAGAGAGAGATCCCCATGCCCTTGTTGTTTGGTAAGGTGGGTGAATTGCAAATCTCACATGTTAGGGTAGGTACTCCACAATATTTGCTCCACTTAGGTATCAAATCCTCCTTTTTATATATATGTGTGTATATATTTGATGTGGTCGGATTTTGTCCTGCGGTACACGTTACTTCGTCCTGGGAGTAAGTGTCCGAATCCGGTCAGGTATATCCGAGTAGGGGTGTCTGAATGCTGATCGGGTCCTATTCTGCAAGGATGGAGCACACGTGAGACTAGCCGGAAGTGTCTCCGGCGAAGACCCTCCGACGCTCAAGTCAGAATTCGGGCAGGTGAACAGTAAGTGATATTCAGCGTATCGGTAGATAAAAGTTGTCTTACCCCATGAATAGTGTCGTCGTACTATTTATAATAATAAAAAATAGGTGGGCCGGACCAGAATTAGGTTGGCCCAATCCCGTTGCTGGTGACGGGATTCACCATGACGCGCTGTGGGCGCGTGGGATGCATTCCTCGTTCGAGGAGGATCTCAGAGCATTGACCCCGAGAATGAAGCCTCGTCGACATCGAACATGCCATTTACATCGGGGAGAGCCTTGAGTCAAGGAGATGTGGTGAACTCTGGCCGAACAAGGCCGTCAAGAAAAAGACAAGGGCCTGATCGGGATAGGCCTGACACGCGGCGATAGGGGGATGGCGGCATGCGCTGACCTGAATCCGACGTGTAAGCTGAGGAGGAGCGCACGTGGCCAGGGCGGATTTGGCCACATCAATATTTATTAATTTTAACTATTCAATTTTTGATCCACTAACAGACTAAATGAATTCGAGCGAGTACTGCAGAAGCTTAAAATATATATATATATATATATATATTCAATTGGATTATAAATTATTGAATAAATAAGTATGCACCAACTGATCTGATATAATTATCAAAAAATGAGAGAAAAAAAAAATTGAGCCGATATAACGTGGACCTTATGTAAGAATCATAACATGTATGGCACACGTACATATAAGTAGAAAATATAAAATTCGTCATTTAATTCTATTTGAATCTTTATCCTTTCTTTGTTGGATTGTAACTTTGGTTCAATATATTTAACGAACTCATAGTTTGGTTCGATTCCGTTGAACTCACAAATTATGCTGAAATAACATTCAAAATTAGTAATATATCAACAGCGACCGAATTTCGATAAAATTGGCTTATACGTCGAACTAAACACTATATTTTCAAAATTCACTCTTCGAACACTAAAAAGCTTCATTTGATTCATTGAAATACATCGTACTATCATTTTTAGTCTATTGAATCTATCCATTTGATTTGTTGTATTGTCATGTACTCAAATACCACAATCCATGTTAATATATAGGAGTGGTATACTAAGTCTCATGGAAGGGGGTATTATTATAGGAGTTGTGTTTGGCTTCATTTGATTATGAGGATTGGATTCAACTCCCAAAAATGTATTTCATGGTATTGGACCATATTTTTGGAGGTAGAATTCCAATTTGATTTGTCATTTTATATAACTTTTAGGTATATATTATGGACTAATCCACAAATTTGATTCATGATATTAGATTGTATTGAATTGAAATGTTCCATTTACCCTTCATTTTAAAATTAGAAAGAAAAGGTAGACCACAAGAATAAATATCATGAGGCATAGAAAAGTAAATTTATAATCAATATCTTCCACCACCTAAATTTAACTCCCATAATAACAAACCCCCCGATGAGATTGAATATTGCTCAAAATCATGTACTTAGTAGATGTTTTCATGGATTGTGGAATTTCATTACATGATAGTATAATGAATCAAATGTGGTTCATTCAATTGATTAAAATGTGTATTATGTGGTAATACAATGAATCAAATGAAGCCTTTGTGAATTGAATATATTGATTGCGTATTTAAATTTTTTTCCTTTTAATTATATTCAAAATTATCAAGCTTAAGAGTAAAATAGTACACACAAAACCAGTACCGCCCAATATCTGAAATCAAACTACATTATCAGTCCATATTACATATTTTATGGATACACAAACTCACAAATCAAATATATAGCTCAACTCCAATAATACGGCCCAATACCCCAAAATCAAATTAAGGTAGACCAACTTCATTTTAAAATTGGAAAGAAAAGGTAGACCACAAGAATAAATATCATGAGGCATAGAAAAGTAAATTTATAATCAATATCTTCCACCACCTAAATTTAACTCCCATAATAACAAATCCCCCGATGAGATTGAATATTGCTCAAAATCATGTACTTAGTAGATGTTTTCATGGATTGTGGAATTTCATTACATGATAGTATAATGAATCAAATGTGGTTCATTCAATTGATTAAAATGTGTATTATGTGGTAATACAATGAATCAAATGAAGCCTTTGTGAATTGAATATATTGATTGTGTATTTAAATTTTTTCCCTTTTAATTATATTCAAAATTATCAAGCTTAAGAGTAAAATAGTACACACAAAACCAGTACCGCCCAATATCTGAAATCAAACTACATTATCAGTCCATATTACATATTTTATGGATACACAAACTCACAAATCAAATATATAGCTCAACTCCAATAATACGGCCCAATACCCCAAAATCAAATTAAGGAATGTGCATTCAATCCTCCAAATCAAATGAAGCCAAAATCTATTTGCTTTGCCCAACTTTCACATGAAAATTCCCCTTAATTACTTTTATTTTCAATTCTTTTCACATTTACCCATACTTTTTTTTTATAATTCCATTCAAGAAAAACTTACAAAAACATAAATAAAACATAGGATAAAAATAATTTTTTTGAAATTGGTAAAGTTTTAAGATGAAACAGGCCATGTGACACCAACTGGTGATCAAGTAGATAGTTACACGCAAAATAATTAGCACTTTGTAATTTGGCATCCCTAAGTTTTTTTTAAAAAATTGTACAAGTTCCCATGATAATTAGTACTAGTACAGATGATAATTAATTATTCTTAGATATGCCGACTGATCTGATCTGCTCATGAAAAACGTGCCATCAAAAAAAGGCACTTTAGAGAATGATAATTAATCCTTTAATTACTTCCAAATCAATGCAATAAATGTGTGGTTAATTTGGTCAAAAGACTTTCGAAATTAATTGGATAAAGGGTTATTTAAGAGAATTAATAAACATGGACAAAATTAGAAATTTAAGCAATAATTTTATTAGTTTTAACTTTTAAGAGAATAAACCAAGTAATGACACACACACACACACACACACACACACACAAGGGTTGAGCCAAAAAAATTTGTGTGGTGGGCAACACCAAATTTTTATGAAATATTAGATGTATTTCTATTTTTTGGGGATAAATTTAATTTTTTTAAAAAAATAAATGTAAAATTGAGCTCGAATTAGACTTGAAGAGTATTATATGTATGTATGCAATTTTATATAAATTTAAGTAAAAACAACTAGCGGTAGAGCTAGGGGGCTGGTGGGTGCGGTGCCTCCCCTGCCCCCGTCCTCCCTCAAGTTTAGCCGAGTTGAATTTCATATACAATTTTAAAAAAAATTGAAAATTTCTACTGATAAATAATAGAAATATCTTTATATTTTATAAAAAATTCAATCAATCTCATCCCCTTAAATATAATTTTCTAACGATGTCCCTAAAGTTATGTTTGGAACAAGGATTTTGATAGGGAAAAGTGGGAGGAAAATGAAAATGATCAAAAATGAAAGCATTGAGTACTATCATATGAAGCAAAGAAAAAATTTTCCATCATATTTTCCTTACCAAAATCCTAGAACCAAACGGAGGGTATAACAATTGATTACACTAATCCTTTTTCGCCCGTTCTTACTCAAATAATACACATATAAGGTTTTTACTAATGACATAACACTATAGCATATAAGCCCTTTAATGTATGATCTTTGTAGTTACCTAATGGTGTTATGTAACATCTTTTTTTCTTTTTTTTCTTTTTTTTTTTTTATAAATGTGATTATTGGGTTCCAAGAATGACATAAACCGAACTCTCTTGAAACCTAGGCCACGCAATACTCAACTTTCAAGATTATAAATCACACACAGTGCACACACTAACTTCTCCTATTTAAAAGTTTGTTAAACTCCACATTCTTCAACTAATCAACTTAACAAAAACAAAAAGAAATAATTAAAAAGGCCCCCCTGGCCTCTACAGTTAGTGGCCCTGCATGTGCTCTGCCATCACATACTCTTGCTTTAATCCCTATAAATTGCTCCTCATTCTCTCCAATTCCCTTCCCCCCCGCGCCCCCCCCCCCCCCCCCCCAACCGTCTTCTAGCACTCATTTTTCTTGTCACGTTTTTTTTTTTGCTAATATATTTTTTATTATTAATTAAAAATATATTTTGGGTGATTATATTAGAGGTAGCATTATGGGTGAAGAAGCCAAACAGGTTGGTAATTTTAATTTGCAAGAAAATGTGACATTTTGTGCTTAATTTAATTATGTACTTAGGTAATTAATTAGAGAAATCTCTCTCTCTTTTTTATTTTATTTTATTTATTTTATTTTACTTTTGGTAGGAACAAGCTAAGGAGGAAACAAAGCCAGAGGAGAAAAAGGAAGAGAAAAAAGAAGAAAAAAAAGAAGAACCTAAACCACCACGTCCTTTTGTGTTGTTTGTGGACTTGCATTGTATGGGATGTGCCAAGAAAATTGAGAGGTCCATTCTCAAGATTAGAGGTGAATTTTACGCTAATCATATAATAACTATAACGCGCTCGCAGAGTAATCAATACCGATTTAGTTGAACTCAGTCGACCTGGTTGGTTTGGAATTAAAGTTTTTTACTCTGCATAATCGGTTGAATTAGATTGATATCGTTCCAGTATAACATAAATGATAAATAAGAACGTAAAATTGTCGAAATTCACATTTTATTTTAATATAGGAGTTGAAGGAGTGACAATTGACATGGCTAAAAATGAGTTGACAATAAAAGGAATTGTGGAGCCAGAAGCTGTGTGCAGTAGAATCATGAAGAAAACAAAGAGGAGAGCCAAAGTTTTATCTCCTTTGCCTCAAGCTGAAGGTGAACCCATGCCAGAAGTTGTGGCCTCACAGGTAATTATCAGTTATTTGAGGGACTTGGAAGCAAAAGTCTTGAAATAAATAGTTAGCTCAATTAATTCAAAATGCAAATTTTTATTTATTTATTTATCTTTTAACTCTATGCAATTTTATGTGATTGCAGGTTAGTGGGCTAATTACAATAGAACTAAACGTGAACATGCATTGTGAGGCTTGTGCCGAACAGCTCAAGAAAAAGATACTCAAAATGAAAGGTAAATGTTTTAATTTTTGGTTGGGTAAGGTGCAAAATCATTTATATAAGATTATTCATTTGAATGTCGACGAATGAAAATTTCAAAATTCCAATTTTAAAATATAGAAAATTTTGTTAATGTCGCTGGGATTGAGGTAGATTGATAGGGACAATCAGTCTCACATAAAAGGATTAATATCACTAATATTTTTTGAAATTTAATTTTAGAACCACTTTCGTTCCTTAAGTTTAAATTTTTACATTTTAGTTCTTTGTGTTATAGATAAGTAAACTATGCTCTTCTTATAAACTTTTCGGCTAAATTTCACCGGAAAAATACTTTGGCACTTTAATAGACGAAACTATTGAATGTCCAAAGTGTAATTTACCGTGAATTATGTCCTAGATATCAAATAAGGAAAATTATATTTAATTTTTACTCCTCTCACGTAAACAACTGTAGGAGTCAGAACCGCAGAGACCGAACTAAGCTCCGGCATGGTCACGGTGACGGGCACCATGGACGCCGACAAGCTCGTCGACTACGTGTACCGGCGGACCAAAAAGCAGGCCAAAATCGTGCCCCAGCCCGAGCCCGAAAAGCCTCCGGCGGAGGAGAGCCCGAATCCCGAAGAGAAGAAAGAAGAAGCGCCACCGCCGGTGGAGGAAGAGAAGGAGGAAGGCGAGAAGAAAGACCCGCCGCCGGAGGAGGAGAAGAAAGAAGGCGGCGCCGCGGCGGAGCAAGGTGGAGAGGAGGTGAAGATTAGTAACAATGCGGAGGAGCAGGCGGCGGCGATGCATAAAATGATGTGCCAATATTATCAGCCGGTTTATGTGATTGAAAGAATCCCGGCGCCGCAGCTTTTCTCCGATGAGAATCCTAATGCATGTACCATTATGTAATAAGAGAGAGAGAGAGAGACAGAGAGAGAAGCAATTTTTTTTTTTTTTTTTTTTTTTGGGAAATACTGCTTGTGATTTGATTATATGGAATGAGATATAAAATCATGGATTGTCTAATACTATCTTATTTGTATTTTTTGTCATAAATAAGGTACGGAACCTTTTTTTTTCCCTCAGCTTTTATTTTTTCTTTTCATAAGTGTGATATTGTACTAAAATTTTATTTTATTTTATATTTTTGCTAATTGTAAAAAACAATTAATGTGGTTGGTTGCTTGTAATGGTCAAACTTTTTTTTTTTTTTTTTACAGAAACAGAAAACACATAAGCATATATTACTTCAAAATTGTAGTTTTTGTACAAGGAGTTGTTGCATGCCTTTCAAAAACATAGTTTATATCCTTTTGGAATTTCAAATTAGTAGGGTAGTCTTAGTACACTATATATAAAATGTACCAAATATGGCTTCAGTCTTGATACCAACCAAACAAATTATAAATAGAGTCAATACCAAACATGACTTCGGTCTTGATACCAACTAGACAAATGATAAATAGAGTCAATACATACCAGATCTGCAAGTCTAGATATAGTTCCAGATCAATACCATGTCTCGTTTCATAACGTGGATCTGACACTAGAAATATGTATGATTCCTATCATGCCATATATATGTAGTTCACATTAGTAATGTACAAAGGTAACTAATAACAGATAAGATAAACAAAAAATCAGTTTGAAAACTTATTTTTTTCGACAACTGGTACTGAAAAATATCATTCCAAGTAATGGTCGTGAACAATGGTAGACTTATCTTTTGATATCCAAGTAATGTCAAAAGTTATACTAGCGGTTTCAGCAACAATTGAAAAACTTATCTTTTTCGGCGACTTATCTTATGCAGAACTTAGTTGATATTTTGATAAATAATCAACATTTAACCGCATAAATACTTGAATTGTCTTAGTTGAACATCCAATGTGGGATATAAGTATAACATAACCCACAAACATTTATCTTTATGCTTTACTTATATATGGATTTTATTCTATAGATTCAACCATAAATGGCATTATTCCATCCTTGAATAAAAACACCCATAAATATTAACATACAAACATGCCGTTTCCAACGTATCCTTAAACGACTGTACAAACAAAAAAACATGGGCAACTATCAAAAATAAGGGTCGTGAACAGTGTTAGAGGAGCCCATATTAATCTAATGGAATATAAAACCCTTTGAGGCTTTTGGTTTGGAACTATCATTGATTAATTTTATTCCAGATGAGAAAGTGAGCCAGCAGCTTGTTATGGAAGATTGCTGCATGATAGGATAATAGTCGAACTTTAGCCACAACCTGTAGTGGACCTTTTGGGTCATGAATGAATTTTGTGGACCAAGCAGCCTCAAATGGTTCAGGTCATTCGGTGGACTCAGCTACACTAGGTTCGTGTGAAATATAGACTATTTAATTATAGTGGCGGTGAGTGCCATGTGTGATCATCTTATAGCTTTGATGCATAATTCAGGTGACTGAAATCAATTAAATCCTATAGAGGGCTTTATGCTTCATTGAGCTTTTAATTTCAATGGGTTGGAGTTGTCCTTATTTTATTCATATCATCTACATTAGGGCAACCACTCATGAGGTATAGTATAAAATTCACTATATCATATAATGTTTTTTCAGACAAAAATATTCTTTAAATGATATTTTTGAATATTGATTGCTCGTAGAAACGTAAGACACGACATATATTTACAACAAATATATAAGCAACGTTTTTTTTTATTATTTTTAACTACAATAGGAATAAAACCCCTTCTAATATATCTCATTTTGATCATCTATCTTCACTTGAAATTTAAAAAGAACAAGGAAAACACACACAAACAAAAACCAAGAGAAAAAATTCGTTTAGTTAGTTTTTGATGCATGTCACATGGGAGGCTCCAAAGACAATATCAATCCTGTGTGTTTGATTTTGGAATTTCTATAAGGAGATTCCCCGGATCGAGTCGGATCCAGATAAGGGATCCAACGTGGTAGGACCCGCCCCAACAACTCCTCTTTTGCCTCTTAATGAGATCCGACTCATTTATCCGAATATAGAATGAAGCTAACCAATCAGAGCAAAGAAAGTGACGTGGCGCCGCTTTGGGAACTATCTCATCCAAAAAAATATATATATATATATACAAATATATATATATATATATATATTTTTTAATTAGACGCAGGGATAGAGTCGGAATATTTTGTTTAGGGTCAATGTCGGATTTCTACAAAATATTAAATGTATTTGTATGATTGGGGGGAGGGGGCGAAATGCTATTTTTTTTTTTTTAAAAAAATCACATAGTAAATTATAGATCGATATAAATTTGAAGGGGCGAGCCTCCCTTCACTCTGCCTTTGATTGGACGTGTAAAAAACAAAAATTAATTATAAGACTAACAAATTGTTTACTACTAGCAATATAAGCAAGCTCGATGCGTGTGTATAGAAAAAATAATATAATATATTAATATTGTAAAATTTTGGTAATATTTATACTATATATCAAAGTACTTTTTTTTTAACTATTTTTAGTAGATTTATGAAATTAGTTATTAGTAAAAATAAAATAACTTAGAATGAAATATTAAGAGAACTATTCCAAAGAAAGTCCTCTTTATCTGATAAACAAATTAAAAAGAAAGTAAAAAAATGACATTAAAGAGTATTAAGAAATGAAATAGCATGAAGTAGGGAGAGAGAAAGTAAGTAAAAAGAATGTGGAAGGAGAGAGATGAGGGAGAGAGTAAAAAAAAATGGCAGAACAAAAATACTTACTAAACGATATTTACCCTTTATATAACATTATAGACAATATAGATAATATATAGTATAGATATTCCTTTTAAGTGAATGAGAACTCATATTATTTGCAACAAAAATTAAAAAAAAAATAAAAAGATGACTAGAGTGGAATATTGCAAAAAGCAATCGTTTCTATTAGGTTTATTTTATTATTTTTAACTATATTTTTGTTATTTCATCAGTGAAAAAAGGCAATTTCCGTTAATTTTTTAACAGTTGAATGTATTTTGCACCGAAAATTAATTTTTGTGGGATCACTTTTGCATTTATGCTAAAGTTTGGGACTTAATCTACAATATTCCATGTTGGGAGTGGCTAAATTTGATTTCTCTTAAACCTAATCTTCTTGAAAATTACTATCTTCGTTTTGCAATATTTGTCGCTTAAGATTTTTTTTTTCCCATAGAATAAGGAGAATTTATGATTGTGCCATAATTGACAACTTTACTCCTATTAATAATTTATTGAAATTTTAAAAATCTCAAATGAATTTATTAAATATCGACTTAATATGCTATACGAGTGTTATTTATGTTAAGTAAATTTTTTTAAAAAAATGTATTAAATATGGATCTTTCGAAATAAAACAATGATCATTTAATTCCTTAGTTTTGTCGTATGTGGACGTGGCATGAAAAATTTAAAATTATGGCCTAATCATGTGGATTGAGTTATGAAAGTTAGGGAGCAAGCCAAATTAAATGTTGGAATCAGGCGATTTTTTTTTAATATTATTCACTATTAAAGTTGAAACACGACATTAATGAGAATTATGCACTAATTACTTTATTAATCCATTGGGGGCCAAACAATAAGATTCTTGCATCTGTAAAGCTGGTGTAACTGCAACTCCTAATTCATGTGCTACCTAACGGGGAGAGGAATATTAATGTACATTTATTTAATTTCAAATTTTTTTGTATACTTTATAAAAGTCGGTTGTTAATTAATATTTGTTATATAATTATTGATGATTTGATCACAATCAAGTTACTAATGTTGAGTATGATCTCAATTTCGAGTTTGATTTTGTGCGATTGAATTGTATTATCCAATGGCGCTAAAGAAAATTTAAATCGTCATGTTTAACAAGAAAAATCTTAATATTATGTATATATGGACATACTCAATTTTGGAGTAAAAAATTTATTTGATTGGACATTTTGAAGACCATGTGCATGCATTGTAGAACCTATAAAATATAGATTAAACAAAACCAAATCATCCTCAACTTCTTGGCTAAGAAAAAACAGCCCACATGGATATGGACACAAAGTCTAATTTCATCAAATTCTCTTTCAATATTGACTAACACAAAAATTGTGACACAGCTCCACACTTGTCTGAGTCACTCAATTAACACGTTTTTTTTTTTTTTTTTTTCTCAATTCATAGTAATATTCGATAACAAAAATCTCAAGAAATCACTTACCTAGTTAAGCTAACTATTCGTTTTGGATTTAATCTCTCAAGCTCCCCGTGCGACATTTAGCTCCTCGTACATCCTGACTGATGCATGATATATCACCACAAATAGGCATGGAGTAAATAATATTAGTTTTGAGAAATGCCAATTTAATCTAGGCAAAAATGCAATTTTAGGACCTCATGTTGCCAAAATTTGACATTTAGAACTATAATTTTCTCAATTTTAATTTTAGGACATGAATTTAAGTGTTTTGACACATTGAGGACATGATGCCTCGAATTGCGCAATTTAATCTGAAAGATGACATAATTTGATGTCTCCAGCGACTCTGAGGTGATGTGTGACGTCAGATTCAGTCAAGTTACGTCATCTTTTAGACTAAATTGCGCAATTCGAGACATCATGTCTTCAATGTGTTAAAAACACTTAAATTCATGTTCTAAAATTGAAACTGGGAAAGTTATAGTCCTAAATGTCAAATTTTGACAACATGAGTTCCTAAAATTACATTTTTCCCTTTAATCTATCAAGCTCACCGTGCGGCATTTATCTCCTTTCTCACCCTTAACGGTGCATGATGTATTACTGAAAATAGGTATTTTCATCGGCTACCCTTCCTTACCTGCATGACTGTCCTCATCGCTCCTTATCTTACTATAGAATTTTTCTGAAAAAACAATTCGACAATGCACAAAAAGGAACTTTAAACGGTGACTAGGAAAAATGAAAAAAGGTAAAGTGGATATAATCCATCTTTTTACAGGGGCTGCATGTGATTATGTTTGCTTTTCAAGAATTAGATAAAACCTAATTAATTAAGATACTGCTACATATTTGTTTATATATACGGGCCTCAAGTTGCATTAAGTTGTGGCAAACATACAAGAAAGTGATTGTTAGAAATGGCTAATATGCAAATAGTTCCAGCAGGGAAGAATGTGGAGGCACAGCATGTGGAAATGATGGTGCCTTTGTATTCCTATGGTTGTGAGAAGAAAGTCAAGAAGGCTTTAGCCAATCTCAAAGGTAACTTAACTCTCTCTCTCTCTCTCTCTATATATATATATATATATATATATAATTACAAGGGATTTCAAACAAATTAATATTTTGTACACATTTTACTCAAAGCAGAGATGGAACGAGCAGGGCGATTAGTAGGGTTAGTCAGCCCATTCTTCTGAAAAATCCATATATATATATATATATATATATAAAATTATATATGTACATTATAAAGTTTACAATTTTGTGCCTAAACTAATAATGTTATCATTTGTTTTTATAAAAATCTAGTTTTGTCCCCTCCAAAATTAAAATTTATAATTTTGTGTGCCGGTGCGCTTAATTTGGCGTTGCTATCGGCAGATACAACATATATTGGGCCAGATTGATCTTTTTGGGCTATGGTTTTGCAAGTAATTGGGCCTTGCTGGTTATTATTGGGTTGTTAACTGGGGCCCCAATATTTACAAAGTTGGGCCATAGATTTGGTATCCATAATTGTAAAAGTTACAAGATGTGGAGTCTTTGGTTACTTATCATGACAGTATAACTTGTGGCGCGTATTTTGTAGGCATATACTCGGTTAATGTGGATTTCGATCAACAAAAGGTGACAGTATGGGGTATCTGTAACAAGGATGACGTGCTCTCCATGGTAAAGAGCAAGCGTAAGGCGGCTCGTTTCTGGGATTCTGAAGATGATGTTCCGCTCGAAGAGTCGCATTCTGCGCCTTCATCACCACAAGCACTTCCGAAGAACTCCAAACGTTATCTGGCTATGATAAAGGGCAGATCTCTGAACTTGAATTTGTCTATGATCAAGGATCGGTCTTTAAACTTAAATCTATCGATGATAAAGAACAGATCATTGAATTGGAAATCTCTGAAGAAGGCATTCGCAAGATCCAACTCATTCTGAAAGATGGATCATACCAATGTGATCGAGAATTGGATTAAGTTATTAGATATGTGAATATCTACTTAATTTCTATTTTGATCAAAATAGTTTAAGGGTTTTGTTGGAGAAATTGAAGAAAATGGCGAAAACCTATTTGCCCTAGAAAATGATTGTAAGGACCAAACCTTTGACATTTTCGATTAGAAAAAACAAAATTTCATACTTCTAAAATATTCGAATCAAATCATGATTACTATTTCTTCTTTTGATATATATATATATATATATACACACATATATACACACATACACACACACACACGTGTATTGATCACTTAGTGTTATTCAACAATATATATCGACTAAATTTGAATTCAAATCAAAATAGATTACTTAGGTGTAACAAGGACAGTTTTGATATGTATACGTGTGTTGTGTTGTGTTGTGTGTGTGTGTTGTGTGTGTGAAGTTAATGGAATAATATTTTACATTTATTAATGGGCCTTCACAATGTTACGTGTTGAAAATTGTAGATTTATAGAAATCCATAACGCCTAACTTTTTCTACTATTTATGTGGTGACTAAAAAAGTGGGCTAATGATCAAAGGGTTTAAGTCGGAAATCAAATATTTGTACTTCAGAAGTCAAAATAATTAGGAAATTGTCGGCAAGCCAATTTTCCCAATCATCGAAAAAAAATCATCTTATTTTCAACCTTAACTCCAAATTTATTAATCTCTCCATCCCATATTAATTATCGTTTTAGAAAATTTTTTTTTGTCCCATAATATATATCATTCTCACATATCAAGAAGAAATTTCTTAATTTTTTTTCTAATATACCCTTAGACTTTAATTAATATCTTATACAAATTTCTAAAAAAAATCAGCAATTTATTAATTATGAATGACTCAATTCCTAAAAAATCTCCCAACAATACTAATTATCTTTCAATCTTCCATATTAATGGTTATTTTCATTATGAAAATCATTGGAAAGAAATAAATGGTTGATGAAAGAGAGATTAGTGGCGTAATTTATTAAAAGGATATTTTGATCAAAATAATTTATAATTAATGTTCTTAATCCATTTTCTTAATTCTTGTGCATAACCCTAAAACGATAAATAATATGGGACGGAGGGAGTATGTAAAAAATAATTAATTAATTTTTTTAAAAATAAAAATTATAATCCGGCACTTGGCCTATATTAGTTCTTAGTTTTTTTTTTCCTTCGAGATAAATGATGTCACATCGTTTGCGAAGATATTTAATCAATTAATAATAATAAAATATTGAAATAAAAAATACATACACTTACAAACTCACAAAGTACTAATATGTTTGATTGAATTCTAAACTCAAAAATCTCGTATTTATTTAATTTTGAAATTTCAATCTTGACCGCTAGCTGAAATTTATAAATTGTTAATAAAGTATTTGATAATATTGGATTTTAGAATTTCTACCATAACCGCTTGCCACATATGAAGTTCGAGTATAAATTATTCATCAAAACTTTTAACAAAATGAGTTCATTATTAACTTGCAAAAATATAAAAAACTAAAGCATAATTAGATCTAAGAAAACACACACACACACACACACACACACATATTTACGTCATATACTATAGTCTTATTTTTTTGATAAACATATACTATAGTCTTATTAGTTGTCACTTCACATGTACATCTACAAGATAGGAGAGTCGCCCACAATAAATAAATATATATATATATATATAATAAAGTCAAAATCAATCACCCTTGAACACGCTAAAATAAAATTTCGCTTCAAACCCTTCAATCTTCCCAAATTTTAATAAAAACTCTGTCTCTCTCTCTCTCTCTCTCTCACACACACACACACACTGACACACACCCACCTTCCTATATATTCAAACCCCTACAAGAACTTTTGCATATATACTTACCAAAACTTTGTACATATATATTGTTGAGAGAGAGAGAGAGAGAGAGAGACGAAGAGAGAGAAGCAAAGCAAGAAGATGATCAAAGTTGGAAAAATGGTTGAACTAATGGAAGAGTACAGTTTGGTAATGGCTCAGCTGTATTTTAATCTGCCAAGTCGTGTTGATTTTCACTTCTTGAGGACCCTTCACTCTGCTTCAACTTCTTCTATTTCTGCAGAGTCTTCTTCTTTTCTTATGTATTTTTAATAGACCACTTAAATTAATTTCTTGCTTTTTATTTTTATTTAAATTATTTATTTCTATTTTTGTGTCGTTGGGGTTGTTGATGCAGATACATACAATGACAAAATATTATTGAACATCCTTTTTTTTTCTTATTTTTTTGTTTATATTTTGAATGTGATATATTATGTTGGGGAAATGAGATTAATTTTGATTTTTGGTTATTTTAATTTAGTTTGTTGAATTCTTGAATTTCTTCCTTGTAAGCAATCTTGATTTCTTTTCTTGTTAGTTAATTCAATCGGGGATTGTAATGTGAAAGCTAGCTGTATGAAGTGAATGAAAATTATTTTTTTTCATTTGTTGTTATTTATTTAAGACATCGCTCCAAAATCTTTGTATTGTGGGTTCGATTCTCGTAAATATGGATATTGTTCTGTGTAGTCTGATATTAGTTTTTATTTTCTACCGTATAGTAATTTGTATATTTTTGTTATTTAATAATAATTGAGTGTAATAGTATAATAGATTATTGATATAATTAATTAATTGTAATGGATTGATAATAATAATAATAATAATAATAATAATAATAATAATAATAATAATAATAATAATAATAATAATGAATGAATGAATGAGCATAACTATACCATGATTAAACTGCAAAGTCATTCACATGATTCACGCAAAGGACGGAGCATAGGTCAATAGATTAAAGCAACACATCATGATCAATTTAATTAATTAAATCTATGATCAAAATTTTATTTTATAAAAGATAAAAATATCACGTTAATTGTTTCGTAGAAGTATTCAAGATTTCAATTATTGACTTCGCCCCACTACACTCATCTACCCATATACATATATACACTCATCCGACGGTATTATATAATATATTATAAATTTAGTTACTAAATTGATGTTATATAATAATATATCTAAATTATTAATTACCAAAATGAAAGTTCTCGATTTTCGAAATAAATTATTTGGTTTTGTTTTCGAGCTATCTTCTAATATTCGTTTAGTAAAAAGTGGCAGAACTATTGTTTCTTTTTTTTTTATCAAAAAATCTTCATATTGACAAAAATCTTTTAAACTAGTGGACATATATATATATATATATGAATTAAACTCCAAACAAGAACTATAACATGTTTTGCAAATTCAATGATCACATGTTTTTACAAATGATCACATCTAAACCAACAAAATGGTTGTAATTAATGATGATTGATGACTATTACTCAATAATTAATATATTTTAAAATAACCATATATACCCAAACCAATAATATATTGAATAATGATTATTGATTATGAGAGAGAGAGAGAGCCATAGGGGCATGGACAAGGCGAGGTGAGGGCCCCAAAATCTAGGCCTCCTCAACC
The DNA here is from genome assembly GCA_026212405.1 of Petrea volubilis. NCBI lineage: Eukaryota > Viridiplantae > Streptophyta > Magnoliopsida > Lamiales > Verbenaceae > Petrea > Petrea volubilis. The sequence goes on along the minus strand of CM047883.1, from coordinate 23,015,950 downwards.
ATATCCACATCTCTTGTTGTTAGTCGTTATGCTAAATGTTTAATTATTTAATTTATAGTTTATAGTATTTGTTTTGTTAATGGCAATGATTTGATATATTTATTGCAGCATGTTGAGGGAGCCACATTCCTAGCAACAAACACATCATGTTCAAATGCATCCCCCACACCCCAATTTGATGTATGAGAAGTAATAAATGCCACATCCTTTTAATTTAATTTTATTTTTTTATCATTTTTTGGGGAAAATATTGGGTAAGCTAAATGACATATCTCATCATTAGAACTTTTTATTTTTGCCTTCTTTTCTACAATAATAATCATGAACAATTCTTGGTCCCTCTATCATTTTTAGCCCATGATATGAAGTTTGATTTATAACTAGGGAAATGATTTTCATGATTATTGTATTTCATCTTTCAAATCAAAATTGTAAAAGGGCTTTCAATGTATGTGGAGGTACTTAAAAACAATTTTCGAAAATTAGTCATAATATATATATGATGTGTCAAACACCACCTCAGTCAGACACATCAGCAAATGTGAACTTGTCTAGATCCTAAGTGTGGAGTAGCAGAGTCCTCGACTAAGTCGATTGTCCTCGATAAAGGTTTAAGCCGGGTTGTCCTCGATCGTGAAGTTATAAGCCAGAAAACTCATTAAGTGTGAGGACTTATGCCCTCGAAGAGATCAACGGTCCCCGATAGTGCGTCTGCGTCGAAGGTGATAAGCCTTAGAGTGCAAGACATGAGAGGGGAAATACCCTCAGGCTTATTCTCAGCACCAAGTCCATGGCCCCAAAGCCACGAATGGTCTCTATGGGCCATCGAGACCTCCTATGCAGGGCAGGCGGAGAGAGGGAACAGGTGGCTTAGGAGCGTTGAGCGCCCTCGAACCTAGTTATATCGAGGGCACGAGTCCTGCGCCCAGCCTTCGCCCAATTCCTCTACCAACGGGCAAAACCTAACTAGCATGGGTTCATCTCATCAGTCTCTAACGCATTAAATGTCAACTTATATATACAATTATTGGTCATAAATGCTCAAGATACACATTAAATACTAATTTGATCCCCCCCTCCACAATTAATGAGAGGCAAGGTTAGCCACCACTTGAAAGTTCAAAAAGTGACAAAAAATATGCACTTGTACCCCATGTGTCAGAAGGGCTGACCAACCCCAATCAACTACGTCACGTCGGGACTCTCTTATATATGGCAAAAGACTCTCCCCCAGGAGATAACACAACATACGTACTCTTAGTATTACATGCAAAAAGAATATTTTACCATTCCTCATCTTCTCCAAACACCGCATCACTGAGTTGAGCATCGGAGAGCTTGCGTCGTGGCAAAATCGATTAATCTCACGTGCGTTCCTCCCTCTTTGACAGCTGGGCCACCAGCATTATTATCTGAAGCATATCAAACTCTGCCACGCGATCGAATCAAAAAGCGACCACATCAATATATATATATATATATATATATACACACTCATATATTTGCCGAGAGGGTAGCACAATACACACTTTAGAAGTAGGCTAAGATTCAGAATTGCCTTTAAAAATTAGATCGACTTTAAAATAATCCATACGCCCCCCAAACTCTTTTTCCTTTAATAATGAGACAAAGTTAGAGAAAACTGCGCACGCGCACATACATACATACATATATATATATATATATATATATATATATATATATATATAGCCAGGGACGGAGTCCAAAAAATTTTATTTTGAGGGCTAGGTCAAAATTTTATAAAATATTAAAGGGATTTTTTTGATTGAGGAGGGGAATAAATTCAAAATTTTCATAAAAATATATATAAATTTTAACTCGATATGAACTTGAAAGGGTGCGACTACCCCCTCTAATCACCCCCTTGGTTCCGTCCTTGTATGTAGCCTCACATTATTCTTTAAGTAGGTATATTTTGGACAAAACGCTTTCAATTTAAAAACAAAAAAAAATTAAAAAAACTTTACTATGGGGCACTAAAAGATATAAGTGTGATAAATTGAAAGAGAGAGAGAGAGGGACAGAACAATAACATTATAACAATAATGAATTGATCTTTCAATTATTTTCAAACATTCTAGGAGGCTGAGTTTTTCCATTGTAGTTTTAATTACGAGCCACTCATTGATTTGGGCGAGGGTTGCATTTGGTCTTCATGTTAATAAATTGAGCCGGCCCATGGTCCATGTGGGCCTCATGGATCATAGTTAAACATTAAATAAAAGAGGCCCATTTTTTGGTCACTATAATGGCCCACATAGAATGGTAGTTTGTCTCTATTGTATGAGATAAGAAAGATATTATAATAAGTAATTAAATAGTTTATTACAATAATTAATTAAGTATTAAATTATTTATGAAGACATTCTTATATACTAAGATTAAGAAAAAAGTCAAGTAATGGGTAGGATCTTGATTCATAAAAAATGCATGATTTTTTTTTTCTTTTGATAATGAATTGTTTGTAGAATCCCAAACATAATCCCCATATTTGAATGACAATACTCCAAATTAAGGACCCTATTTTGGCATTTTTTTTTTCATCTTAATATAATCTTGCCAGGGATTTCTTAGCCTTGTGGCAAGGAGGATGGGTTCGGTTCGCACGTGCGCGTGTGTGTTTTCTTCTACTGTATAGTAATTTGTTCTTTTACTGAACAATAGTTTGTTTATTTGTGTTATTTCGTAATTCTTTTGGGATTGATGATTGGATATGAGATATAAAAGTTGCATTTAATTTGAATTATTACAACCACTATTTATATATAAAAAATATATATATAATCTTGCTTAAAATTTCCGAATTATTAATCATGTGATGGTGGATAGCATAAAAATGTTACCTTTGTTTTGTTAGAAAATAAAAAGGATATTAGTGTCCATCATTTTTATATGATTTGTAAGACGCACTCATTTATTATTATTGTTTTTGTTAGACTTTACACTTTTTACACATTTTTAGACTTTTTTTTTTATGATCTAATTATTTTTTTTATTATATGCATGTATATAGCCAAAAAAAAAAAAAAACAAAGAAAGGGGTGCTATCTGGACTATGACTTCACTATTCATTGTTGTCCTTGGCTTTTTAAGTCCAACTCTTGGGACTTCTGTTTGAAATATATTGTAGACGTACAGATACATTATCTACAAGTTCAAATATAATTTTTTGGGATCCAATGTTTTTGTTTGATTTGATCGAAATAAAAATAAAAATAAAAATAAAATGAAAGGGGGGGAAAAAAAGGATAAGAAATCCTACCAATAAAATGATGCAAGCAATATATATTAATCGACAATAAATGAAAAAAAAAACTAAATAAATAAATCTAGCACCATACAGCCTTGAAAGTGACCATGGGTGCACATGGTCAAATTGTTGCCATTTTCAACTTGTCATCTTAGTCTTAGCCACGGTTTGTGTAGTTTGATTTATTGATTTTGTAATTATCATGTTTTGAAGAGTTTACACGCTTGCTTGGATGGATTTTTTTTTTTTACAGAAAAAAATGTAATTTTTTGCTAAAAAAAATATTTTAAAGCAAAAATATATATTTGGAGGGGCCTTATAACAAAAAACACAATCCAAAAAAAAGCTTTTTTGGTTTTTTTTATAAGCTACCCCACTATAATTTTAAATAAAAATACATTTTAAAGAACTTTTAATTATTATATCTAAAAGCAAAATTGCTTCACTTTCAAAACAAAAAAAACTCTATTATAAAAATATTGTTTGATAAGCGTTTTTTTTTAAGTCTGTCCAAATGAAATCTTAAGAAACTTATTTCACTCAAGATTTTGATAATGTAGGGGCCTGTTTGGATGTGGTTAAAAAAATACTTATTGAATTGTATTTTTTATAGTAGAGTTTTTTTTTTCTTTTTAAACTAAGTGATTTTACATTTTGATACAGTAATTAGAAATACTTTTACTTGAAGCTACTATAATATAGTCTCTAAAAAAAAATTTTTTGATTTTTGTTTTTAAAATTTATCGAAATATAATTTTTTGCTCTGAAGGCTTTTTTCAACAAATAAGTATTTATTCTATAAAAAAGCATATCCACATAGGCTCAATAGATAGTTAGACATGTAAACTATCGGACCTATCTAATTATTAACTTTAGTGTCAATGGTCTTACATTTATTTTTTCTTTCTCTCTCCTATTTCTTGTCTCTTTTATCTCTCTTCTACTTTCTATGCGTCTTCCACCTCGCTCGTTTGTCTATCCATTATGTGGCTTTATTTTCTCATTTTTTGACTTATCCTTTTCAATGATATGATTTAATTTGATTTAAATTATTTTTTTGATCATCTATAAATTTAATAAAATATTACAAAGAAAAATACATATTCAACTAAAAATTCAATAAAATTTTAATTTTATGTCAATCAGATATTCAAATACGTGAATAAATTATATTTTATTTTTAATTTGTACATATATCGAGTATACCTGGTTCACTGATACTATTAAAAAAACCAACTAGCCCATAATTGCAAATACCTTCTTTAAAGTTCATACATAACACTATATATATTACTAATTAATATTTTATTTCTTAAACGTAACAAAAAATTATCTTTTATATTTTATAAAATTATAATTATTCTCTACAAAATTAAACTTTTAATTAACATTTCGGACTTTGCAGCTTCACAGAGGGGATTGGAAGAAAGAAAAGGTTTTAGGGGCTTTTAGTGAATTTACTTTTCATGAGGGCCCGAAAACAGAATTAAACGAAAGAAGAAGGTCATCAAGTAAAATATTAAAGAACCCAACAAAAGCCAAAAACAACGAAGCGACTTGGGAGTTCACAATTCTTCTCTTTGCAGGAGACGATAGTCATACAGAGAGAGAGAGAGAGAGAGAGAGAGAGAGGGTTTCTCTCTCTTCCCCTTCTTACACAGGTATGATTTGTTTTACCTTCATTAATTTCTTCTTTCCTGCTTTTGATATCTTAATCTTGTTATTGTTATAGCATATCATGGAGTTGAATTTTTTCTAGAATTATGCTTTTCTTCTCGTGATCACTATTTTTTCGTATATTTCTTGCCTTATGTTGAAGAAATCAGTACGCTGTTCATCAATCTGATGTTAAAAATTTCTGGGTTTTTTGATTGATCAGTTAAACTTTTTGATATTGAGAAAGAATGATGGGTTTTGGTCATATGAGAAGTGGAGCTGGTGTTGGAAATTCATCATCATCAACCTCGAATTTATCTGCCCTAGCCCCTCCCTTTACTGTTGATAGATTAAACCCTAAGCCCAATTCGAACCCTAATTTTCATTTCTCTGATTCGCCTTATCCGGTTGAACCTTATAGCCACACTTGGCAATATGCCCCCCCTTCGGCCCCTGGACCCGAGCTTATTATCAATTCCACTGGTATAACTAGCGTGCCTTTGTCCCATGATTATCAGTTTTCAGCTTCTGCATCTATTAGCCCATCTAGCACCCATTGGTCTGCTCTTAGTCCGTGCACTGAAACCTCAGGTGCTGCATTTGGTTATCCTGGTGAAGTCAAGCCTTATCATTCCCCTTATGTTCCTCCTGTGGTTGGAGGGGGTGGTTTGTTTGTTGACAATGAGGGGCCCACATCTGGATTGAGTGTAACGTCACAGATTGATGTGTTTGACTTGAAGCATGGAAGATGGATGGAACCTTGGGATTTTGATGATGGAAAGCGGGCTAAAAGAGTAGAGCTTAACGGGAGTTTCTTGGCTGAGAAAGCAAATGTTGGTGACTTCCTTAGTAACCAAGGTATGAGTTTTCTCTGTCCTTTTCGTTGAAATGTTATCTCTATGAGTATGATGACATGGGTTACTTGTTGCTTACAATTTTGGACATGTGTGACTTTGGAGATATTATAGTTGAAACTTGAACGGCTGTTTTCCTTTCTCAGCATTGATTGAAAACCAAGATATTGGGATATTTTTTGATTGTATTTTAGGACCAGCACACAATAAACTTCCATCTTTAATTTGGTATTTATAGTTGAAACTGAACGGCTGTTTTTCTTTCTTGGCATTGATTGAAACTAAGATATTGGGATTTTTTGGTTGTATTTTAGGACCAGGCACACAATAAACTTCCATCTTTAAATTGAAATTCAGCTTTGTATGATGGCCTCTCACTTCATTGTGCATTCAAGAGTAGTGGTTTCGTGGGAAGTATGATAGGCTCCATTTTGGCATATGTAGAATTTATTCCTTTTTTCAATTTCTTTTCCTGGTCAAAGTGTGATGCTTGACTATGACAAACTCTTCTTCTTCTTCTTCCCTTCCACACCCCCCCCCCCCACCCCCCACCCCCAATATCATGTCTACTGTGCTTGATGCTGAAATAGTAGCTGGTTTATACAACTTATACACATTGCCTCCTCTACTTACTTTATATTGATACAGAATATACACAATTACCTTTCTCCCTCTATTCCTTGTGAATTGCTTTGCTTTGCTGTTATTCAGGGGGGCGAGGCACTGAAAACAGGAACAAATCTAAAGAAGACTCCGGTTCTTCATATAAAAGATTTAATCAGCTTTCTGACAGAGAAGTCCATACGGGTTCCTTAAATATCAGGCATATGGAAGACAAGTCATGTCTTGAGCAAAATCTTGGCTTCTTTACCTATGATTCAAATAAAACATCCGTCCCAGTCCCTGCCTCCAGTTCAACCTATCCAGAAGCAAACCCTTCAGCCCAACCCTGTGAAATGCTCAATAATTTTAATTTCTCAAACTATCAAGACTCATATAGCCCATACGAAAAATGTGATATTGGGCCTGTTGATAATCCCTTTACTGCTCCTGTATCAGCAATAAAGTCTTCCCCTACAGTGGTCATTAGGCCACCACCTGCTACCAATGTGAACTTGGAACAAAGTGTCGTTTCTCACAGTGACAATGTTGGTGGGACCCACAATGTTGATTTTGATCGCTCCAATCCCTCAAAGAAAAACAACTCCTTTGAAACAAATCTTTTCAACTTTTCTAATCAGGGGAATGCCTACAATGATGATTTTGATCACCCCAATCCCTCAAAGACAAACAACTCCTTTGAAACGAATCTTTTCAACTTTTCTAATCAGGGGAACAGTTTTGATGGCAAGATTAGAAGATTTGGATCTAAATTACCAGATACAAATGCCTCGGGTGGTGTTACTATGGCTTGTGATAATGATAATGGTCAAGTAGTTAACTCCACTCAAGATTCTTCGGATTTTGTGGATCATCACAGCACGGCAGAGGATTCACCCTGTTGGAAAGGAGCTCCTTCTTCTTCAAAGTTTTCAAAAGGTGATGTTGATGCTGGCAACTTTAATCCTGCCAAGAAAAAGTTGGAAGAATATTATGCATTTGATCATGAAATGCATCAAAATATCCACTCCATAATTGATTCTGGAAAAGTTCGTGAAGGCAGCAAGAATAAAAAAAATGAATGTGCAAGAAATTTTGATGCTGTTCTTTCAAGTAAAGAACATAGTTTACTGGATGCTGGGATGACTCTAAATGATGTCTCTGAAGGTGGGGCTGTTGCAGTTCATGCAGCAGAGAAGGTTCTTGATTCACCTGCTCCTCAAGAAGATGCCACTGAATGTACTAAGTCACCACTTCCCAATTTGAATGTTCCCACAATGATTAAGGCAATACATAATCTGTCACAGTTGGTTCTGTTTCATGTCTCGGATGGTGCATGCTCTCTGGAGGAAGAAAATACTGAGGCTCTGAAGAACATAATCAGCAACCTTGATTTGTGTTTGAGTAAAAAAACTGTCTCGGGAAATAATAAGCAAGAACCAAACAATTCTGTGGGAGACACTTCTGAGAAAGTTGGGGAGTCCCTTAATGTGGTATGTTTTACATAACCATGAAAAGAAGTATGCATGTTAATTGAAAAACCCCTGACGTTCGGACCATTCCCAAAACCCGTTGTGGTATGAAAAATTACAAATACTCCCTAATATTTGGTTTTGTACTACAAATTCCACCTGCAGTTGGGGGGATATGAACAAGGAACCAAATATTAGGAGGTATTCACTATGTTTTCATGCCGCAGGGGTTTCGTGAAAACAAGCCTAACATGAGAGGTTTTTCTGTAATTAACTTTTTTTTTTCTTTAATGAAGTCTTGACAACAGCATGACCGTTGGTCTTGTTCCAGTTATCCACTCCTGATTTTGGCCCAAGTTTCAACTGCCCCTGGACTTAAGATATTTTACATTTTAGATCTTTCCATATATTGTAGAAAATAAGTGTACTGTTACTTGCTAAATAATCTGAATAATACTTTTCTTTTTTGTCCTTCAGGGTACAACTTCAGGTAGTCCTCATATGATGAATGAAGCTGCAAATTCTTCTGTGAAAAAGCTTCATTATCAGCATATGCATGAAGAGGAGAGGAATTACGGTTTTCTTGGTAAGAAACATGAGAAATTACCCAATCTTTCACCTGTGAAGGATGACTTAGACATAATGAAAGATGATGATAATATGGCCAAGGTATGTAATTTACTGCTGACATTGACTGTGTCATTTGCGTATTTTTCTTCTACTGGGAAAGAGCTCGAACTATATACTATGTTCATTTTTAAATAAAGTAGTATTGTCATTCACTTTGTATGTGGTTAGGCTATAAAGAAAGTGCTTGAGGATAATTTCTACTTAAGTGAAGAAATGGACTCACAGACACTTCTATTCAAGAATTTGTGGCTCGAGGCAGAAGCTAAGTTGTGTTCCATCAGTTATAAAGCTCGATTTGACAGAATGAAGATTCAGATGGAAGAAACGAAACACAAGGCACCACCACAAGGTCAGGCTTGATCATCGAAATTTAATCATAACTGATGAGATTATCAAGAAAAATTGAATAATATTATCCATATACACGGAGTGTAAGTTGGGAAATTGTTTTTTAATGACGGCATTATTTACCTATGTGTAATGACTGACATAAGGTGGAGATATGTTACAAGGGAGGTATTTGTAATTTTAATTGAAAAAGAAGAGGGGAAAGATTTATGTAACAGAACATAGTCACAGGGGGATGTTATGATTATTGTTTTGTATGTTAGTCTGCTAGTTAATCCATATATTTGAATGTCCTCAGAAAATGAGGATATTGCAGAAATGACGTCAAAATTTTGCATTCCAATTGCTCCAATCACAGCTGATGAGCTGGGCCCCAAGGCTCGTGATGGCAATATTCCAGTACCCGTCTCGCAGAACATGTCGACCTCTAACATGGCTGGTCATGGTGATGATAACGAGGCTTCTGTCATGGCAAGATTTCATATCTTGAAATCTCGGGAGGACAACACGAAACCGACAGACGTGAAAGAGGAACAGCAACCGGAGATGATTGATGGTGATCATGCAGGTTCGATAATGGCCCAGTTCAATATACTGAAATCATGGGATGGAAACTCAAAAGGGTTTGATTATATTGAAGAGGAAAATCAACCCGAGGTGATCGATGGTGATCATGCGAGTTTGACTATGGACAGATTGAATATCTTGAAATCACAAGACGAAAGCTCAAAACTGGGCTGTGTGGAAGAGGAACATCATGAGATGACCGATTGCGATCGTGCTCATGCGCGCTCGATCATGACCCGATTCGCTATCTTGAGATCTCGAGAGAACTCAAAACCGAGTGGTGTGGAAGAGGAGAAACAACCTGAGGATGAAACCTCGAACGAGGCTCTGAAACCTCATTTGTTGCTAAAAACTGCCTGTTCTGGTGAGGACAAATTTGGCTCATATGGAGATGGTGCCGGATGGAAACCTTTGAACGAATTTCATCTCTCTTTCACGAACGATCTGCCAATCCATCCGTATGTGAGCACGATTACCTCTCAGAGTAACTGGGGACGACACGATGGTTCTTCTTCTTCTTCAGACTGGGAACATGTGCTCAAAGATGATTTTGCTTGGAAGAACTTGTGAACTTTGAACCCAGGCCTCGTATGGGAATGTTAGCATGTAACGCCTCTAGTAAAAATGTTGCTTTTGTGTATATTTTTTGTAAAAATGGAAAAAATTGTGTACTTTGCGTACAAGTAAACCTGGTCCAAGATATATGTGATTCATGCTCTTCCCTTGACCAAATCAAGAATGTTTTTGAAGAATCGAGCATTGTTCTCTCTAACAAGAATCGAGCATTGTTCTCTCTCTCTCTCTCTCTCTCTCTCTCTCTCTGTTGTTTGGGGAAAAGTGTGGTTTCTCCGATTAAGGAATTCAGCCATCACAAAATGATTTTGTTGTCAGTTTGTTGGGACTAACTAATTAAGTCAGATTTGATCTCCGCCGAATCAAGCTACTTTGGCATAGGAAGAAAGTTAACTTTATATCGAATCAACGCCCCTCCCACTTTAATTATCATAAAAAAAAAGGCCCCTCCCACTGTTTTGAGACATGTTAAGCGGGGGGAAATTTTGTATGAACTCAGTGCATAGGCTCAATACATGGATCAAATGGCTGAAATATATTATATTTTGTATGTTAATTTTTTGTAAAAGTGAATTAATGTTATGGCACAATGTGAATCATTTGATGCATATGTGAGATCCACACAGTGCATAGAAGAACTTCCCAATCAGAGTATCATCAAGTACAAAGAAAAAACCTTTCAAATTTCATTGAAAGTGAGCAAGACAAAGATGCAAACATTTTTTTTTTCTTTTAAAAGCGGGGGGAGAGAGAGAGAGAGAGAGCTCCTCAAATCACTCTTGATTCTGTTATCACTGTCAAACACTTGCACTAAATTAACTATTAAATCAAGAGAAAATGCCAAATAACATCGGTGGCCTTGCCACTTCATTTGTACTAATCCCACTTAATTAAATTAGTACCAATATCAGCATAATGAACCCAATCTAAGAAATAAAGATAAACGTCAGCCCCACTTGCTTCTTGATAACTAAACATAAATCCAATCATATATTCATAATTATGTCATAAGTTTATCTAGTCTTAACCACTAATTTTGTATTTTCATGCAAGAAAGTCAATATAAATGGATTCCATTTTAAATGAAATTAAGGTATGTTTGAGGGCCAATAAAACATATGATTATTGGCAACAATTACGCGTAATGGCACACGCGTTCAAACTTAATCCAGTTGTATTTTCTTCTTTTAATTAAATTCGCTTTTTTTAACAAAATAAAAAAAAATTAAGGTTGGATTCAGGAATTTCAATTTTGGAGGCTAGAATATATTACTACCCAATAATAATAATAATAATAATAATAATAATAATGTCACTAATGGTCCATAAAGTTCAGATGTTCAATGTTAGAATCACACGAGTCCTTAAAGTTTAAAACATCACGTTTTAATCTTTTATATTATAAATAAGTAACACTTCAGTCCTATGGACCAATTTTTTGACCAAATTTAACCGGAAAAAACTTAATTAAAGGTCATTTTTATCAATGTTTGTTTAAAATTGTTTCAAAAAGATAAATTGGCCAGTGAACATTAATTTAAAACGTCCTTCACAGAAGCATTTTTTTTGGTGAAATTTGATTGAAAAATCAATCGTAAGTGCTAAAGTGTTACTCATTTATACTACGAAGGACCAAAATGTGATAATTAAACTTTAAGAATTAAAATGATTTTATATTTAAAATTTAGGGATCATTAGTGACATTAATCCTAATAATAAATTATTTTGTGCCAAACATTTTTTTTCCTCTCACTTGTGACCGTACACATTGTGACTGATTATAAATAACTAGTATACCAAGCACACTTAATGCACATGCAAAATAAAAATATAATACAATAAAATTGAATAGTTAAATTATTTTAATAGTATAAAATTAGAATTTTATTAAATTCTTGATGTAAATATATATATATATATATATCTTTCTTAACTATTTTGTCATTAATATTATTCTTTTTTAGAAGACGAATCGCCCGTATATATAAACCCACCTTCTGGCTTCGTCCCAACTTGTAATTATATATCATCAACTTTACAAGTTAAAATGACATTTACAGCATATTGTCTAGTCATTTGCCACTAAACATATAATAGAAAATTGTGTTAGTGGCCCTGCTTTTTTTGTCTATATATAGCCTTTTTCTTGCATGGGGAAATCAACTCATCAATATTGAAACAAACTAAGAAAATTAGCAAAATGAGTACTTGTAAACAAATTATTAAAACATTTTTCTCAGTGCTTTTAATTTTTTTTTGCATTATTGCAAAATCAGAGGCTCAGCTTCAGGTGGGGTTTTATCAAAGTTCTTGTGGTTTCGCTGAGTTTATTGTGAAACAAGAAGTTAGAGATGCATTCATCAGAGACAATGGAGTGGCTGCTGGCCTTGTTAGATTGCATTTCCATGACTGTTTTGTCAGGGTATGTATATGTGTGTGTGTGTGTGTGTATGTGAGAGAGAGAGAGAGAGAGAGATTTACCTTGATTCAGTCTTTACATGATCATGCATACAAGAATCATAAGTTAACCCTTGCAAGAAAGTTGATAAAAAATCCATGAAACTATTTAATCTTTGAAACAGGGTATATATATATATATATATATATATATAGAATTAGTTGATTTTAATATTTAAAGTACTAGCTTAAAAAAGGTCATTGAATATCCTTTTCTTGCTTTCAAATATAAATACACCAAAATAATAGTTTAATAGTTGCCTCCCTCAAATCTATATATATCACATTATTCCACATATACATTTCTATTAAATTTTCAAATTTCACTCAGCTAGAAACACTACAGGAAAACGTGCGGATTCCAGTGGAAATCCGATGAAATTTCTGCAGGAAAAAACGGATTCGATGTTATCTTCCATATGTTACAAAAATCCTGGCTCGTCTCTAAAAATTAAATTTCCTAATTAACTCTATCGTAAAGAATGAAATAATAAATTTCCTGACATGGTGCATGCATGGTTTTGTGTAGGGTTGTGATGGCTCAGTTCTGATCGACTCGACGGCATCGAACACAGCGGAGAAGGACGCGCCGCCGAATAATCCGAGCCTCCGAGGGTTTGAAGTCATCGACAGTGCAAAGGCTAAGATTGAAGCCATTTGTAGAGGCATAGTTTCTTGTGCTGATATACTGGCTTTTGCAGCTAGGGATAGTATTGAGATTGTAAGATATCGACTAACTTATCCACCCCATATACACACACATATGCTCAGTCATAATTCGTGGCACAAGTAAATTATTAGTATTGTTTTTGGTACATATCGTTTTGGGAGAAATGCAAATTTCGTTTTGTAAGTTGACTCATTTTGGATTTCAATTCTTCTGTTTTCATTGTTTAAGTTTTCGTCTTGTAAGTTTTTAAATCTAGCAAGTTTGGTTATATTTTTACTGAAATTTTAATTCTTCGGTGGGACATTGCCGAAGTGGACACAAAATTGCTACGGTAGTGCCGAAAAATTGAGATTCCAGCAAAAATAGGACTAGAATAATGTCGATTTTAAAAACTCATAGGGCGAGAACTCAAATAGTGTGAAGGGAAGGATTACAACCCAAAACGTTAACGTGTCAATTTACAGAAAATTAAATTTTTTCACAAGGGATTGTTATTGGCACTCCAAAATTATTATTAGCATTCCCACTGAATTTATAATTTCTATCAATGGACCAATATATTTTTTTAGTTTTCAAATATTAATTTCATTTGTTATTGGACAAAAAAGCCCTATATAGTCCATTATTCACCTTCTTACTAATAAGAAAACTATTTTTGTCCATGTTTTTTTTCGCCTTTGTTGACAACATCTAGAGAATTTATTCTTCAATTGTGTCTTTTTTCCTTGGGACAACTTATGTTTATTATATATGTTTAGTCATAATTCAGTGCACGGATCATTTATTAATTCATAATAGTTATATTATATGCATTCAGTCATAATTTAATGCACATATTAATCTTTTTTTGTTCGGGCACGTGTATATATATATATATATTTCTTTGAGGAATCTCATATTTATTATATACTTTCAGGTCATAATTCCACGCACAGTTTAAATTTTTGTTTTTATTGAAAATATTTTCCGGTGTGCCTCGTTGTAGACCGGAGGGCTAGGGTATGATGTGCCGGCTGGGAGGAGGGACGGGAGGGTATCTTTAGCTTCCGAGGCTCAGTCAAACCTACCACCTCCTTTTTTCAATCTCAATCAACTCACTCGAGCATTTGCAAACAAGGGTTTAACACAAGATGAAATGGTTACCCTTTCTGGTATGAGGTTCTTTATTAATCTTAATTAATTCTTGGTCACAATCATTTGATGCAATTATTTGGTCATCTTTAGGTGTTGTGGAGTCAATTTGATCCGAAACTTGATATGTAGTTTTGAAAGTACAAAGTGCGAGTAGGTAGATTTTGTTTGGATTAACGACCATAATAAAAACCCTCCTCCGACATTGAAGTCAGATTATAAATTTATATAAAAATAGCATAATATAGAATATTACGATATCATTTCGTCTTTCAAGTAGTAGTACTAGTAAGTATGAGCTAAATTTAAAGTATTTATATCATTGCATTCAATCGCTCAATAAATTACTTATTTGAGTTGGATCCCATTAGGTCAAATTAGGTCTTACTTAAGAAAGATATAAGGGTGATCAGAGCATTGAGTCATTAAATCGATATTTGGAGGATAACGAACTTTTTATGCATGCAAATTCGACCAGTCTCTCATATCGATAGGGACCAATCCAACTCGATTAAAAAGACCAATGTCATAAATAACCAAATTAGTTTGGTTTATGCATCAAATTTGGTCAATCTAATCTAACTGAATTGAAAAAGAGATATGTTCGAGATTTCGATCATCACATCTATGTTTCAAGGGTCTAATAGACATTTTACACATTCAAAACTAACATTTTCATACATATGAAAATTTTACGATAACTATATTTAATAATTCTTTTTTCTTGTCCCATTTAGGGGGTGTTTGCAATATTGCAAAACAATGTTTTTGTCCTACTTCCGTTGAAAAAAGCAAGTTGTGCAGTTTTTTGTTTGACTGCTTCTTCTCGAAAAAAAAAAGTTAAAAATAAATTAAAAATTGAAAGCAATTTTCAAGTTATGTTTCCCAATTTTTAGTTACTTTTTTTTTTTAATTCAACCATTATTTTTCACATTTTCTTTCCAAACATTACCCACTTTTACTACTCAATTCTTTATTTTTCAATTTTTTCTATGACTTCTATTTATGTGTTTGCGTACGCCCCCCTTAAACTCACATTTTTGCGATGCATGTGTAGGGGCCCACACCTTGGGCCGGTCCCACTGCTCATCCTTCACCAACAGGCTCTACAATTTCAGCTCAAACTCAAACCAAGACCCAACTTTGGACCCAATATACGCCGCCCAATTAACTCAACAGTGCCCACAAGGAAGCCCAAATCTGGTGGTGCCCATGGACCCATCGAGCCCATCGGTGTCTGATGCGGGCTACTATAGAGGCCTCTTGTATAATCGAGGCCTCTTTACATCGGACCAGACATTATTGACGAGCCCACAAATTCAAGCCCAAGTGATCCAAAATGTCCAAAATCCTTTTATTTGGACAGCTAAATTTGCTGCTGCAATGGTGAAGATGGGCAATATGGGGGTTTTGAGTGGGAATGGTGGTGAGATTAGAGCAAACTGTAGGGTGATCAATAGTTGAAGGAAGGGGTTTGGTGTGTGTGTGTGTGTGATTTTAGGGGATTTATAGAGATGGTTGTTTGGGTGTTTTTATATTTTTTCTTGGAAGACGAAGGAGTGCGTGCAAAAATTTTAACTTATTGAAAATCACTAAAAGCAAAAGTAAGGGTGGCCGTGCGTGTGACATAACACACTCTTACTAGCTTTTTTTTGAACTGAAAGTACATAATCACTTTTTTTGTAGCTTTTGCAAACACCCGCAAAGTCGTAAAAGAATGCTTGCAATGGCTTCTGCTTTTTTGAGTAATTTAAGTTTTTTGAGAAAAATTGTTAGTAAGAAAAGTGGGGAGTACTAAGAATAAATAATAGCTTTGGCCCTGTAATCACACATTATGACAATTTATAAATGGGAAAGATAATCATCAACAAGAGAAGCTCAAATTCTCCAAGTATATTAGATCCTGTAGTAAATTCATATGCCTGCTCCATAAAACTTTAAATTACTCAACAATGTCCAATGAAATAAAATAGCCTCATCAATTCCAAAAAACAAACTTCAAATAACCCCAATCTTTCAACTAACCATAATCCCAATATTAAGTTGTCAACTCCATGATTGCACTAACAATGTCACCGTTGTGTGCCTTGAGAGCCTTGACAGCTTTAGCCCTCGAAACCCCGGCTTGTGTCATCACCAAATCGATGTCCCGTGGCTCGACGCCCGTCTTCTCCTCCTCCTCCTCCTCTTCATCTGCCTGAGCCAATGCAGCTGTGGCAGCTATCTCCGACTTAGCCATCACCGAGCCCATGTCGGGCATTCTGAATTGTTGGGCAGCTTGTGTCTGCAGCTGAGAGCTCAGATCCTCGATCTTGGCCTCACCGAAGATTACATAGGTCTCGGAGTTTGGGCTCTTGAATATGTCCGGTTTTGAGATGAAAAACAGTATCTGCAAATGTCATCCATTGATTAAACCGGCATCCGTAACGGGCAATTCTAGCTCGAATCAGGTATAGCTATACAAAACTGAGTACAACAATCACATGATAAAACTAAATTACTTGTCACGTAATTACTTCACTACACAGCATAGAGGACAGAGAATTGAAATGAGGGCGTTACGTTTTTGGTTCTCTTGATCGTGACCCGACTAACACCCGACATGGGCTTCATTCCGAGTTTCAACATGGCCTTACGGCTCTTCTTCTCGCTTCGGCTTTGCTTGGAGCTTTCGTTCGAGCCTGTTCGATTTTTCCCCCAAGAAAATAATACCATTACTTTCAACTACAGCAGCTTATAAGTTTCAAAACCAGCAAAAGGTAAGTAAATATTAGAAGAGAGGCAACAAAACATAGGAATTAGTAAGAAGAAAGCACTAACTACAAGCAAGATCTATGAAGAGTTGAAATACTATGAAAATGGGGGTGGCAACAACTTGCTCCAAGAAGGTGCTTAAAAACATTTCCTAGTGCTATTAAACCATTCCATACTACCTCACAATCTGTCGTTTTGCCATTTTAGTGTTGTTCCAAAATAACTATCATTTTACAAAAGCAGGGCAATATTTAATGCATCTTTTCCAACTTTGGCCTCACGTAAATAACACTCGTATAGCCTATTAAATCAATACTTAATGCATTGTTTGGGATTGTTAATATTTCAATAAGTCATTAATTGGGGTATAGTTGTCAACTATGGCACGCTCTTAAATTCTCCAAACCTTAAATGACAGATATTGTGAAATGGAGTTAGTCTCTATTAAGCCCTCAAAATTCCAACATAACAAAAGCCAAAAGCAGAATTCCTGAACTGAACTGTAGAGAGCTCCTATGCAACAATTCAATGAGCTAAAAATAATCAAATTGAGCATATGATTTAACAAACATATCTGAATTTTATAACACACTGTGGTTTTACATATGAAAGATTTTATGCATATCTTAACACAAACCCTTCATTGTTATAAATTATTTAAATGATATTAAAGCTTCAAGCTAATAAGATGAAGCATTTCACAAACAGCCATGCTACTCAAAAAAACCAACCAAATATACTAAACCCAAATTCTCATTATGCAAAATCAACAACCAAAAAATTAATAAGCCCACGAATATCGCCATTAAACCCAATTATCAATATACAAAGAAATCAAAACCAAACAATGCCCAGAGAAAAATGACCATATACATATAGATGGAGAGGGGGGGAGGGGGGGGGGGAGAGAGAGAGAGAGACCTGGAGAGCCATCCTCCTTATCATCGTCTTCATCATCGGAATCATCAGCGTCGTCTGCATGGTCCTCATCTTCCTTCACGTCCTCCACCACCGGCTCATTCTTGAACAAAAATAGGGAATCGATTTGAGTATAAACACAACAAAAAATACCAAAAAATTAAGAAAAAAATTCGTAGGGAATTCGAGAGAACACCTGAAGCTTCATCTGGGCTTCAATTTCTTCAATAACAGGACCTGGCATGGCCGCTTCTTTGGAAATCTTGGGGGAGCTGTTAGAGAGTGGTGAAGATAGACGGAGTGTGTTTGTTACGTGGAACATATAAAATGAATTGAATGGTAATTTTTTTCATCTCTAGGGTTCTTACTTAAATCTCTACCCCAACTCTTTGGGCTTCACCTTATAAATCCATTTTTTTACTTTATTAGTTTTAGGCTTTTAGGCTTTTAGCCCATCTAAATTGAGAATCCCTCTAGCCCCGTTAAAAACAAAATTAAGTAAATTTTACATATATATCACACACATACATATACGTGTGTGTGTGTGTGTTTACTAGCTGTCAATTGATTTATCAGGACGAAATGCTAAATCCCTTAAATAATTTTCACAGTTCAAGTACTGAAGTCATAAATAGAGTAATTAGGTTGAAATACGCACCATATATTGAGCATCTATAGTTTTCAAATCCAAATTAGTCAGTCAGGGTTGGGAGTGTAGCCTCGACCCCCTCATATTGAGTATTTATAGTATTCGAATTCAACTTAGTTGGTTAATGAGCCTTTGCTTCACTTGAAGCATGAGATTAAGAAACTAATAATTCTTCTTTCCCTTTTCTTTTTATGGTTAGGATAGAAAGCAATACAACATTATCAGTACCATCAATTGTGTTGGTTGTTTATTTTATTTTTGCTAGTTTTAGTTTTCAATTTTTAATATCTATTTTTGATGTCATAACATTGCCTCCTGGATTTCAATCATTAGGATAAAAAAGTGATTAATTTAGGAGATGTTGGGGGGTTTCTTTCCATGGATGAGTGTTTGGCCCAATCCATTGCTCTAAATTCAACTATATTCTACATGTATTTTAATAATAATAATAATCAATAGATGATTAATTTTGAACTATTGGGCGCATGCACTCACAATTTTTTCTATGAATCGAATGTTTGGGTCCTATTCATATACCCAATGGTCCAAGTTCAACTACATTCCACCAAGCTTTGGGAAGCCGAAACAACCTTTAATTTAGGTTTTCCTCTCCATGTCCAGATTTAAAGATTTACAAAGATTGAGGAAGTAAGAACCGATTCTTGAAGAGAAACGAAGCTTACTTCAGACAATCAACACAAAAAGGACCAAGAAACACTGCTCTTTAACATAAAAACAACACGTGCATTATCAACTTATAACTCCGGATCCTATTCAAACATTCATCCTTAAACTATACAAAAACATCGATCCATGCAAGAAAATGGACGCGATCGAATCAATGAGCCACAAACCTTCTCTATTCTCATGACTCACAACCATTGATCATGTCTATATACAACGCCTATACATACACGTAAAGGCATTGATCATGTCTTGCAGCTCTTGTTGAGTTGATACTTATCTCAGTCACAGTGTATTTTCATGGCTTACTTTATTTCTTACAGTCTTCGTTCCTTGTCTCCTCAATTTCTTTTCTTGGTTCCAAGCTTCGTTGTTAAATGCGTGGCAATGGCCACCCGATCCGACCCATTTTGAACAAGGAGCAGATGAATCACAGACGTAACAATAGCACTGCACATAGTGAAGACAATAATCAAACCACTCAACATGGGGACACACACACACACACATTATATGTATATGTATAATACCAGATCGCAGTGATTAGCGTGAGGTGTCTTCTCAAAAGGGTATTTTACGCAAGCGTGCCTTGGATGGGGATAATCTCTGCAAGCCACCTACACCAAATATCATGAAAATCGAGATCCATGAGTTCTCAACCCCTGATTACAAAGAAACAAGTAAGAGATATGAGCTGAATTTTTCAAGTGTTTGAACTAAACTTCAAGCACTTTGGAAATGGTTCTCGTATCTTGCATGTTTTGAAGTTTAGTATAACGCAATGCGTCCCTTTTGATGCTTGAATGACCACATCCAATTGAATTTCATAAATCAAATAACTCCAACATTTGTTAGGTACATGCATGAAAATGCTTTTATATGTAGCCATCACTAAAGAGAATCAAGAACTTGAGATAAGTACAAAACGAAGCTAGCAACTCTTTACTCACACACACACACGTACACACACGGAGTCTAACTATGTATGCAAGAAATGCTGATGAGATTGAACTATAAGACTATACTACTCACCAAAACCATGAGATTGAACTGATAGCATATATCTCATTGCTGTATAAACAATACATACAACAAGGACCGTACCAAAATCCCTTTGCAAAATTTCAAACATTACAACATAAATCAAACATCACTTTAGCAGAATCAAACATAGAAAACCAAGAACACCCATTTTACACAATCGAATCATAGGCAAAACCAATATGCAAAACTGCAAACTTTTCAAAGCTTAAACACATTGAAAAAAAGAAGCAATTAAACTAAAATTGAGAAATAACCTTCCCTTTTTCAGCAACTACACGCAAGTCAACCTCAGCATTATCAACACCCTTGGTGACAGACAACTTCAAGACATCAAAATCATCGTAGGGATCGAATTCAAGAATGAAGCAATCTTCTCTCTCCTCGAATTTCTTGATTTCATCCCTATTCTTCAGACAAAAAACGGGCCTCAAAGGAGTGCCCTTGGGATCAGGGGAAGGGCAAGAATCGCCGATTTCGATTAATTCTCCATCTTTTTCGGCCATTGATGAAATCTTCTGAACTTTTCGTTTCTTTGCAATGCACTTAGTACCCATTTTCCGAGGGAAAATTTATCACAAAAACCCGAGAAGATGAAGGGTTATTCTTTGGTTTTGAAACAGAGGGGGGGGGGGGGAGAGAGAGAGAGAGAGAGAGAGAGAGAGAGAGAGATTTTCAAATTTGGAATTGTGAGGAAACGGGGGGAAGTAGTCGAGCGAGAGAGATCTTCAGAGGGGACATTGAAATGGGCCGGGCCGGGCGTTGTGCTTGCAATTGGAATGGATTTTCTTCGTTCAACAAGTCATCATTTGCGCTATTGCGCCCAAGTAGTATTGGGACATATTTGCGACTTTTGATATGGTTAGATTCGATCCATTAAATATGAATTATTAATAAATAAATTATATCAAATTCTTATTTATTATTTATTTATTAACTTATTTGTTCATTCAAGATATCCCATACTCTTTTACTAATTTATTATTTAGTTGTGTGGATTTACTATGTTGGATTAAATATAAAAATACTTCATTGTCTTCCCAATTTTTAAGCGTTGCCCATATTCACCGTCAAAATTTATAGCACCATTTCAATCATAAACATATTTATCCATTGTCTTATTTTTAAAACTATCATCAATCTTTTGATATGATTTATTTAATTAATTTCATTTGAATTAGTAAAATTATTTGTATTAGTCATAATATTGTGAACATTCAATTTTTTATAATTAAAAATATTTTCAACTTTGTGTTATTTAAAATTTGTATTTATTAAGATAAATATTTAAATGTTGAATATCAATTAATATAGTGAATATATATTTTTTATTTGATGAACTTATATTAAAAACATTATTATTTATATCATTTCTTACAAAATCTACAATCATTCAAAAAATTTAAAACCTACAATTATTCAAAATTTAAGTATTTATGTAAAAGTGCAATTGATAATATGGATTCAAAATATGTTATTATTTATAAAAAAAATTGGTAAGATTGTCTTTTCAAATTTATTAAAGAAACAAATAAAAGAAAGGAAAACTTATCACACCCTTCTAGGTGTGATTTGTAATCAAATAAAATTGTCAAATAGATCTCGGGTCATTGTGTAATCATAGACCTAAGATTTTGCAAGCAAATAATAAATTAAGTGGGTAAATATATCTATCAAATTCATTCCAAAGTACCAAACATGTCCTTAATGTATTAGTTTGTATATTTTGAGGCTTTTTAAAAATCAAATAATATATATTTTTCATGACAAGACAGAGCATATAACCAGTATTCGAATCTGTATTCGATTAAATTTTTTGATATCTGTATCCATAGCTAAATCCTACGGATATTCAAAAATCAAAACCTAATATCTGAATTCAATCCAACATATATTTTGCAAATTCGAATATATCCGTATCCGTTTAATATTTATGAAAATTAGACAAAAATATGGGCATCCTAATATCTATTTCCGATTACAATTATCCAAATATTCAATTGAATGTTCAAATCTATTTATATAAATAAAAAAAATCAAATAAAACTTATATAACTTATCTAATTAAAATTTTTGTTTATATATATAAGTATAGTGTATTCTTATTAATATAAGTAAAGTTAATATGCTTACTTATATTTTTATTTCTGGAAAATTATGGAGATATGAATCAAATAGATTTTTTTAATCTATTTTATATATAAGAACATATTAGCATATATATATACACACTACTGCTACTATTATTATTACTACTACTACTACTACTACTAATACTAATAATAATAATAATAATAATAATAATAATCTTTAATATTTTTTATCGGATATAGAGAGCAGATATAATTAAACGAATATATTCGACGGATACACATTCGGAGTGAATATGTAATTATCATATTCGTACCTATTTATTGCACGAATACTTGTAATTAGACACTAATAATATCTGTTTTATATGGATACGGATAATTTACCTTATAAACGAATAAAGATACGAACGGTAAACGAATTTTTGATTACACTACACCACGCTCATCTTCAATATATAGGTACCTTACCAAAGATGTATACCTTACTAATTATTTGGGGTTACTATGAGCTAGCAATGACTAATCTTTAAGGCTTGGTTTGATAAGGAGTATGACTTAATTCACTAATGTGTTGGTGGAATTTTGACGACCAAATTGGACTTAAAAACATTTCATGATAGCTAGGTTTCCTTTGTCCCAACGAGCTTTAGCAACAGAACACACTTCATGGCAGCTATGATTTCTTAATTGAGAAAGTTACATCGAATCTCTCAATCTAATTTTTTTCAATTATTAAAAAAAATCATATACAAATGTATGTATTTATATACATATATATATACACACAAATATATCTATATCAACTTTTCTTTGATAAATTTAAAACGGAATGACTACACCTGTCAACTCAATCATTGTCTATTTGAGTTTATGTTTTACAAATAAATTGGGTCTTGAGAATTATCGTACAATATTTATATAATTAAAATTATTATATATCCAATGAGAATTTATAAATCCTTTTCTTTTCTTTTCTTTTTTTAAATGCTAATAAAATTATATCTTATAAACATGTACTAATTAGTCGGTAATAAATTGTATTCGTTGATTCATTATTTAGTCCCATTAAATTGTCCTAACCTTCGTTCATTAGCCTTAATGTGCTATATATATATATATATATATATATATATATATATAAACCTCGTCCAATTATTCATATATTAAGGAATGTTTGTACTAATTGCTTATCAAATTTGGATATGGAGTAATGTAAAAAAGTTCTTAATTGATGTATTTTTGTTGGTAAGTGAATTTCGACATACGTCCCATTTTGTTAGGACATGGTCTGGTAAAACGTTCTTTTCAATATGACAATGTTACACATATACATATATATATATATATATATATTCTAAAAAAAATTTGAAACATTAGATAAAATTAATACATCTCGACATGATGGATAAAGAAGAAGCTCCAAATGTGTGTTGTTAATACTTAGTTGTTACAATAATTCGACATCTCATCCATAATCCTAATTGTCTGAAATATTAATTAATTATACAATTTTTTGATTGAATAAAATATTATTGGGCCAATTATATCAACCTATTTCCAAAACATTTTTGTCTAATTATCCATTCTATATTTATATATTGTATCAAAAAAAATTCTGTATTTATATAATACTTTATTAAATCATATATTCTTCTATTAAAATTTAAAATTTTATCCTCCAATAAAAAAAATGGTCATTTTTTTTGTGAAAATTTAATATTGATTATTGTTTTGGTCTGTATTCGTGAGAATTCATATAATTTATAAAAATTAATTATAAAGCTTTTATATTAGGTTGAGGTTTATGTGGGCTGTTGTAATATATTTTATATGTATTTTTATTAAAATTTAAAATTTTGATACTATACTTCAAAATAATAAAAATATCTCTTATGTATCGTAAAAATTCAATTTTGCCCTCTCAATACAAATTTCCGATTTATTCCCTGACTGAAAATATTATTCATGAAAAAAATCAAACATTATTGATTAGTATTTAATTGCAAAGAGGAAATTTAAGAGATTTAAAAAATAAATAAATAAAAAGGAAGAAAATAAAAAAGCCGTGCGTTAGGTGGAAGAAGGAAAGGTTGGGTAACGATATGCAACAGTCCAATCTACTTTTTCTTCGTAACATATATCTAATAATTTTCAATCTGGTAGGTTCGTGGACTATAAGTATCTGATTTGTAATGTGGAAATTGATAATTGGTTGTTGAATGAGTCACCAATAGCTCTCTCTCTCTCTCTCTCTCTCACACACACACACACACACAATTGCACACACAATTTTAACCTTATAAAAATCGACAGGCAACTTTTAAGCATTATTTTGATTATATCTTACGTTTCAATTAATGTCGTAATTTCTATGTCCAATTATGAGTAATAAATGCATTTAAATAATGAAATTTAAAGAAAAAGAAAGACATAGATACATTATTTAAGCCCGAAAATTTTTGCGAGCTCATTAACATCGGAACTAATCAAATAATAAATATTTTAATATTTGATTTTTTTTCTTCTCAAACCAAAGCCATGTATATGTGGATTTCAACATATGTAGTGTTAGGTAATTGATTAGAAGATCGACAAACCAAACAAGAAATTGAGCAATAGTCAAGTTGATGCAAATCATTAGCTTTTTACATTATACACACACACACACAAACACTATCCATTTTGAAATCAAAATTATTTACTATTAGTTTCTATGCAGAAGTTTCTCAATATAGGTCGTTTTAGCAATTAACTTTTTAAATAAAATGAAAGTATAGTCGTGACTTTGAAGTGTTGCATGGGCAAGACTTTTCATGAAAGTATAAAATTCTTAACATTTTATTTAGGCACAATACTTTAGTATAATTATAAAATAGAGAATTATTTGTCGGTGCTGTTAGAGTTTATTTAATTACAAGAAACAACCTTTTCACTAACTAATTAAAATTTGTTGACAAATAGAATTATGCCACAAATAAAGATAAATTTGTGACGAAATACTAGTAGTGAATGAATTAAAGCTAAAAATTAAAACAGACTAATTAGTGACGAAATATATATAAACATCATACCGACGGACAAAGTTCGTTACAAAGCTGAATTTCAAATTTATGATAAATACTATCATTAATGAAGGGTACTTTTTTTTATCTTATTTTACTACATGATAGAGTGACCACCATATTATAGTTACTACAAGAATGCATATCATTTATTAACAAATCAATACAAACTATAAATTTAATTTCTGTAACATATTTTGTTTGTAACAGTTCCTTAATTATAACTGATTGTTTTGTTGGTTCTGTTACATTAAATTCTGTTATTAATCCATTATAAATATCTTAAATTTATGACAAAATATTTTCGTTAGTAAAAAGGATTTCATTTTTTAGTCATTGCTAATACATATTTTTATGAAGTCTTTATGTATATATAAATGGATCAGTATACAGAAAAAAAGAATACTTATGTAATAATGTATTGAGTACGATATTTATAGGTTTCGATTCGTAGAATGGGACAGATCAATTGCCCAATTTCATGTCACGAGGCATATATCACGGTGTCTTAAATAGAGTTGGCTAAGTGCTCCCCTATGTCTGGTTTTATTTTTTTTCACATGTTTTATTCAAATTTTGTTCTTTTTAAAAATTTAAATTTGTAATCACTTTCATAAAAAAAAAAGGTATTTTAAAGTGTCATCCTATTGGCCTAGAGACGGAGCGAAAAGGGTTCTAGACAGGCCCGGTCATTCTCCCTTAAATTTATATGTATTTTTAAAAAAAAATTTAAATTTTATTCCTCCTAAATTATAAAAATACCTTTAATATTTTATAAAATTTTGAGATCGGCCCCCTCCCCCCCCCCCCTCCCCATTCAAATGGAAAATTCTGACTTTGTTCCTGCATTAACCTACCAAAATCAGCCATAAACAAAGTCACTTTCGTAGGGCAAAACTTTGTTATATTTTTTATAGAAAAAGTAATTTTCATAATTTAGTATAATTCTTTTTTTTTAGCTCCAAAATTGTATTTACATCAATTTATTCCCACCAAATCAAAATCAAGTATATAAATCAAAAAGAAAAGAAAAAATATAGTAGCCCATAATACCGAGCAATCCCAATGAAAATGAAAGTATGGTGCAACTCACTCTTCCATAACAAAACCTCATAGTGTCCATCGATTGATTAGTGGGGCCTATACTTTTTCTTATTTTTCAACCACACCCCAAAAAGTGAGGTTGGTGAGCCATATACCCCCATATATACCCCACCCCGCATTCTTCCACACACACACTATACTCTCTCTCTCTCTCTCTCTCTCTCACACACACACACACACACACATACACACAGAATATGGGCTCAACAAGCAAGTATCTTGGATCATCACCAATGGACTCCGATGAAGAAGAAGCCTGCTTGTTTGCCATGCAGCTGGCCAGCGCCTCCGTGCTGCCCATGGTGCTCAAGTCCGCCATAGAACTCGACTTGCTCGAGCTCATCAAGAGGCTATCCGCCGGCGGCGGCGGGTTCGTGTCGACGGCGGAGCTCACCGCCCAGCTCCCCACCACCAACCCGGAGGCGCCGGTGATGCTCGACAGGATCCTCCGCCTCCTCGCCAGCTACTCCGTCCTCAACTGCACCCTCAAGACCCTCCCCGACGGCGGCGTTGAGCGGCTCTACGGCCTTGCTCCGGTGTGTCGGTTCTTGACCAAGAACGATGATGGGGTCTCCATGGCCCCCTTGCTGCTCATGAATCAAGATAAAGTCCTCATGGAGAGCTGGTAAGCTTTTTTTTGTTCTTTTTATAATAATAATTACGCCTTGTGAAATGCTGTCAACTTCGATACTGGTTAATTGATATTTTTATTTATTGAATTAAGTATGATGACATTATAATTTTATATTTTAATTTTATTATATTCAAATTCAATGGTCACTAGCCGAATACATAGGAATGGTAAATTACATAATATTTCTTTTTTTTTTTGCAAAAGAAAAAAGAAAAAAACGAAAAAGGATGTGAGGTTCGGGCCTCTAATTTATAGTATTTGTCACATTGTTTCATTCCATTCACACATGCAAAAAATAAACAAAATAATAAAAAAAGATAGTACAGTTTCATTTTTAGAATATGAACATACAAAATTTGAAAATTAGTATAAAAATAAAACCTCAGTGACACAAACGACTCTCTACCCGAGAAATGGAAAATTCTTCAATGCACTCAGTATCGAAAAATATTTGAATATATATATGCAAAATTTAAATATATTTTATTAAAATGTATAATATTTAAAAAATTATTTCGCAATCATATGGGTGTCTGAGTGGAATCAATATTGTGTGAATTTTTTGTGTTTTAGTTGGATTTGTTAGAGTAGGCTTTTAGGAGTCGTGCTTATTGCTTTCTTAGCTAAAGTGTTCGAGTGTTGCTTTTTGCGCTAGAGGATATTGTGTGTGTGAGGAACTGGTGTGTGTGTGTGTGTATATATATATATTATCATATGAGACGTGGAGATGGGGTCAAAAGAGACTCAATTTAATTATTAAATTTGTTTTGAATATTGATAATTATACTAATGAACGATTGCACCTGTTCTCCGTAAACTTTAGTATGAAAAGTATATGGATTTAATATTCACTTAAATCCCTTAAGATTTGTATAATTACAAAAACTATTCTATCACCCGATTTTGTCTTCTAATTATAACCTGTATGACGTTTGTATAATTACAGAAAATATTCATATTATCAACTTTTATTTATAATTAGACCCTTCAAAAAATTGACAGCATGAGTAGTTTATATAATTATACAAATCTCAAAAAATTAGACGTATTTTATACCAAACCTCATGGGTGTATAGGTGTAATTCCTTGTTTTTATGTTGAGAGAAAAAATAGAGAGAATATTACTTATTTATTTAAAAAAAAAAGGAGAAAGAAAGAAAAGGCCATGCATTTTCATAACTTCTAAAAGTAAATAGATCAATTACCAAAATTGAAAGTGGAAACTAATAATTGCACAAGCTGCAAGCCTTTCCAATTGTCACATTTTTTGTGCAATGAGGACTGTTTTGGTAAGTTTCTTTTGCCACTTTTTCTTCCTAATTTATTTATTACTAGACATTAATTGGGACCATTTCTTAATTTCCTAATTTATTTCACTAAAGACAAATAAATTGGACCGAAATAGACAACGCAATAAATGGATAAAAGATTAAAAAAAAAGGGTATTTATAAATGCTTTTACTTTTAGGGTAGTTAAAATTGTAGAAAAAAGATTGGTAAAAAAGTGGATTGTAAAAGTAAGGAGTGTGAAAATAAATGTAAGTAGGAAAAAAAAAATGGTAGTTAAATGTTTGGAAAAATAAAAGTTAGAAGTATTTTTTAAGGGATGGAAATATTGAAAAAAGTTCAATACATTTACGGATATACCTAAAGCACTAAAAAAATACATTAAAATGCATATCGAGGGTTGTTTCATGACTTCTGTTTTTTTTTCAACTTAACTTTAACGAAATCAAAAACTCCAAAAATTCCAAATCGCTTAGTTTATAGTCAAAAGCACTAATAATACTTTTATTTAACCATCCCAAACACTCTCTATATAGAATACCAAATATATGACATGTCAACTCACTTAATATTTAATTCACAATATGCTTCTTAAAATCTCAAGATTCAAAATTAATTATAGATATACTTAGGCATCAATTTAACTCCCTTGTGTGAATACACGTATAAAATTCTTTTATAAAGTCAAGATGGTGGAGAATTGAGGTATAAAGTTCCACATCTTACCTACTACACCAACCAACCCTGCTAATACAGTTGCCCAAATATTTAGGCAAGAGGTAAAATCAATGATTATGACATCTTATCAATTGGGCACCACACCACATCTTAACACACACACACACACACTTGTGTATAACTTTAAGAAAAATGAACTGAATTACTTTTGGCAAACTTGGCATTCGTATTAGTTGTAAATTGAAGGAATTTTGATTTACAATAGCAAATATGTTAAATCACACTTAAATAGTTTCAAATTACAATTAATTTTAGTTTTTAAAAATACTCATTTCGAGTTAGCCTTTCAATAGTTATAACAAATTTCAGATCTACCTATATTGGAGTCGTTCGAAACACCAACCAAACTGACTTATTTTGCGTACTCAACTAGCAAGTAAGAAGTCCATAATTTTATGTTTAACATGCAATTTTGTATTCATAGACGGAGTCAGAGGAGGTTGGAATCGACGGCCTTTCCTCATCTCTCTCTCTCTCTCTCTCTCTCTCACACACACACACACACATGCACGCATACACAAAATTCCCAAAATGATAAAATACTTATATATTGTAAAAATTTGATCTCGCAGGTACCATCTCAAAGACGCAGTTATTGATGGTGGTATCCCCTTCAACAAGGCCTATGGAATGACTGCATTTGATTACCATGGCACAGACCCAAGATTCAACAAAGTTTTTAACCAAGGAATGTCTAATCACTCCACCATTATCATGAAGAAAATTCTTGAAACTTATAATGGATTTGAGGGCCTCAAAACAGTGGTGGATGTTGGTGGGGGAACAGGAGCCACACTCAGCATGATTATCTCCAAATATCCATTCATTAAGGGCATCAACTTTGATTTGCCACATGTTATTGAAGATGCTCCATCTTATCCAGGTTATTTTTTATATAATACGCACACACACCACTTGATACATACACATTGTCGAAATTTAAAATTTTGGTGATATTTCTCATATTTTTAGAGGCATGATACATGTTCAGTAGGTCAAAGGTCCCGGACATCTTACCCGGGTCAAATTATTATTATTTGTTGAAAAGGGTTAAATAGAGATGGATTAATGAATGTATTATGCAGGTGTGGAGCATGTTGGTGGAGACATGTTTGTGAGTGTGCCTAAAGGGGATGCCATTTTCATGAAGGTAAGCGTTAGTATTAGTATTATTATTATTATTATAACCACTCATTACCTATCATTTCATTAATTTTATGAGAAATATCACAATCACCAACAACTACAAAATTGTTACCTATTCTTATCTTCCACGCAAAGTTTTAATCAATTATTAGGTATTGAAAGCAAGCGAATATGTACCAAACTCAACTATAAACGCAAAGTAAATTCATGAGCACTGCGATATTTTAACAATTCATATTATTGGTCTATTTGGATAGGCTTAAAAAAGTATTTCTCGAGCAATATTTTTTATAATATAAATTTTCATTTAATCCAAATAATTTTATATTTAGATGCAATAATTAAAAGCTCGAAACTTCGATTTGAAGCCAAAAGTGCCTTTTTTTCTGATTTCTTTTTTTTTTTTCAAAAAAAAAACCCAGCTAAACATAATCTTTTTTCCATTAAAGTGTTTTCTTTCAGAAAAAAAAAAAAAAAAAAAAACCATTCGGCCAACCTGTACGACTCTGGATACATACCCAACTCGATTATAAACTATACATCGATTCAAATAATACATTATACCCAATCAAAATAATATGAAATTTACATATTTTTAATATAACTCATGGTGGGTGTATTCAATTATTTATTTATTTTTGCAGTGGATTTGCCATGATTGGAGTGATGAACATTGCTTGAAATTCTTGAAAAATTGCTACGAAGCCCTTCCCCAAAATGGGAAAGTGATTTTGGCTGAGTGCCTTTTGCCAGAGGCCCCAGACACTGGGCTTGCCACTCAAAATGTGGTCCATGTTGACGTGATTATGTTGGCCCATAACCCTGGTGGCAAAGAAAGGACAGAAAAGGAATTTCACACACTGGCCAAAGGGGCTGGCTTTAAACAATTCAAGAATGTTTGTTGTGCTTACAATTCTTGGATCATGGAGCTCTACAAATGAATCTAATATTCAAGATCAAAATTTCTATTTTTTATTTTTATTTTTAAGTGTTGTGTTTTTGTGATGGTTTATGATTTTTCCTACTTGTGAGGGAAAAAAAAAAAAAAGAGGGAGACAAGATATGGAAATAATCTCGTCTTTTGTATTAAGTTTGTTTGTTTGTTTGTTTTCCACTTGTTGATTACTAAATAAAGATTTTGCCTTTTTGGCTTATCAGGTTTCTAGTAGAAAGACATCGTTGCCCCTATTATATAAATCGTTAGATGTTCTGTTTAATTAAAAGTCGATGCATCGAAATGTGTTTGCTTGGCATTATTGATATATCACACATATTATTAGCATTACTTTGTTAGTTGAAAAATAATCACACACACACACACATAATTAACTTGAGCTTGACATGAATTCACGTTGATTACAACTCATTCGAATTCGACTTGTTTAATAATATTTAAGCCCAACTCATACAAAATTCAAACATTAGATATCTATATATCTATATCTATCTATATATATATATATATATATGAAAATTAGATATAGCTTCGACGGTAACTTGTTTGGCTCGTGTTGTTTTATTTGCGTTTCTATTAATGCATGTAATAGTCTTCTTGGAGTGCTTTGTAAAATCGGTTGAATATTTGGTGTGCATGATTCTTTTTTATTGAGGAAATGTAAATGTAAATATTAACCATCCCTGTTATATATTATGTTATATAATACTCTTGAATCATGTTGTAAGTCCTCCAAATTGGGGGGGTGATACGCATCAAAGATAATTCCTCCAAATTGGGGTGATGCGCATTAAAATTTGGAACGATAAGGAATTTATAAGAGGGAACTTGAGATGGGAGAACCCTGCTTCATGAATGTATCGATTTTTGGAGGGATCTAACCTACAAAAAAGTGTTAAGAACTTTATTGAATGAAGTAGATATGCGCTTCAAGGAGAATAGAACAAAAAAAAGTAAAAAGATTGTGTTAAAATGTAAATAAAGTAGGAAGATATCAATGGAATGTTGTGTGCTAGGGAGCATTTGTGTTCAAAGTGTGTTCGATTCATAAGCTTGATTGTGTAGACTGTAATGCAAGTGGAGCATGCAAGTTGCAAAGAGGAAATTCCAACCCAGACCCAACTTAGCCAAATCTGTGTTAGTCATGTGGCGAGTATTTTATACTTGCCCTGTGATTGATAGATAATTTGGAGAAAGTGATCAATTATTTGGCGGGTACAATACACTTGTTATATGATTTGTTGGATTTGACCAAGCTTGATCCAGATAAGAATTTTCTATTGCGGAATGCATAGAGTATGGATTTGAGTATAAATGGAATGTGCTTACTGATTTGAGGCGAGGATATACTTATAGAGGAGGCCTGGTAACAGTCTTCCCTTCCAAGGAGGGCGGATGGTGGATTTTCATGGGGTCGTCCATGGGTCGTTTTCCCAGGGTCCTTGGGTTTGTTGTGATTACGGGCAATCATGTCACAATGATTTAGACTGATTAGTTGAGAGAATAAGGGCTTAATGGGGCCTTATCTATTATGAACCCGGTGACTAGGGGTTTGATTCACCCTAGCACATGCCATGGCCAATGAGCCTTGTGTGTGGGAATGAAAATGAATTGAGCCTCCTTGCAAGTCTGATGAACCGACTCGACAAAGATTCAACCTATAATTTATTCATAAATTCAATCGAGGCAAACAAGTAAAAGTTTTGAGTTGAAACTCAAGTTCAAACCTATAATTTATTTATAAATTCAAGCCAAACAAGTCGAATCGAGGTAAGCCGAGATTGAACAAGATTCGAGCCCTTTTAAATTAAATATGTAAAAAAAGCAAAAGGATTGTGTAAGTTGCAATAACTGAATTTAGTTTTTAGTAATGGGCCAATTTTCTTGAAAATATAAATATGTGAAAAATGTTAAAGGAAGTTGTGTAAGTTGAAATAACTGAGCTTAGTTTTTAGTACTGGGCCAATCAACCGGAAGCTAAAATCCGTTTGCTGAGTGAATTTAAGCTAAAATCTCTCTCTCTCTCTCTCTCTCTCTCTCTCTCTCTATATATATATATATATATATATATATATATATACACTGATACACACACACACACACTAGTGTATCCGGCACACTCAATATGTGTATAAAATAAAAATATGATATAACTTAATATAAGATTAATTTTATGCTTAAATCTTAGCTCAAATATACACTTTTTTAACTATTATTATTATTATTATTATTATTATTATTATTATTTATACTATCTTTTTATATTATTTATAATATATTTATTAAACCTATGAAAAGTTAAAAAGTTAATTTTGAATAAAATTATTTTTTAATTAATAAATAAATAAAAACATAAAATAAAAAAAAAATTTGAAGATAAAAGGAATATGAGAGAGAAAATCGAAAAAATAAACATTGTTGGAGAAAAAAGAATTCATAAAAAGGAGAAAGAAGAATTTCTAGAAAAATATCAAAAATAACGAAAATGAAACACAAACCATTCAATGCAATTTTTTGTGGTTCTCATAGTTGATTTTAGCTTGAAGTGAAGCTAATTATTTAAGAATCACTATATAAGTCAAGCTAATTATTTAAGAATCAGTTGTTCTTAGCCATTCACTATAATTATCATAGCCAACCACAGATCATTTCTCGATTTTCATTTCAGTAAAATGCAAACTCTATAGATACAATTTGTCTCTAAGTTTCAAATTGGTCGTTCATTTCATTATGAATTCAAACATAATAAACAAGGTTTTGTTGATTGATGATGGTCTGAGCCAAGACTACACGGCTTTTGAGCTTAGGAAGGAAGGAATTGATATACAACATTTCTACGAGGTACAATTTCAAAATATTGGGTCAATTCTAGGGTACTCTAATGAACTTTTTCTAGTAATGAATAGAATTAACAAGATTCTCATTTAGAATCCTGGATTAGGAGGTTGTAAGATTTGTTCATCCACCCACAGAGATGGGATTCTCAATTTTAGAATTGTACACTGGATTTGGAGTTTGTTGGGTTTTGGCTGAGAATGTATGTGTACACCTTAAAAATAAAAGAGTTGAACACTTTGGAAGATGAAGAGTTGAACAATTGGAAAGAGTGAATGACTATCCATTGGATATGGACAGTTTTGATATAAATACGATAGGCTTACACGTGGAGAATATATCTATTGGGTGGTTGAGTATGGCAATTTTGTCTTTTAATTTGAGTAGGAAGAGATTTGAATGGTTATTTGTTCCACATTTCATCATACAGGGCATTACCACTGAGGTGGACACTAATCTTTGTGAAATTTGGAAAATGAAGTAGACGGCGCACCATGGGAAAGTGTTTTGAGGGTGAGTGTTGGATTTCCTCACCCTGTTTGTGTGTAAAAAAGGTGAATTTGTTATATTTGATGAGCTAAGGAACCAATTGACGTAATTCTAAAATTGGTCGAAGTGCCACGTATCCCAAACCTAATGCCAATGGTGGTATGATCCATCCATAAATACAATCCCACACTGTTGTTTCAACCCGCCAATACCGTTACATAGGTACGAACCACATTTGTGAGGATTTTTGTTTTCATCAACGTGCTTTTCTTTTGAAACTTTCATAACTAACATTTATTTTAAACCCAAAGGAAGATGCAAATGTTGAGATATGCCCTCGCACTAGCTCATACCTATGGCCTTGATCGCAGCAATATACACGTATTTGATGTGTAGTCATGATAAGCTAGTTGTGTTTTCCATTTTGATATTGTTGAAATTATTTTCTTTGTTTCTCAGGTCTTCTGTGTCACTTAAATAACATACTTGTTTCTGAGATCTACTTGATCTAACGGTTAAGATTAAACTTATGCATTCTTCTCTAAGATATTAACAATATAGACGATGGAGATCTACTTGATCTAACAGCTAAGATTAAGCTCCTGTATTCTTCTAGGAGATACTTACAAGGGGATGTTCCATGGACCTTTATTTTTCTTGCTATTATTTGGAGCATCTGCAAAGCCTGCAACAAATACCTATTTTCGGATAAAATTGAGTGTGTTGGGGAAACCATGGTCTCTATTAGGATGTTGGCAAGTCATCTGTTGCAGCCTTACGCGGAAGAGGAGTTTTGTTGTTTCCTCAATTTCATGGAGAAGACCGAGAGAAGGATGAGTCAAAATTAACACTAATGGGCCAATGAGGCATAGTTCAAATGACAAAACTGAGGCACCAAGACTCTAAAGGTCTTGGGTTTGATTCCTACTGATAAATGTGTAGAATTTATTCCTACCTTCATTGGTAGTTTATTATAATAGTTTGTTTATAGTTTGTGAATAATTTTATTATTCTACTTTAATAGTAGTTTATTGTAACAGTTTGTCTATAGTTTGTAAATGATTTAGTTTGATATATGATGTAATAGTGTG
Organism: Petrea volubilis; assembly: GCA_026212405.1. Lineage (NCBI taxonomy): Eukaryota > Viridiplantae > Streptophyta > Magnoliopsida > Lamiales > Verbenaceae > Petrea > Petrea volubilis. The sequence goes on along the minus strand of CM047883.1, from coordinate 22,980,241 downwards.
ATTTTTTATCGAATTCGAAGAGTTATTGATGTAATCTGATAATATGTATTCGGGGGAAAAAAAAATAACACTAATGGACGTACATTGAGGGCGGAAAAATACGAGTCCTTCGATTTTAAGATAATTTGGTTCACACCACACGGCATAATTTTCAATTCCACTATAATGACATAATTACATAAATTGGAGCAAAGTCTGACCCTAAAAGCATGAAGGGCAAATTTACAATTTGGACCTTGAAATTGAATTATCTTCAAACAAGTCCTTATTTATTGTGATATTCTCTTATTCTGCAACACAAATTTCATTGATTCGAGAAAATCTTACTTTATTAGAGCTTAAGTAGCCCTCTTTTGTGTAGCTTTGAAAAGTTCCAAACAGTGCCCTTGGTCAAGGTTTCTAGTCCAAAACTTGTCATAATACTCTGCATATGTGAATTCCCTATAAAGGGCTTGCGATTCATCGTCAATAAGCTCCTTTGGAACTTTGATCAAAGCAGAGTTAGAAGGGCATAAAAAGGAAGCCACTGAAATTCTTGCTTTGTGAGCATTCACTACGGCTCGATGCCAAGTGCTTTTGTACTTTGAGTTGCTTAATGCCTACATGAAATAGAAAATTCAAAGTGCATGATAAGTTAATGATATTATTTTGTAGCGTCTTAGAAGAAGAGTGATAATCGAAGTATAGTCGATAAAATCGTTGAACAATAAGTGCTATAAGTAATGTTTAGTATCTATTTTTATTAGTTTTCAGAGTTGTGCATATACGATTCAAATACAAAAGAAGACTTGAAAATTTTCAAATACGAGTCAAATGAGCCAAGCTGAAAATATTATTTTTTTCTCGACTTTGTCTAGACTTGTTTACACTTTTTTCATTTGATCAGTTTTGAAACTCGGCTCGAACTCAACTCAACTGATCAAAAAACATTAGAAAAAAATGTGCAAAAATATGAAACTACTCGATCTCATATTGTGTTTCGTTCTTGTTCGACTCATTTGTAGCCATATTAAATTCAAACAACATTTTAAATCAAATCAAACTAAAAAAAAAAAAAAATTCAAATCGAACTTGAGCTGAGATTTACCTGCAATTGATCACCAATGTTGACCACAAAAGCATTTGGATAGGGTTTCACAGCCATCCATTTCCCATCCTTGAGCAATTGAAGGCCTGACACTTGAGTATCTTGAAGGAGGATGGTGAGTGTATGGGGATCTGTATGGGCTGGGAGCCCGAATGTCAATTCGGGCTCTGGACATGGTGGATAGTAATTAATAGCCATGTGCTGGCCCTGCGGGGCCAAATTGTTGTTTATGTAGTCTTTGTCAAGGCCCAAACTCTCAGATATGGCTTCTAGCAACCTCAGCCCAAGTTTTCGAATTTCCTTGCAATAACTACTCACAATTTCCCTTGCATAATTAAGATATATATATATATATATATATATCAAGATTAGGATCAATTTATTACACAAATTAATTTAATCTAAGTAAGAGGGGAACATAATGTTCTAAATAAAGTGTATTGTTATTATGTTTGTCGTTAATTTCAATGTAATTTTCTTGATACCTTGAGATTGGTATATTAGAGAGCTAGCCATTATTAACACTAGGGGCACGATGATATCACTATAAGACTGCATAACCTTCAGTGATAAATCAATATCTTATAATTTTAATTTCTATGGCGGATTTAGTTTATAACAATTTTGTTACTAAATATCTTGTCACTTATTGTTTTTTTAGTTTTTATCTGCAATGAATTATGTCGTTAATCTAATACAAATGACTTAAATTTGCGATATATAGAGTCTCTCCATCACAAGTTTTTTGCTAGTGAAGTGGATGTTTTCTTGTAATAAATATACCTGGTGTATGCGCGTGTGTGTATGGCGTACTCAATATGTGTGTCCATATTTGTAAATTACTAAGAATTAATTATATTATGCATTTTTTATTATTCTTCATTTATTCAAAACCTTCATGGATGAAAAAAGAAGATATTTTTAGTTTATGTGGAATAAATAATTGAAATGAAGACTTGGGGTTTCAAGGCGAGAAGCATGGGGGGATTCAAAAAAAAAAAAATTCTTAGTAAAAAATTATTTAGATACATTAGAGTATAAGATTCATTCAATATTCCAATTATTTGATGCAAAGTCCCTTTCAATGTTAAACTTTCTAAACTCATAAAACAAGATTAATAACATATAAGTAGAAAAAGAAAGTGTTTTTAAGACCCTAATTTTTACATTAATTTAGAGTTTTAGACTAGGCTTCTTTAACAAAAGAATAATTTAACTATTATAAAAAGAACCCTTTAACTATCTCAATCTTTCCATAGAATACACTAATTATATCATTGGAAAAGTAAACTAAATTTTTTTCTTAAAAGTCTCAAAAAAGTTTTTAAATTACATCATAACTTTAATCAGGGTGACATATATATATATATATATATATATAACGTAAGTCAAAAAATAATAAATAAAAAAGGTGTCAGCCTCCACTACCAGCCGAAATCTAGAAAATGCTGATTGAGATCCACACAAGCAACTTGTAATGTTCGACTTGTACTTAGCATTTACTTGAATTGCTTCAAAGTCTATCACAATACAATATTGGACAGAAAAGAATAATTGAGTTTATTATTTTTAGTACAAAATTGTAGTTGGCCAACGTCAACACGGGTTTATGTCGTAACTATTTCATACGTGTCAAAAAACAAGAGGTCGTGCCGCTTTGACGACGTGGTGGGATGACATCATTCACGTGACGTCATAAAAAAGACAAAATTTGAAAAATGTATTTAATTATATATCAAAATTAGAAATTTGGAATAATTGGAATTTATAATATGAATGACGAGTTTAAAAATGGAGTGTCGGACAATGCATGCCTAAAATAATTATTCTAGAGGTACACTTTTTTTATTTTTATTTACTTTTTTTTATTATTTTTTTGTTCATAAGAATTTCGTGCACGATTCTATATGAGGGAGGTACATACTGACAATATTCCTTTGAATTATTGAATGTATGAATATGATTCAAACACTCGATGCATGAAAAAATTTTCTAAAAAATTTTAAATTAACCAATTTATATGTTGTTTTAAAGTATAAGTCCTTAAAAAGATGCTCATGTTCGTGGGCATTGATTGGACCGGCCGCTACTGTAATTTTTTAAGTGGGTTTTTGAAAATATTAATATGTCATAATTTTTCAATTTTTTTTTAAGTATTAAAATAATTTCTTGTGATTTATTTTTGTTATTTTTAATGATGAATCAGTCCATTTTACAAAAAAGATGAAGTTATACACGGCACGTGAACTCACAATTTTCATGGAGGCGACAACGTGGTAAACGAATAAAAAACCAGAAAGTTTGAATTATGATTGATTCAACATTTCAACTGAATCAGGAAGACTACAAATTAGAACATTATAATTGTGGTAAGAAAATTCAAAAACCATGGCGTAATTCAAGATCTCATCTTCATTGACATTGCAAATAATTATACTAAACAACAATCTCAAAATTTTCATAGTCATCCAACTCCAATTAAATAATATAATATCATAATCTTGTTTTCTATGTAGACTGATTCCTATTGATAAAAACAAAATTGTCGGTTTGACCTATATACACTTATTGCTAGGTTCGAACTTCCTATTAAATAATATTAAATATATCTCTGATGTGCAATCGTTGTTGGATTCAAACAATGTAACACAAGCACGTAAACTTAAATATGTAGCAATGCTAACCTTCCCATCACTCCCGCATCTACGTTTCGATCCCAAATCTCTATAATGCAAATTCATTTATCCGATGACAACAAACATATATAATTTTGAGCATTTTTCGTAAAATTCTTTTTTCAGATCATTACAAGAATGCATATTAAATGCCAATAATACGTGAGTCAATACACTATAAATTTAGTTTTCTATCAAGAATTTAGTTTATAACAATTTTATTACTAAATGTCTTATTACTGATTTTTTTTTTAGTTCTATTTTACATTTAATTCCGTCTCTAATCAATCACAGATATTTTAAATCTGTAACAGAATCTCTCTGTTACAAAATTTTCGTTAGTAAAGGGGGTTACTTTCTTGTAGTGAATCAAATCTAACTGGAACTATTATCTGAGTTTGATATGTATGACAGATAGAAGGTATCGCAGAAAGATTAGGGCAAAATGTAATAATTTCAAGAAACAATATTTCTTACTTGAAAGAAGGGGGATTATTTGGCCATTCGTCAACATACTTGTCCAAAGGGTAACAATGAAGCCTAAGATAATCTCTCCAATTGTGAACCTTCTCCTTTGAAGGGTTAGAACTTGTGCTCAACCTTATAGTCTTTGAGTGATCATTTGAGTACAATTTCATCTTCTCCTCCACTGGCAACCCAAAAAACTCGTCCGCCACCGCCAACATTTTCTCCGCTGTCTCTATCGGCACACCGTGGTTTATCACCTAACAAAAATTACATTAATTAATTCTATACATTAATAAATTTAATAAAAAAAAACTAGGAAAAATAACAAAATCACAAATATTTTTCGAAAATGTCCTCGATTCATATTAGATTTAGCTGCATCAATGTACTTGGGTGAAAAATATTACGACCTAGAATTCTAACGTGGTTAATGATCACACACACACACACATATATATCACATGGCAAATTTGGGACCCGAATAAAATATTTGCACTTGCTAACTAGACTAAAAGCCCGTTTGAGCGGATTTTTTTTTGTGGAAGAGAAGTACTTATTTTTTGAATAAAAAAATCAATTTAGAGAAAAAAAATGAGTTTTGCTGGACTATTTTAAGAGAATCAGAAATCAGAAAAAAAAAAAGTCGAAATTGGCGAATAACAGCACACTTTAAATTATTTTTAGTTATTACATTTAAATACAAGATCATTTAGTTTTAAAAAAAACTTAACTATAAAAAGTACAGTTCGAAAAATATTTTTTTTTGAAACCCCATCCATATAGGCCCTAAATATTGTAACCTATACTATATAGCAAAATCAATATTTAGCAAATATTCACATTTTTATTAAAATATTTATGTCATTATTTTCTGGGAGAGCTAGGGAGCTAGAGAAGAAAATAAATATTGACCTGGAAAAACCCATAACTGTGGCAAGCTTGTGCTATCTGTTGGACAATTAATTCCCTGTTCGGGCCGCCCAAATCGATGATTGGAGCATTGTGGTACTCTTCAACTTCAGACAGTCTGGGCCTTTCGGGTTCGGGCCGGATATAGCTCGGGGGAAGGGTTAAGTATCGAGAACCAATGGAGATTAACTGAGTCTCCATGGAAGATAGTTTTCTCGAAAACCGAGATGTGTGTGAAGGATGAGGTGAACTAGTGTGTATATATATACACACACCTACTCACACATACGTTATATATATATATATATCTATCCATATAGTGTGTGTGTGTGTTGAGCACAAAGGTTGACCCCAGAGTAAAGTCATTTTATATTATTTCAAGTTCAATTTTTTTTCCCTTGTATAATACATGTTCAATTATTAATGCACACATATAGAAAATATATATATATATATATGTGTGTGTGTGTGTGTGTGTGTGTGTGAGTGTTTGCATTGTATATTTGTATGTATACACATAATACATATATATATACACACACACACACATTGAGTACGTATACGCATTTGTTAATCGAGGAAAGTAAATGACAAAAATATTAATTTTCTTTTTCTCTAGAGAATGAAATGTTTTTATGAGATCATCAGCATGACATAATCCCATATTCCCATTACGAACTAGGGTTTCTAGAAGAACATTGTTTCAGAACTTAATTAATGAGATTTTTTTTTTCGTAAACTTTCGTAAAAAAGAGAAATTATGATGTAGATATATATTTTTCTTTTTAACAATTAAAATAAGTATTGATTTTAATTTTTAAGAGATATTAGAGGTGTAGAATATATGAATAGAAGAGGATTTAAACAATTTTTTAAGTTAAGTTGTCCCGTCCGATATTATATGTAATAATTTTATTGATAGATTCGGTGCGTGTGTTTAAATTTTCAAAATATTAGATTTGTATATGAATATTTTTTTTAAAACTATTTTTATATTTATTAGATTTAAGAATAATAAAAGAGAAGAAAAATAATTTTAAGAACATGAATTAATGTGATTTTGGAAATAAAGAAAAACAAAGAGGGCAGAGGGAGAAAATTATAATTAATTAATTTCAGTCCTTTTTAAACAGAGTTAATTTATTTTATCATTTTATTTAAAAACACTCTAGCTAAGATAGTTTACAAGCTCTAAGTTGCTATTTCTTAGTACTAGTGAAATGAAATGTTTTTCTCAGGATTTCATTAAATTAAAAACCCAGTTAAACATTTAAATTAGAACATTATATATCTACATAATAACTAGAGTTTTAATTGCACATTTTTTATATGATCACATAAACTTTTACCGACATTTAAATTTAAAAATAATAATGAAACAAAAGCAAGATAGAGACTAAAGTGGCCTAATACGTACGTATGCACCATATATTGATCAATCAATTAACTAATGTTAAACTAAATTATCATGATCAAAAAGGTTACTATGCGTTTTATGTTTTAACCTAAGTTAGGATGTGAGTTATCATGAATTATAGACGATTATAATTGATTATATTAAGTGATTTTTGTTATTGGAGTTGTAGTTCAATGGTGGAGGTTCGAATCGGTACCATTGAAGTTTCGAATTCGAACCCTCTTGTCCTTTACTTTTTCCCTTTGGGTGAGTGTGTGTGTGTGCGTATGTGGCATTCTGATTTACATATATAGGGTGTTTCGAGTTGATTGTATTTAAAAAAAAATGATTTTTAATGCCTTTTCTATATAGAAGGTGCTTGCTAGCTAGGTTGTCGAGACCATTAGCCTAAGTTGTACATAGAGTTTATCCTAATTCATAAATAGAGCAAATTACGGTTATCATCCTCGAATTGTGGTAAAATTAAAAAAAAATACTCTGTATATAGAAAATTATTATCATCCACTTAACATTATGTGTTGTCTAATAATTTGTACACATCGTTAGTTTGACTAAAGATCAACCTATATGAATTTTTGAAGGTACCCTTAGGGGTGCTTTTTTCATTATATTTCATAATTTGGGTATTGCATTATAATTTGTTGAAACCACAATAGGCTAAATGTAATATTCCTGATATTTTTTCAAACTTGTCATTTATAATTGTTGGTAGATGGTGCATATATTTATCAAATTATTAGTTTTTAATGGGTGTGTTCAAGCAATATAAGGTGCTTCATATATAGCATATATTGTGCTAATAACCTACTATTCACTAACCATACAAAACTTTAATTTTCAATAAGAAAACAAAAAATCATATGAATACTTCAAAAATGCAACAAATAAACACCAAAAGTATCATTGTAATTTATGTCATGAAACTTAGAGTCTACTTATCAAACATATAATATATGCTGCTTGAAATGATTATCAAACAAAGTTAGGGAGTAATTGAAATATGTCATATGTGGTTTTTATTTTATTTTATAATTTTACCATATCTCATGGGAGGTTGTAATTTGCCCAAATTTGAGTAAGGGCAAAATTGATATTTTTTCGATACCATTAGACTTAACATTGTTGCCCCCCCCCCCCCCCACCCCACACCCAGTGGTAATAGTAATTTTCCACATATAGGAATTTTTTTTTGTAATTTCACTATATCTCAGGGTTGGTAAGTGTAATTTGCCTTGTATATATTATTTAATTTAATTTAATTTTTCCACTTAATTTGCCATAATATATGATTTTGAAATTTTTTAGAGCAACAAGAATATGTGTAAATTATTATTATTATTATTATTAACTTAAATTTGTTACCAATATTAAGCTGTCATCAAACGTGTTATAATTACAATTTTGAAGAAGACTTTATATAGCCTTATTGTTATTGTCATGGTTTGGCGTACGAGAAATTCCATATGTTCGTAACGACGTATAGAAGAAGACATTTATTTTTAAGTTATTGCCTAGATCAACACGGTTTGGAAACTACCTCAAAAAACCAAAAAACACGGTTTGAAAACTTTTTCGGTCCTACAATTCAATATGTACCAAGTCTATTAATATCATTTCATAAGCTTGAAAAAAAAAACAGTAAAATATGGTATGACAAATTCTACATACAATATTGTCAGGATAACGTCGATCCTGAAATCATATTGGGTGTATATGCAGTCCCTTTCTAGTTTATGCTGATCGAGTTAAATTTTATATGTTTATTTTCCAAAAATCTAACTCGACCAGCATGAATTAAAAAGGGACACATATATCGAATATGATCCTAAAAACGATTTTAGACTGACAATACATATTGTATGTTGAATTTCTATTACCATTTTTCAAACTTTTAATATTTGTCCCTCATAAATTATAGTATATATATAGTAAAAATTTTATACTCCCCTCTAAATAAAAATTTCAAATGTTTTTTTTTTCTCCAGAAGACGTATTCATTAAGTTGGACAGTAACGAACGTGCCTAAGGGGCTCGTACTAGGCAGTCCATTATTGGAATTATCTTGTTTTTCTAGTCTTTTCGAATGTTATATATTTGTGCTTATTCAAAAAGGATTTTCTACTTTGGGGTTGCCAGCTTGTCGGACGCAATAATTACCTCAAATACGATCGGTCGAATATAAAAATTAAATAAATCCATGTTTAATGATTCATCACAAAATACAGCTCAAGGACGCATCACATGCGTTGATTGACAAAATTTGCGGTATCAAATTCTTAAATCAAGCCATGATTTCTCCCTTGTTGAAGGGGATGAAAATAGCACCTAATTTGTACAAACATAGAATTATGACGCGCAATTTGACAATTTATTTATGACTTTATTATTTCACTTATTTTTCATCATAGTCCCCCAAATGTAGGGTGTTTTTCCACGATTCCATCAGAATATTTGGAAATATTCTAAATGAATCTTGGAGAATATTCTCTTAAAGAAGTGAAAAGGTAGAGTGTACAAATGATAAATATTAGATGCTACGGTTGCGTCATTGGGATGTAGATCAATAATGGAGGTTTGAACATGATACTATTAAGGTATTGGATTCAAACTGCCTTGTCCTCTCCCCTTTTTTTTTTGGGTGAATGTGTGTGTGTGCGTGTGTATTGTTTCGATTGACATTTATAAAGTGTTTCCAATTAATTATATCAAAAGAAAAAGATACGCTTTCACAAAAATTTGGTAATAAAATACACAACACCCTGAAAGTTGTGGTGCTTCATATAATTCACCATTTAAAGAATATATATATATATATATATATATATATAATCTGACGTCAAACTTAAAAAAACATGCAAAGAAAAATTAGTGGAATGTGACTAATTTGTCTCTAATCTCATACAATTTGACAAATAGAAAGGTTAAAGCCATCCTCCGTGACCTATTTTGGCCATCGTTCGTGGCATCCATATAAGTAAGGATGTGCTAATTATACTGTAGAAATAATTAAATAAGTAAATGAATAGGGATATGCTTTTTTATCTCATGATATCACTAAATTCAATCACTAATAATCTTTATTCTCTAATTTCCTTTTGAGGAATATTTTGTAAATGTGCTCTAATTAGATCAAGGATTGATTTCTAAATTGTCACGAAGCTAATTGGTTATTTTAATTTCAATTACATGAATCAGTAGTGCTTCAAAACCACACTCGACCATAAAATAAAATAAATAATCATTTTTACTTAGGACCTTTTGTACAAAAATACAATCATATTATTGACTTTGGTGCACTTAACTTGTATCTATAAAATATATATTAAAGAATATTTATAGAGAATGTAAGAGGAAATCCAAATACAGACAACAATATATATATATATATATATATGTGTGTGTGTATGTATCTCTCTCTCTATATATATATATAGTTAATTACACTTTGCAACTAAAATTATACGTGTTTTTACACTTTACAATTTCAAAATATTATAGATTACCACCTAAAGTTTTGTATTTTTTTTACCGGTTGTCACCTAATTGCATTTTTCGATCAAAAATGCTAGCCAAAATAGCAGCAAGTGTCACCACTTGGGATAAGATTTTTAGCTGGAAAATACAATTGGGTGGCAATTGGCAAAAAAAAAATGCAAACTTTAGATAGCATTCGGTAACACTTAAAACTTGATGTTGCAAAGTTTAATTAACTCTATGTGTATTTGTAAAGTATAAGGATCTAAAAGAATTAGCAAGTGCAAATATATAGTCAACTAAATAATCATACATACGTCTTAAAAAGTAAGTAGTGATAATCTCTTTGTCACAATGTCAAATAAAATTTGAGATTCCCTTCTAAAAGCATCTTACAAACTATTGAAAATTTTATTAAAATGTCAATAGCTTATAAATCGTGAGACATATCTTCTTAACGATTTAAATAAAAATAGAACTAAATCAAATACGCAGGCCTTCCAAATAAACAATTCAAAATTGAAGTTGCATTTCGAATCATCATTCCATAACACAGATTGTGTGGTCGGAAAAAGAGATCGGATCTCACTCAATTGACTTAAAAAAAAGTAATTAAGTTGATAATCACTTGGTTCAAACATAATCACTTCGCATTATTCTTCTTTACCTCACAAAAAACATTAACGTGACAAAAGCAAGTTTGGATTTTTAGAAAGATACAGAATACAAAGTGGACATTTTACGTAGGGTTCAAAATATACTTTTACATACGTGACTTCAGTTGAAACATATACTATGAGGATTGATAAATAAGTAGTGCAGGAGACTTGGAAACAGACTCCATGTTCATCAGATAAAGAAAACCAGATGCTTGTGAATTTATCGAAATTTTTAAAGGTGGAGCAGTCATAATTTCAATACTAATATGAGGGGGTGTTCAACTAAATTTATCCATCTATTTATAAGTTTTTAGAGTTTATACGATGTGATATGTTAATAGTAGTTGTTTAAAATAATCGAATAACTAAGATTGTCGAAACTTATAGATATTACTGAGGTTAATTGCATTTTGCATCTCTTAATTATGCCGAATATCTAATCCCCCAATCACAATGTTGCAAATCAACATTTGTACTATAAATATTATGGGCTAATTTCTCTCTCTCTCTTTTTTTTCTAATCAATGTGAGGGATTGAATTGTTATATTTTATAATTCAGGAGAGTATATTCAATTCAGATAACAGTTTAGGGGTGCAAATTGTACTTAGCCCTATTTGTATTGGTAACAATTTATTTAACGAGTTTGCTGAGATATTTTAAATTAAAATTAAGATCTTTTATTTATTGATAAATTGGTCAATATTTTTAATTCAGTCACAAGCAATGCATGGGGAGCTAAGCTAATTATCTCATTTATATATCCATCATATAATTGGGCTTCCCCCAGCCCATATTACTTTTCAAATCTAATTAATGGCATGCGACTTCACAAACACAAGCAATGGAAAAAGCGTTAATGACAAAGTCAAGTCAGCTTTAAAAACACCACTTTGGTACAAATGGATATGTTTTTTGTCACTTCTTGATATCTCAAGTGGCGATTGATCCTACCTATCATTAATAGGATTTGATATTTTTATTTAATACATATATTGAGCATTTAAGGCCAATGATTGTATTTATGAGGGGGCATTTAATGCGATGGAGATCGATGGAATGAACCAATGTGCATCAGGAGCTTGTTAGGTGGCGGCATGGTTTGTCAGGCTTGTCAACTAAGACTTACCTATTGGTTGCTGGGCTTGGCAGAGACCAAGTGCAGGGTTCGTGCCCTCGATACGACTATGTTCGAGGCCACCCCATGCCTTAAAGTCACTTATTCCCTCGCTCTATTTGCCTTGCATAAGAGGTCTTGAGAGCTCATAGAGGCCTTCGTAGTTTTGAAGCCACGGACTAATTGAGGGGTAAGCTTGTGATTTGCACTTCGAGGCTTCCTGTCTTTCGCGCGGACGCACTCTCGAGGACAGTAAGTCTTTTTGAGGGTATCGGTCCTTATACTTAAATGAGATTTTTGGTTTAAAATCTCCAGTAGAGGACAACCTGGTTTAAAATCTCTATCGGAGACAACCTACTTGGTCGAGGTCTTTATTACTCCATACTTGGGGATCCAAATAGGTTTACCTTTGCTGACATATTGGGTTGAGGTGGTGCTTGACACATCACATGAAATAGGAAATATGAGAGACAAAATTATAAGAAAAAAAAGGGAAAGAAAAATGACAAATCAAAAATTTTGACATAGCAAAAGTAGTTACTATATAATGTTGTCTATTTATGTAATAGTATAGATTAATAAACATCTAAAAATAAAATAAAGTAAATGGTTTACTACTTTGGAACGTGTACATCATATGACAAGATCTAAACATGCTGAGCTGGAAATTCGATTTATGAAAATCTAATATAATATGCAGATTTGAAATCATATATGCATTCTTAGATTGGATATGGCATTGGCTCAATTTATCGATTGGCTAATTGGTAATATCTGGAGTTATATATTAATCATATGTCTTATATTTTGCGCTATATAATTTTAACCTCGTGATTATCTTGATAATATATATTATATTATTATTTTAGATATTTTGTTTTATTAATATAAAAGATCTTGAAGTATGTTAATTTCAAAATATATCCATTTCAAGTTTTCATTGATTATACACGTGGCCGAAAATCCTTGGTTGTATCAAATTTATCGAGACTACTGTTTAAGGAAAAATTCTTATTAGTATCGGATTCGACTACATCAAGAGTAATTATGTGACGAATATTTTACACTTATTATATAATTAGTATATAATTTTTAAAAAAATAATCAATTATATAATTGGTTAGGTGTTATCAAATTAAAGTTTGGACAAGAATTTTTCGTGTTCAAGGTACAGTGCGCTTGCCGCGTGCTTCTTTTCTCTGTTCAAGGTACAGTGCGCATGCTGTGTGCAGTCTGCATACAACAGTAGCATCAAGCTTGCAATATGAAATCAGTAATTTAATATTCCAGAATTAACCCTTACGACTCTTCTATTAACTAATCTAACCCTCTACTAAAACACCGTGGAAAATGGGCCAATTTCCGTTATTAACCAAAATATCAGGGTCAACGAATTCAATTCAATCACCAGTCCTCTCAAATTCTCTCAGCTATGTTTAACCTCCAAAATGTTAAAATTACACTTTAGCTTTAATACCCTATCACTCACCTCAGTCCCCAATTGCCCTCTCTCTCTCTCTCTCTATTACTTGCCCCGATTTTCGCCAGGCAAATCTCCACATGGAGGGCACAGTGAATGAGATTTTGGAGAATTCAATTGTTCCCTGTTACGATTTCTAGAGAGAAAATTTGGGGAAAATTGAATTCATTTTCATCTCAGTAAACTGTACATTGATTGGCTATTTATAGCCAAGTGGAGAAGACTAAACAACCAAAAAAGACTAAACTACCCTTAACGAAGTTATACAACTAACTATACCAGAAAAACAAACCGACAATTATAAAATAAAATATGTACATATTTCTATAGCCCCCCCCCCCCCCCCCCCTCCCCCACCCCTAAAGGTGGAGGTGGAAATCCATCAAGCCCAGCTTGGACAGGAGGATAGAGGAAAAGTCAGGCAAGGCAAGGAATTTGGTAAAGATGTCAGTCAATTGGGAACGTGAAGAGACATGTGTTGGTTGGAGAAACTCGATCTCAACTCATGTTTCATTTCAATTCGACTCATTTATAGTCACATTAAATTTTAAATCAAATAAAAAAAAATTCAAATCAAGCTCAAACAAATATTTACCTGGAATTGATCACCAATATTGACCTCAAATGCATTTAGATAAGTCACAGCCATCCATTTCCCATCCTAGAGCAATTGAAGGCCTGTCCCTTGAGTATCTTGAAGGAGAATACTGAGTGTATTGGGATCTGTACGGGCCGGGAGCCCATTTGTTAATTCGGGCTCTGGACATGGGGGGCCGTAATTAATAGCCATGCGTTGGCCCTGGGGGCCCAAATTGTTGTTTATGTAGTCTGTGCCAAGGCCCAAAATCTCAGATATGGCCTCTAGCAATCTCAGCCCAAGTTTTCGAATTTCCTCGCAATAATTACTCACAATTTCCCTTGCATAATTAAGATATATAGATATATATATATATATCAAGATTAGGATAAATTTATTGCACAAATTAATTTAATCTAAGTAAGAGGGGACCACAATGTTCTAAATAAAGTAATTTTCTTGATATCTTAAGATTGGTATATTAGAGAGCCATTATTAACATTAGGGGTATCAGTATAAGAATGCATACCTTTTAATAACAAACCAATACATTATAAATTTAGTTTCTGTGATGACGGATTTAATTTACAATGATCCCGTTACTAAATATTGCCACTGATTATTTTTTTAGTTCTATTTACATTGAATTATGTCACTAATTCATCATGGATCTCTTAAATCTGTGATAAAAATATCCCCTTCAAAAATTTTCGTTGATGAATGATGTACTCTCTCCGTCACAAATTTTTTATGCTTCTTTTGCTATTCTTCATTTATTCAAAATCTTCATGAATGAAAAATGAAGATATTTTAGTTTGTGTGGAATAAATAATTTGAAATGAAAAGTAGAAGTTTCAAGGAGAGAAGTATGGGGGGATTCAAAAAAATATCTAATTAAAAAAAAATTATTTAGACACATAAGACCAAAAATGTCAATGTTGTTCAACTATAAATTGTATAACTTTTTTTTTTTTTCCTTTAAAGGAAGTGCATATCCTCATTAAAATATGCTTGTGATTCCAAATATCAAAATATTCATTCAATATCCTAACTATTTGATGCAAAGTCCCTTTCAATGTTAAATTATCTAAACTCATAAAACAAGAATAATAATATATAAGAAGAAACAGAAAGTCTTTTTAAGAGCCTAATTTTTTATTAATTCGGAGTTTTAGGCTAGACTTCTTTTTTTTTTTTTTTTTTTTTTTTTTGATAGCATAGACTAGACTTCTTTAACAAAGAACCCTTTAACTAACTCAATCTTTCCAGATAATGCACTAATTATATTATTGGAAAATTAAACTCAAAAATCTTTCAAAAGCCTCAAAAAAGGTTTTTAAATTACATCATAACTTTAAGCATGATAATAAATTTTAAAAATTTTACAAAATACACACACACACACATATATATATATATATATATGTGTATATATATATAAAGTAGGTCAAAAAATAATAAATAAAAAAAGGGTGTCAGCCTCCACTACCAGCCAAAAATCTAGAAAATGCTGATTGAGATCCGCACAAGCAATTTGTAATATTCAACTTATACTTAGCATTTACTTCAAAGTCTATGATAATACAATATTGGAAAAAAAGAATAATTGAAATTATTATTTTTAGTATAAAATTGTTGCGTGATCACTCAAAATATATAATTTACAAGAATTAATATTTAATTTTTGTTAGCCAACGTCAACACGGATTTATGTCGTAACTCTTTTATACGTGTCGAAAAACGAGAGGTCGTGCCGCTTTGATGATGTGGTGGGGTGACATCATTCATGTGATGTCATAAAAAAGACAAAATAAGAAAAATATATTTAATTGTATATCAAAATCAAAAAAAAATTAGAATAATTGAAATTTAGAATATGGTGTTCTGAAAATGCGTGCCTAAAATAATTATTCTAGAGGTAATTTTTTTGACCTTTTTTCACTTTTTTTATTATTTTTTTTTGGTTATTAAATTGCTAGAATTTCGTACATGATTATTTATCTGAGGGAGGTAAATACTAACAATACTCCTTCAATTTTTTAAAAAAATTCTTCTATGAACCCAATATATGTACTTATGACTCGACAATTTAAATTTAATCATATTTTATATATTATTTTTTTATAAAATATATATAAAATGTAGCTGAATTTGATCCTAATTGAAACGTAGGGTAATTTTCCAGAAATTTTAAAATTAACTAATTAATATGTATTTTTAAAGATTAAGTACTTACAAAAGATGCTCATGTTCGTGGGCATTGATTGGACCGCTACTGTAATTTTTTTTAAGTGGCTTTTTGTAAAACATAATTATGCATAATTTTCAAATATTTTTGTACGTATTAATATAATTTCTGGTGATTTATTTTTGTTATTTTTTATGTTGACTCATATAGTTAATTAGTTAGTCCATTTTACAAAAAGATGAAGTTGTACACGGCACGTGAACTCACTATTTCCACGGAGCCGAGCACGTGGTAAACGAATAAAAAATTGAAAGTTTAACTATGATTGATTCAACTAAATCATGAAGATTACAAATTAAAACATTATGATTGTGGTAATTAAGAAAAATTCAAAAACCATGTTTTAAATTCAAGACCTCATGTTCAATAATATTACAAATAATTATACTAAACAACAATCTCAAAATTGTCATATTCATCCAACTCCAATTAAATAATATAATGTCTGAGTTATGTTTTTCTTTGTCGACCAAGTCTTTATTAATAAAAACAAAATTGTCGGTTTGACTTATGTACACTTATTGCGATGCTTGAACTTCCTACTGAATAATATTGAATATGTATCTAACGTACAATCATTGTTAAATTTAAATATATATAAAATGAACACATAAACTACCAACCTTCCTATCACTCTTCCGTCTACGTTTCGATCCCTAATCTCTATCATGTGAATTCATTTATCTGAAAACAAAAAAGAAAACATATAATTTTGAGGATTCTTCATAAAATTTTCATTCAAATCATCAAATTTGATACAAACCGAATCAGTTCAGTCGAATCTTATCTGAGTTTGATATGCATGATGACAGATAGAAGATATCGTCGAAATATTAGATAAAAATGTACCAAAATGTACTATAAGAAACAATATTTCTTAGTTGAAAGAAGGGGGATTATTTGGCCATTCGTCAACATACTTGTCCGAAGGGTAACAATGAAGCCTAAGATAATCTCTCCAATTGTGAACCTTCTCTTTTGAAGGGTTAGAACTTGTGCTCAACCTTATAGTCTTTGAGGAATCATTTGAGTACAATTTTGTCTTCTCCTCCACCGGCGACCAGCAAAACTCGTCCGCCACCGTCAGCAATTTCTCCACAATCTCTATTGACATGCCGTGGTTTATCACCTAACAGTAATTATATTATTTAAACTTGTAAAAAAAACAAAATCGCGAATACTTTTCAAAAATGTTCTCCACCCATATTAGATTTAATCGCATCAATGTACTTGAATTGCAACATGATTAATGATCACTCTTGCTAAACTATACGTTGATACTTATATATATACATCACACGACAAATTCGGGATCCGAATAGCACTTTGCTAACTAGACTAAGAGCCAGTTTGAATAGACTATTTTTTTCCCTTTTTTTTATTTAAAAGAAAAACACTTATTTTTTGAAAAAAGTAAGAAGCACTTCAAAGAAAAAAAAATGTTTGGCGGGTCCTTTTTTTTAAAAAAAAGTAGAAGTCATAAAAGAAGCCAAAAATTGGCTTTTTTGAGAAGCTATCTAAAATAATTTCAAATAAAAGTATCTTTTAAAGTACTTTTAACTACTGCATTCAAATGCAGAATTGCTTGACTTTTAAAAAATAAAAAACTCTACTATAAAAAGGACGGCCGGACATTGTTCCGGGGAAGGGTTAAGTATCGAAAACCATAATAGTTGTCGTTTTAAGAATATGCACAAAAATTAAGAAAATAGATTAAAGACATTAAATATAAATTATTTTAACTAAAATACCCTTTTAATAAATTAAGCTATTAATTTCTCTCATCAGCTATTAATCTCTCTCTCCTAAGGGCATATTAGGAAAAAATTAATAAATTCCTTCTTGATATGTGAGAATGACATATATTATGGGACAAAAAAAAATTCCTAAAGCGACAAGCCGACAACTATTATGGAACAAAGAGAGTAGAAGAGATGAAAAATAATTTTAAGAACATGAATTAATGTGATTTGGAAATAAAGAAAAACTGAGTTAATTTATTTGATCATTTTATTTAAAAATACACTAGCTCAGATAGTTTACCAGCTCTAAGTTTCTATCTCTTGGTACTAGTGAAACGAAATGGTTTTCTCAGCATTTCATTAAATTAAAAATCAAGTTAAACATTTAAATTAAAACATTATCCACATAATAAATAGAGTTTTAATTGTACATTTTTATGATCACACAAACTTTTACCGACATTTAAATTAAAATAATAATAGTGAAACGAAAGCAAGATAGACACTGAAGTGGCCTAATCCGTACGTATGCACCATATATAAATCAATCAATTAACTAATGTTAAACTAAATTATCATGATCATAAGGTTTGCAATGTGTTTTGTGTTTCATCACCCACTTAAGGTTATATGTTGCCTAATAATTTGCATTTGCTGTTTGTTTGACTAAAAATCAACCGGTATGAACTTTTGAATGTACCCTTAGGGGTGCTCTTTTAATTATGTTTCATAATTTGGGGTAGTGCATTATAATTTGTTAAAATTACAAGCAGTTAAATGTAACATTTATGATATTTTTCCAAACTTGCCATTTATAGCCATAGGTGGATAGTGCATATATTTATCAAATTATTAGTTTTTAATCGGTGTGTTCAAGTAATATAAGATTCTTTTTCCCCCCCTTCATAGTTTATAAACAACGTGCGTATAATCCGCTAATAAACTACTATTCACCAACTATTAACAAAACCTCAATTTTCAGCAATAAAAAAGAATCTTATGAACTCGGCAAAAAATGCAACAAATGAACATCAAAAATATTATTGTGATTCATGCTATAAAATTTAGTGTTTACTTAATTACTTAATCAAGCATACAATATGCGTTGTTTAAAATGATCATCAAATAAGTTAAGGGGTAATGGTAATTTCTCATATGTAGGGTTTTTTTTTTTTTTTAATTTTACCACACCACTTGAATGATAATTGTAATTTGCCACAATTTGAGCAAGGGCAAAATTGATATTTTTTCGATTCCGTTAAACTTACATTGTCCACCGATAAGTTAGGGGTAATAGTAATTTCCCATTCGTATGATGTTTTTGTAATTTCAGTATATCTCATGGGTGATAAGTGTAATTTGCCCTTTATATATCTATTATTAAATTTAATTTAATTTAATTTAATTTCTCCATTTAATTTGTCATAATATATGATTTTGAAAAATTTGAGAGTAACAAGAATATGTGTAAATTATTATTAACTTAAATTTGTTACCAATATTGAGCTGTCATCAAATTATGGGAAATTTTTTTATGTCCGTAACGACTTATAGAAAAGGACACAAAGACATTCATTTTGTTTGGTTATTGCCTAGATCAACGCGGTTTGGAAAGTTTTTTGGTCCTCCAATTTAATATGTCTCAGCCACTAAGGTTGTAGTCCAATAATAGGATTTGAATCGATATCTTTGAGATTCTAAATTCGAATCCTTTTGTCTTCTTCCTTTTTCCTTTGAGTGTGTGTGTGTGTGTGTGTGCACGGGTGTAACGTTCCGATTGACAAATATAGAATGTTACGAGATAATTATACCAAAAAATTTAGTATGTCCCAAGTCTATTAATATCATCTAATAAGCTTAAAATAAAGGAAAATATGGTGACACAAATTCTACATACCACATTATCAAATTAAAGTCGTTCCTCAAACCATATTGGACTTCTATGCAGTCCCTTTCTAATTTATGTTGATCAAGTTAAATTTTATATGTATATTTTTCAAAAATCTAACTCGATCAGTATGAACCAGAAAGGGACATAGACGTCTAATATGGTTCCCGAAACGACTTTAAATTGACAATATATGTATTGCACTTCTATCATTGTTTCTCAAAATTTTGAATTTGTAATATATGTAAGAATTTTATCCAGCCCTCTAAATAAAAGTTCCTAACACCACCCTATTAATATTAATCAACTATATATTAAATTAGTACAACAAACCTAATATTTCATACGCGCAATTTTACTGTTAAACCCAAACATTTTCGGCACGATTTCACATTTTTATTTTTATTGATTGGTTTTCAATTAGAAAATTTGTAAATAATCAACTAAGTATGACAGTAACGAACGTGTCTAAGGGGCTCGAACTAGGCAGTCCATCATTGGAAGTATCTTGTTTTTCTAGTCTTTTGGAATGTTATATATTTGTGGTTATTCAAAAAGGATTTTCTACTTTGGGGTTGCCAGCCTGTTGGACGTAAAAATTATTCCAAAGACGATCAGTCGAATATAAAATCAAATGAAGAAGAAATTCAAAAAAAATAAAAATTGGTGAAGCACATAAATTATGTAGCCAAATGGTGTAAATTGTTCGCATTTTTCTAATTATAGTCCACGTTGAATCAGACATTATAATCATCCAATTTTTTTTCTAAAAACTAAAACAAGTTGTTGTCCTCATCGCATTATGGGTTGTTAGAAGTCGTGCTAGCTAGTTTAAATGGTGACGCCTTAATTTTTTATTATTTTACTCTAATATTATTTGTCACGCATAAGATCTATAAACTCTTTGTTCGCAAAAAAGTGTTTATTCAAGAACTATAGCTTAAAATTGAATCATGTAGAACTTTATAAAAAATAGTACCAAATTATGCACAAAATTAATTAATTAAAAATTATAAAATGTTGAATTTGTTTTTTAGAAAAAAGGGAAAATATCCATGTGCAATGGTTCATCACAAAATACGGCTCAAGTGCGCGCCACATTCCTTGATTTACAATATTTGTAGTAGTATCAAGTCCTTAAATCAAGCCATGATTTCTCCCTTGTTGAAGGGGATGATCCTAGAAAATTCTAATCCTGATCCGATTTGATCGAATCGAATAAATTAGGACAAATTACACTAACTATCCTTGAGGTTTGGCTAATTTATAAAAACTCCCTACTTTTTCAAAAATTACCAAAAATCCCCTAAGGTTTCAAAAATATTACAAACTTATTCGAATTTTCGAAAATACCCCTTCCTTTTTTTTGGGTGATTTACGCTGATCACCCTGAGATTGAGTTAATTTACTAAAAACCCCTTATCGTTTCAAAAATTACCAAAATCCCTCCGAAGTTATACAAATATTACAATTAGCACCTACTTAGGTTGACTTATTAACAATATTAAATCTTTTTTCCCCCTCTGTAATATTGTTATCATAAAATTTTCATGTAATAGATTTGAAAAAAAAATGTGATTATTTATTCAAATAAATATTCTGAATTTAATGCATTAAAGGTATCTACCAACACATCAAGTATGTTATAATATCGCTAATATGGAGTAAATTTTAAGAGAAATGAGTTAGAGTCCTCAAGCTAAATAAAGTTTTCAAGTGCATTATTTAATTTTAATTTTTTATTTCAATCAATGTTTATATTTCTCATTTCACATAATGAATATATACAATGCATATAATTATATTTTTCTCAAATATAAATTTAGCACATATTACGTATATTTAGTGTAAATTCATAACATTAAATTCAGAATATTTATTTGAATAAGTAATCACATTTTTTTCCAAATCTATTAAATGAAAATTTTATGATAACAATATTATAGAGGGAAAAAAAATAATTAATATTGTTGATAAGTCAACCAAAGAAGGTGTTACTTGTAATATTAGTATAATCTCAGGAGGTTTTTGATAATTTTTGAAACCACATGGGGTTTTTTGTAAATTAGCCTAATCTCAGGGTGGTCAATGTAAATCACCCAAAAAAGGGGAAGGGGTATTTTTGAAAATTCGAATAAATTTGTATTATTTTTAAAATCTTAGGGGGTTTTTGGTAATTTTTGAAAAAGTAGGGGATTTTTTGTAAATCAACCAAACCTCAGGGGTGGTTAGTGTAATTTTTCCAATAAATTATATGGCAAATGTATTGTTTTTACCATGTGATTGATTATTCTCTCTAAATTATCGATCATTAAACATAAGGCAAGTATACAACTCGCCACGTGATTAATACTAGTTCAGTCAAGTTGGGTCTGAACTAGAATTTCTCGAATGACCCCTATATTGGGGCACCTTTGCGGAAACATATAACTGTGAGATAGAATTTGATAATTTATTTATGGCTTTATTATTTCATTTCATTTTCATCATAGACCTTTTCATTCAAAGAAGAGTATATTGCCTTGCGCTCCCCCAACTTTAGGGTGTTTTGCAATTCGATATTCAACATTTATCATTTTTGCACTCAGTGGTCCTTTTCTAACATTCTGTCGGAATACGTGAGAATATTCTACATGAATCTTGGAGAATATTCTCCCAAAAAAGTAAAAAATAACAGCATACAAGTGATAAAGGATATCATGATTGCACCTTCACAAAAAATTGATATCAAAATACATAATATTTTATAAGTTGAGGTGTTTCTTATAATTTACCTTTTAAAGAATATATATATATATATATACACACACATATGTGTATATAATTTGACGTCAAACTTGAAAAAACATTCAGAGAAAAATTAGTGGAATGACTATTTTGGTTCTTATCTCATACCATTTGACGGAGTCGCATAGAAAAAAGGTGAAAGTCAGCCTCCGTGGCCTATTTTGGCCATCGTTCATGGCATCCATAAATAAGGATATGCTAATGAATAAGGATATGCTTCTTAATTCTGATCTCATATCACTAAATTCAATTACTAATAATTTTTATTCTCTAATTTTCATTTAAGGAGTTATTTGTAAATGTACTTAATTAATTGGATGAACGATTGATTTCTAAATTTTTTTCACAAAGCTAATTGGTTATTTTTCAATTACATGAATCAGTAGTACTTGAAATCACACTCAACAATAAAATAAAATAAATAACCGTTTTTATATAGGACCTTTTGTATAAAAATACAATCATATTATTGACTTTTGTGCACTTGTATATATATATATATTGGTAGAAACTTTGCTATATAAAATATATTAAAGAATATTTATAGAGAATGTAAAAGGAAATACAAATACAAACAGCAAAATATATATTTATTTATCTCTCTCTCTCTCTCTCTCTATATATATATATATGTATGTATATGTAAAGTATAATATAGAGGATCTAAATAAGGGCCTGTTTGAATAGGTTTAAAAAAATGTTTTGAGAATTTGCAAGTGCAATATATAGTCAATTAAGGGCCCGTTTAAATAGGTTTAAAAAAAATACTTTTTAAAAAGTGCTTTTTCAGTAGAGTTTTTTTTTTTTTTTTTTAAGTCAAGCAATTTTGCGTTTGGATGCAATATGTGTTTTTATTTGAAATTACTTCTAAAAAAAAAGACCCTTTTTGACTCTTTTTTCGACTTCTGCTATTTTTAAAAAAAACCATCCAAACACTTTTTTTTTTTCGCTCTGAAGTGTTTTTTTTTTCCAAAACATAAGTATTTCTCCTTTAAAAAAAGCACATCCAAACGCACTCTAAATAAACATACATAAGTATGTCTTAAAAAGTAAGTAGTGATAATCTCTTTGTCATAATGTCAAATAAAATTTGAGATTCCCTTCTAAATCATCTTAAAAACTATTAAAATTTTTATTAAAATGTCAATAGCTTATAAATCGTGAGACATATCTTCTTAACGATTTAAATAAAAATAGAACTAAATCAAATACGCAGCCCTTCCAAATAAACAATTCAAAATTGAAGTTGCATTTCGAATCATCATTCCATAACACAGATTGTGTGGTCGGAAAAAAAGATCGGATCTCACTCAATTGACTTTAAAAAAAAAAAGTAATTAAGTTGATAATCGCTTGGTTCAAACATAATCACTTCGCATTATTTTTCTTTAGATTTAAAATAAAAGCAAGTTTGGATTTTTAGAAAGATATGGAGTATAAAGTGGACATTTTACGGAGGGTTCATAATATACTCGAACGTACGTGATTTCTATTGAAACATATACTTTGAGGATTGATTAATGAGTAGTGCAGGAGGCTTCGAAACAGTCTCCATGTTCATCAGATAGAGGAAGCCATATGCTTTTGAATTTATCAAAATTTTGAAGGTGGAGCAATCACTTTCGATACTAATTTGAGGGGGCATACAACTAAATTTATCCATCTATTTATAAGTTTTTAAAGTTTATAGGATGTGGTATGTTAATAGTAGTTGTTTAAAATATTCGAATAAATAAGATTGTCGAAACTTATAGTTATTAGTAAGGTTAATTGCATTTTGCATCTGTTAATCATGCCGAATATTCAATCCCCCAATCACAATGTTACAAATCAACATTTGTATTATGAATATTATGGGCCGATTTCTCTCTCTCTCTCTCTCTCTCTTATATATATATATATATATATATATATATATCAATGTGAGGGATTGAATTGTTATATTTTATAATTCATGGGAGTATATGCAATTCAGATAACAGTTTAGGGGTGCAAATTGTATTTAGCCCTATTTGCAGTGGTTACAATATATTTAACGAGTTTGCTAAGAAATTATAAATTAAAATTAAGATCTTTTATTTATTGATAAATTGGTCGATATTTTTAATTGGGCCTCTCAAGCAATGCACGTATTTAATTAACTTATTTCTATATACATCATATAATTGGGCTTCCCCCAGCCTAGCCCAGCCCATAATACTATTCTAATCTAATTAATGAAATGGGACTTCACAAACACAAGCAACGGAAAAAGCGTTAATGCCAAAGTCAAGTCAGCTTAACACACGACTTTAGTTCAACGCGGGCCAAACATGCTCTAGCCGCCGGTCAAACGAAGCCACCATCATCAAACCACGCAATTGCGACTCACCCACCAATTTTCTCTCTCACACACAACACACACTCAAAAACCAGAACAAAAATCATCAAAACCCAGAACAAAGTTCAATTCACCCCAAAAAAATCAAACCCCAAATCCCTGAATTCATCTCGAATTCCACCGAATTCCCAAATTTTCGATGGACAATTCGACCCAAGAATCACACCCCCGGCCCGATAATGTGGTGTCCTATGACTCGTCCTACCCCATCTACGCCATGGCCATCTCCGCCGCCAACCGCCGCCGCATCGCTGTCGGGAGCTTCATCGAGGAGCTGAGCAACCGCGTCGACATCCTCTCGTTCAACGAGGAGTCCTCATCCCTAAAGCCCATCCCCTCTCTCTCCTTCGATCACCCCTACCCACCTACGAAATTACTGTTCCACCCCTCCCCCTCCGCCGCCAAGAACCTCCTCGCCTCCTCCGGCGACTTCCTCCGCCTCTGGGAAATCAAGGAAGCTTCAATCGAGCCTGTATCCACGCTCAACAATAGTAAAACCAGTGAGTACTCTGCCCCGTTAACTTCATTCGATTGGAACGAGGTTGAGCCCCGGAGAATTGGGACCTCGAGTATAGATACAACGTGCACGATATGGGATATCGAGAAAAATGTTGTGGAGACACAGCTGATTGCGCATGATAAAGAGGTTTACGATATAGCTTGGGGTGAAGCTGGGGTATTTGCATCAGTCTCCGCCGATGGCTCTGTGAGGATTTTTGATTTGAGAGATAAAGAGCATTCAACCATCATATACGAAAGCCCCACCCCGGATACGCCATTGTTGAGATTGGCTTGGAATAAGCAGGATTTGAGATACATGGCTACCATTTTGATGGATAGTAACAAGATTGTGATATTGGATATTAGGTCTCCCACCACGCCGGTGGCAGAGCTGGAGAGACATAATGCCAGTGTGAACGCCATTGCTTGGGCTCCACAGAGCTATAGGCACATTTGCTCTGCTGGGGATGATGGGCAGGCTTTGCTTTGGGAGTTGCCTACAGTTGCCGGCCCGAACGGGATCGATCCCATGTCGATGTATTGTGCTGGGACGGAGATTAACCAGCTGCAATGGTCAGCTGCCCAACCGGATTGGATAGCTATTGCATTTGGGAACAAGATGCAAATGTTGAAAGTTTGAGGTAGGGTCATGTTTGTGTTCTTGATTGGGTGATAAATGGCATGTTAATGTTATTCTTGGAATGTGGTCGTTGAGAGGATTGAGGGGATGGGTGGTGATGTTGTTGAATGTTTTGTTGGATGAGTATATGAGAACTTGGATTAATGACTAGATGAATATAATTTGGCTATTCGGTACTCTGCTATGTGTTTCTTTGTAATTGTCTTTTGTTTATGCATTAATGAAGATAATTTTGTAGTTGGACATGAGGCTCCTAAGGCAGTTTCTTGTCGATGTTTCGGTTCCTCTTGTGTGTGTTTCTGTGTATTCGTATGGTGTTCACGTAGGAAAGTACATTGGCCAACTTCATGCCGGTTTGAGTTGGTGCGTGTTTGATTGAATTGTAGCATTTTGTGAGATTGATTTGTAGTTATCTATATGTTCATTTCTTTTCATTTGGTGTTTGTTTATGTTCTATATTTACTCGTTGATCATGATATCCCCTTCAATTAAGCACAGCTGGGAAGAGCAATACCATGTAAGGTTAGTGTGGAAGTATATTTGATCAACGGCAAAAAGATTGATTTGTGGTTCATATGAGATGGAACTATGGAGCTTGTTGCGTGAATGTCTTGTTAGCATCCAAAGTTAAACACCTCAAATTTGGATTGGAACGACCTAAGGATAGCGTGTGTTATAGATAAAAGGGTTCCCGTACTCGAAACTGCACAGCTGGGCAGGTAGGCCTGAGACAACTCCCTTTAAGGTCCTCGGCAAAATAGTCCTGTAACTTCAGTTAAAAGGGGTGCCTCCTCACAGAGGGGGTCTCAGTGACTAGGTCCGAGCAACTGATTATCGAAAATGCATGTCTCTACAAAGTCGTAAGATCATGTATGGAAGCTAATGCCTGCTCTGATGACAGGGGAGCTGGTGCCTGCAGCCCCCGTGAATGGCGGGTTGTATATGCTCCGTAGTGAACTTAAACATAAAACTATTATTGACCTAAATTCCACGGTAATGAACTTTTTGATTTGTAACCTTTAAGGATCACGAATCGTAAATCTTGTAACAACTACCAAACCAAACACTAAAATCAATACAATCTCAATTCACCTACAAAACTAAATCGTTTCTAGGCAAGAAAAGCAATTTACTCTAATAATTTATATTATAACTCAAAATATTGGAACTCCATTAAAACATAAAATTATACGAGAATGTTCAAAATGGGAAGAAAAGCAAGAAAAAAAATCAAGAAAATCTCAAACAAAAAGAGAAAAAATCACGTGTTGCTGGTCCAATATTAGATTTTGGACCAAAAAATATGCAAATGACCAAATGTGTCAAAAATACAAAAATGACCACTTCAAACTCAAGGACCAAATATGTGTGGGGAAAAAAAACATTAATGTGTAAAGACATTTTAAATTTCAGGACCAAATGTGTCAATAAAATAATAATAGGATCAAAAATGTAATTTTGCTAAAGTTGAAATATCTAACAAAAATACTAGGGTTCATTTTGATATTTTTAAAACTAATGGGTTACGCTTCCCTGTTTTATATAAATCAGTTCAAAACCCTAACCTTAACCCTAAATTGAACAGGCGGCACTATAAACCTTCCGTTTTCCGATTCATCTCTCTCTGCGCGAAGAAAAAAATGTCGATCAGTGAGCTTGGTTGCACCTACGCTGCGTTGATTCTTCATGATGATGGCATCGCCGTCACTGTAAGATAGCTCTGTGTGTGTGTGTACAATGGTGTACTTTAATGGGGGTTTATTTATTGTTTTTGGTTGTGTTTAGGGGGAGAAAATAGCTGCCTTGGTGAAGGCGGCGAATCTGACCGTGGAATCGTACTGGCCGAGTTTGTTTGCTAAGCTTTGTGAGAAGAGGAACGTTGAGGATCTCGTGACGAACGTTGGCTCCGGTGGTGGTGCCGCCGTCGCAGTGGCTGCTCCTGCCGGAGGCGCTTCTGGTGGAGCCGCCTCAGCAGCTGCCCCCGCCGCCGAGGAGAAGAAGGTACATTTTTCGTTCTATTTATCTATGTTTTGTCTCGAATTTCGAATCGTTATCGTTGGACCTTGGATAATAGAAATGAAAACACCAAGGATCATCTTGCTTTAGTTTTAACTAAGAAAATGGATCAAATGATTGTACGATTTTAGCTATCAGAGATATTTGCTAAATTTTAGTTCGTTTTAATAATAGAATTGTTTTGTGATCGCTCTATTTGGTTGTATGACTTCACCATCTGGAAATTTCATTGTTTTGAACATATTTGAATGGGAACTGATGTTGATTGTATAAATTAGCCTGTATTCTTAACAATTAGGGAAAATTACGATTACACCCTAGAACGTGTTACCAATATCTCCTTTGTTTTCACTCTTATCAAGAAACACCCTGTCTTTAGTAGATGCAAGGCTTATAGAAAAACCCCCTAGAACGGCCATTGATAACGATGTGAAAACACAAGGGTATTGGTAATCATGAACGTTCTGTGGGGTTGTTCCGTAATTTGACATAAATTCAGAGGTAGTCTCTGTAATTTTCCCTTACAATTATGTTCATGCAAAGATGCCCATTGAATTTCTATTTAGAATGCTTTTTGCTCTGTAGTCCCACATGTGAATGAGGGATCAGTCGATGCAAATACTTATTTTAACTGTAATTTTTGGGTATTAATATTTGTATCGGATGGGTAAAGTAGTTTGTGTTTTGTTAATTGAACTATTGCAGGAGGAGCCCAAGGAGGAGAGCGATGATGATATGGGATTCAGTTTATTCGATTAGGAGGTCTTTTTCTAAGTATGTTTTCTTTTAGTTTTGCAGTGTTGGGGTTATGGACGATTCTATAATTAGTTAATCATATAGAGGTTTCGTTTTGACTTTCTGAAGGATAATTGCGATTGTACTGGTAAGGCCTTGAGCCTCTTTGTTAAATGCAGTAATTGACTCGGTTTTTTGAAGCTCTTCATTCTTGCTTGCAATCCTTCAGTAATATATTCGATTAATGGCCTGATTTTCATCTGATGCCTTAAGCTACTTTTGCAATCATTCGGGTGCATTTCAGATAGATGAGTTGAATTTGTTCATGGTTTTGTTGTGCAAAAATGTGTTTTTGTACATTATATCGTTTGGTCTCCTTAGCTCATAAGTTAATGTGGTCTTTTTCTACCCTGCAATTATGTTTCGTCTCTGGGTCGTCCTCTGTTCTTGATACATATTGTATGTGTAGCTTTTGTGAAGTCTCGTAAATGTGCTTGTTCTTGTTTTGAAGCGATGTGATGAAAGCTTTTTATGTTGTGTTGTCTATTTTTGAGATTTTAGCCAATTTGGTCCCATACGATATATTCGTTAGCCGATTTTGTCCCAAATTTTTTTTTTAGCCAAAATAGTCCCACTGGATAGTACTCTCTTTCCAAAATGGTCCCTCCGTTAAAAATTAACGGGAAATGCACGTGCACCGTTAATTTTTAAATTGAGAAAGTTACACATGTGACTACTTTAATCAATTTTGAAAATTTGGGACCAAATCGACAAGTGCTTATGTACTGTGGGACTAATTTGGCTAAAATATATATTTAATTTTAATCATGGCTTGATGCATAATTGATTTCTCATTCAAGTTTAAGGACTAATAAAATCACATTATAAGAATGTCTAATTTTAGAGTTGAAGGGGGTGATGTTACTATTAAAGGGAAAATCTTAATTCAAATCTGATTTGACTAAATTCAATCAATCAGTGTTTCAAGTATTGGTACATTTGTTATGTTATTTGCCCCGTTTTCTAAATTTTACCTCCAAACACAATGAGTGTAATTTGCTCAATGTATAATTAAAACAATCGAATCCTTCATGGAGAAAAGTGGCACTTACCCGAATTCAAATTCGAACATTGGGCAAAATTAAATTAATTTTGGTGCCAACATTACCAATCCTCATTGGCAATGATGAAATTGTTGGTGTCGGATACTCGAGTGGTCTGATCCTATTCAAACTCTAATGTAATTCGTGCTTACTGATATCGGTATGGGGGTGTTTAATGATCAATAATCGAACCTCGTTGACACTGACAACCACCAACTAAGTTGACACCTGGCATTCCATTAACCAAACAATACAGAGAAACCAATTAGAAAAGCGCAATTAATTTACCCAAAATTGAAATAGACAAAAAGATAGACAAGCAAATGAACCTGTCTAAGGGATTCGAGAGAAGATGACACGCCAATCAAGTTTCCAGTCTCCAGAAAAAATAAAAAAAATAGTAATTGGCATCTTCGCCGACACGCCAAACTTGGGAATAATTTACTATTCTATAACTCCCAAATTATTAATCTTTTAAATGTTTTACACACAAATCAATCATATTAATAAATAGCCTTTTTTTTTCAATAAATTTACAATAATTTGATCGAATTATGGTTATACATTTTGACGAAAAAAAAATGCATTTTCCCCTCCAAATTCCGATATTTGGTCAAAGATAATTTAAATCTCAACTAGTGGTGACAAATGAACAGATTGGGTAAATTTTGGATTAGGTTATATTAATTCGGGTTGAAAATAAATTGTGTTTTAAATGAATTCTAGAGAATGGATTGATAATGAATTTGAGTCGGGTTGATAATAAATTGATGCAGTTCCTTAACGGGTTCAACACAAAATAAAATATATTTTCTTCAATATAATTTTGTACATTTTTTAACTATTTAGTTGTTATTTAATATATTCTTTAATTTGCAAAAATTATTTTATCACTAAGTTTTCAAACTTTTTAAAATATTATTAAGTTAAAATATATATTTTTTTTTATTGAAACCATTTAAACATGAACCCATTTATAAATTGCTTGAATTTATTTAGGACCCAATAAAATTTGAAATTCATTAACACACCCCACTTCAATTCATTTATAAAATTTAAAGACCCAACCCAACCCAAAATTAATTAAAATGAATTAGAATCATAATTCTCAACTCATTTTGCCACTCCTATTCTCAACAAATCCCTTTTTTTGGGTCCAAAGTGCTTATTGGTCTAAACAATTATCAAGTATATATCATCGAACATAGAACTAACGATTACTATAATTATCAATAAACTATTATAAAAGACGAACAAAAATCCACACACATAAAGTTTTATCATCATGGGTCTAAATTTCATCATTTGAGCTAGGCCTCACCATCGACAGTTAATTGTTCAGTGTGGATAATGATGGAGATAACTACTACTTAACTTGACGTATGGCATTCCATTAACTAACCCAACATCCAAAACACCAATGATCTACAAAATAAAATAAAATAACCAAACAAAAACAGGAGGACACCTGTCAAGAATATATTTCCACGTCACCAATTTTCCAGCCCCCTCCAGAAAATAAATAAATAAATAAATAATTAGCTTATTACCAAACTATAGAATAAAAATAATTTACCGTTAACGATAAACGAACAAAACTTCAAATTCCCACATCGAAATTTAAACTTCCAGAGAAATTTAATTGGGCTCCTCCGGCGGCGGCGGTGAAAAGTGACGATCTGAAGCAGGGTAAAGAGGTGAAATCGCCTCCGGAGACGGCGCGGGTTCGGCCGAGGACGGCGGCGCAACCGAGGTTCGCGGTGGAGATCGATGGCGTCCACTGTTTCGAGACCATTTTTCCTTACTGAGTAGTAGGATTTTGGTTTTTATTGCTTTTTGTTTGTTTTGTTTATTTTTGTCTCCCTTTTCTATGGGATTGATTGATGCAATGTATGTAAAGTGATGTATTACTATTATACTTTGGTGTGTATATGTGTAATTGATTTTCATTTTTTGTTCCCCATGAATTGGTTGTTTTGATTCTCTCTCTTTTTTTTTAAACTCTTTAACCTTATTTTTTTTTTAATAGCAAGTGATTCACTGCGTATCGATTAATTAGATCAATAAATTATTAAAATAATTAATTATTAGCTGGTATAATGGGATGATAAATTAACTTATTTAAATAATATAATTTAAATTTAAAATTATAAATAGAATAATTGAATTGGAAGGATATTTTCACAATATTCGATTCGAATTATTTGGTGAGGAAATTAAATTCAAATGACTAAGAAAAAAGTAATTTATAAAAATAATTATCAATAATAACAAAATATAAATAAATTATTAAATAATAAACTAGGTATTAATATTGATGAATTCGAATTCATGGTTTCGTAGCGATGGTTCCTCTACAAAATTTAATTTATTTTTTAAATATTAAAGCTAAAAATTGCATTTAGACCGATACATCAATATTCAAATTTGTGGTTATAAACAATTATAATCAATAAATTATGTATCGTACAACTACATAAAAATCTAATCATCATTATATAAGTTTTTGGATCTATGAGTACGAATAATGATATTCAATAGATTATGTACAATGCGATTACGTGAAAGTTTATGTTCGCAAATAATTACAGATCGAAGTAATTCATGGTCAATAGATTATATATATATATATATACACACACACAAACTAATAGATAAATATTTACAATGATAAATTTAAAGAGGTGGCGGGTTTGAGTTTTAAAAATATAAATTTAAATTATGGGTTCAATTTTTAACGAATATAAATTTTAGTCTACTGTAAAATAATTTGATAAATATTTCTTAATTATTTTCCTTTAATAGAATTATAAATAATATAATTATTGTAATTCATTTGAGTTATCGATATATTTATTTAAAATGTAATTCATCATCCCTTGTTAAAATAAAAATACCAAAAAGTTCAATGAGGGCATAGTCTAGTGTAGAGTATAATTTGGCCCACTAATAACAATTTCCTTGAATTTGACAAAAACACGAATAGATCTCCTTAGTTCTCGTGATATCTTGAATAATTTCCTCTTTACCGAACCAAAATTAGTAATTATAGCATTAAGGTTGGTTCACGGGTATATTTTAAATTTTAAAATTGCTTATATTTCACAATGAGAATCATCAAACTTGCTCATCATTTTTTGAGACGAAAATTGCTTACAACTCAAATAATATTTCCATGTTTTATTCTCTTTGTATACATAAAACTACTCTCTACTGTTTTTTATGAAGTATCAGCACACTTTAATGATTGTTTGGTATCTTTGATTTGTCATTTTTTTCATTTTTTCCTCTTTTCTTTCTCCTATTTCCTCTTACTTTTCTCTCTCATTTTTTCATTGTGATATATTATTTTTCTCTATTTTCGTCTCTTCATCTTCTCTTATATCGTTATTTTTAATATTTAGTTTACTTTATTTTTATTTATTTTTTAATAATAAAACTCAATTTAGTTTTCATTCAATTTTTTTTGTTATGTTTTTTATAATATATAAATTTAATTTTCAATCAATTTTTTATTTCTCATAATATATAAAATTATAAAATTAATAAATATGTGATCAAATTATATTTTATTTTTAATTTGCACACACAAAGAGTGCGCTACACCTGCTAATATTGATCAAACCCTTTGAATATTGTAAAGGGAAGTTCAGCTATTGGTTATGAAAACATAATCGTTGATCATATAATGTACAAGATGCTCTATTTGGACATACTCAATACATGTATAAAATACAAATACATATGTATACATATATATAATTGAATTAAATATTTAAATTTGACTAATACAATATTCAATATCAAATTTTCAATGCAAAATATATATATTTTTAATTTTGTAATATATGTTTTACATTTATAATAAGTGAAAAAAGTTAAATCAAAATAACATGAAACTATATTTAATGTGTCATAATTTCAATCAATTGGACATATCATCATAATGTCGCTAAGAGCGACACATCACGGTACAACAATGCTAGATTAGCCCAAGGCATGGGCACCTCTAATGTTGCCCCTTGAATGGGGTACGAGACCCTTGAGGTAACTCTTTGAGGGACACGCCCTCAAAAGCAAGTACACCCAACACCACACCTGCTGGGGGGGGGGGGGGGGGGGGGCGGGGGCTCACGGAATTCGTCCTTGTGGCATGCCCTTGAGGGACCCCAGCTGCTCTAGCTAATATATAGTAATAGAGTTAAAAACTTTACTTTTGAAGGGCAACAACAAATTTTGTTGAGATATAAATTTTATCATTTTATATAGGAAAATTTTAAATTTTTAGTAAGAATATATAAGAAATATAGTATTATATAAGTTTGAGAGAGGAGATTAATAATCAGTTCCTGTCCTCGCAATGTCCCTCATTTTTGGTTTGAGACTTTGGATGCAATAGCGTTAATAGCATAATAAGTACTAGTTGATTGGACACACTTGATGCGTGTACAAAATAAAAATAAAATATAATTTAATTATATATTTAAATTATAATATAAAATTATAATATTTGTTGAATTTTATACATGATTATACATTTTTTAATTATTATAAAAATAATTTACAATAAAAATATAATATTAGAAAATATGATAAAAGAGACCTGAATATATATATATATATATTGATAGAGAAGAGAAAGAAAAAAAAAAGAAATTAAAATCACGTTAATTGCGGGAAAAG
This sequence comes from Petrea volubilis, assembly GCA_026212405.1. Lineage (NCBI taxonomy): Eukaryota > Viridiplantae > Streptophyta > Magnoliopsida > Lamiales > Verbenaceae > Petrea > Petrea volubilis. Next base: position 22,945,656 of record CM047883.1, on the reverse strand, counting down.
AGAGAAGAGGGAAGAGAGAGAAAATAAATTACAAATTTCAGAGATCAATGTGGTTATTAGGCTTATGAAATACTTTATTTATACTATAGATATTATAGTTGTTATATAATTATTTTTTTTAATTTACCAATCATTTATCAAATATTATTACATTGATTACATAATTTACCGAGTGCCATCAAAATAAATTGGACAAAAAAAAAAAGAATATTTCCATGTATGGCTCGTTGTATCCCAACTATTTTCATGTGCTTATTTATTGTTCGATTTATTATGTTTGGGTGGGAAGTATTAGTCAATCATTTATTATGAACCATACAACGGACATGCGTGACAAGATACTATGGCTACCCCATTTCTTAATTAGGGTTAGTTAATGTAGCCAAAAGTTGGTTTCTCCAAGATACCCCAACTTGTTCTCATTTTGCCATTTATGTATGTCCATAAATAGAGCTCCCAACAATATGGATCTTTTATAGTTCAAAAGCCAAATCATATATCTACAAAACTCTATCTCTTAATTTCTTGTTTTTCTTTCTTGAAATGGGATTTTCTTATATTACAATGAAAAATCACTTTACCCTGATAGCACTTCAAGACTTCATATTTAGTAGGAATCTTGTTAGAGTAATCTTTCCCCAAAACTATGATCCAAATATATTGTACAATACTTCAACTCATGGATTTCATGTATCTGCTTCATTAGTACCACTTCCAATCTATTTCATCAACAAATCCATCAAGGATCATCTCCCGGTCGACCGTTATATCGCGATTAATTCAAAATTGCTTGCAAGAAACAACGATGAAGATGAAGAAGATGGTGATCATCATGCTTCTTGTTGTGCAGTGTGTTTGAGTAGCATAGAGGCATGTCATAAGGTGAGGGAACTTGGCAATTGTGAGCATTTCTTTCATGTCGAGTGCCTTGATGCCTGGATAGACGAGGGCCGGGATACGTGCCCCATGTGCCGGGCTAGGGTTTTGCCAGGCCCTGGAGAGAAGTCGAGGCTCGAAAAAGACCCGTGGAGATCAGAGAGAATGATTTACTTATTTGGGGAGGATTTTATAATGAACGATGAGTGAACTTGCATGCCTAATTAGTAGAGATTTATAAAAAATTTCTTGTATGAGTTAGTAGGGTGTTTAACCGCATATGTGAATCAAACTGTTCAAATTGTGTTACATTTTTTATTTTGATACTTTTTCATATAAATTAAAAATATGACATAATTTGAACTTTTTAATATGTATATAAAATATACCAGCGTATAAGAGTCGTTTCTCAAATACATCGTAAGTACATTCAATATACAAGAAAATGTAATATTAAACAATCTTTTTAATATGTATATAGAATCCACTGTTGTCTACAATATAAATTGCAGAGTTTTTATGCGCAATACTCACAATAATCAAGATGGAGAATAATATTTTTAGATGCCATCTTGGTTTTCTTGTAGCAATGGCATACGGTATACACGTTATATCCAATTAAGTTCAACTAATACTTATTCTTCCTCCAAATCGTAATTTTCATATGATAATTCATTTTTTTCTGATTGAAAAGTAAATTTCAGCAGTAGAAGATTATGTTATTCTCATGCCATTCATGTCACCAAATTCATGTATTTGAATAGTTTGCACCGAAAATTACATATATGGAGAGAGAGAGAGAGAGAGAGAGAGAGAGAGAGTGTGTGTGAGAGAGAGAGACATGAATAGTCTCACAAGGACTTCTCAATTTCATATTTTGCTTTCATTACTAACATGCAACTATTTTATTATTGAACCCCCCACCCAACCCCCTCCCCCAAAAAATATGAATAAAATAAATTAAGAAAGCCTTTACCTACAGTTTTCTTTTTTCTTCTTATGTGGCAAGAGAGAAAAGTAAAATAAAATCAGTGTCCAAAAAAATTAGGAATTATGAATTTCGGATTGTGGGGAAATTGTTGCGATCGCCTGCAAGGGTGTGCTTGTGAATTCCAGATACATATTTTGCCTTTTAAAAACCTATATTCAATATTTATGCGAAGACATACCATTATATAGGATAGCATATCTGAGAGGTTTTTGTATAATTTTATAAAATTTTTAGGGAGGTATTTATAAATCAAATGTTAAGGGCAATATTGAAATTTTATGTATTCCATTAATTGTTACATAATTTTGCAAACTTCGATAATTATTTTAGTTATTTTTCATAATTGACCATTTTTCTATTTTGTAATTTCGATAATTTTTGGATGAGGTAATTGTATTTCGCCCTACCCATTGTGGCATAAAATATGTGCCATTAGAAATTAGAGCAAAAAAAGAAAAATAAAAATGTAAGGAACATATATTGGGCCTCATCTCAAACAGGCTTAGTAGTCGGTTGACACAAATTTTAAATAAACCAAAAAAAAAAAAAAAAACCATTAAAGCTCCAAAAACAAACATTACTCAATTTATAAAAAAACCCAAGTCAAAACTTGAAAAATACATAATTATTCATATTTGCAAAATTAACGAGTATATTATATATACTACATAAAATCAGAAAATCTTGAATATCTGATCCCAGATAAACCTTCAATTCCAACCTCTTATTTTCCAAATATTTATTATATACACAAAATTTTTAAGCCCAAAATCAAGAAATGTATACAAATTCACCTCCACTCCACCGGTCCTCCGCCGCCGCCCCCTGACATGCCACCACCTCCGCCACCGCAACCGCCGCCGCAGCACCACCTCCTGCAAAAGCCCACTTCACTCCCCGAGGTCATCTTCACCGCCTTCTCTCTCCTCGTCCTCTTCTCCACTCCCCCCAAACCCTCCCCCCCCAAATTGTCTTGCCCATTATACCCCCGCAAATTCCGCAAAATGTCCTTCACAAGCCCTCCAAACCCTAGGAACCCCGGCCGCCTCCCGCCGGTGTTCGCCACGCCGCAGTCGCTCTCCGATTGGCTCAGGCCGCGTCTCGCAGCCGACCTTCTCGGCTCGTGGGGGGTGAAGCCGGGAACCAAAAACGTCCACAATTTGTGGCTCGAAATTGCCGAAGGAGAGACCCATCTGGCCGATTCGATGCCTCCAGTTCGTACAGTTGAAGTTGTTGTTGTGAGAATCGTTCGTGGCGATGGCCAAATCCTCATAGAATCGCATCAGGAGCTCTCCAACGGCGCCGTCAGGCGCCGTTGTCGCCCGTTATCGGAGAAAATGAAGCCCGACGAGTCCGTGGAGGCCGCCGTTTACCGTGCCGTGAAAGAGGAGCTAGGATCGGTGGTGAAAATTGGGCATTTCGAAAATGGTGGTGATATTGATTGCGATAATCGAAGTGTGGTTCATGAGATTGTGAAAATTTTTCCGGGTTCGTATACGAAGAAGGTGGAGGAGAGGGTTTCAGCTTCATATCCTGGTTTACCGGCTTGTTATGTATTGCATACGGTGGAAGCTGAGGTTGAGGGTTTACCAGAGGGCGAATTTTCGACTGAGGAAGTGGATGAATATGGGGATTCGAACGAGCGGGGCGTGATCGATTGCGCGGTGTCTTGTAAAAAGCATTACTGGAAGTGGATTGATTCTGATTCGATTTGAGCTCTTCGGAAGCTGGTGAGTTTCAAGGTTTTCTTGCAATGTTGAGTTTTTGGATGTAGATAATGTTTATTTGGTAACCGTTTGTTATAATTATGAGAATCCTATATGTGTAAGTCTTGATGAGAATTAAAAGTTTTGATCTTTGTGAATATGACAAGGTGAGATGAAAGCCGCTGTTGTGACTTGTTTTTGATATGGAATGAGAGAAATTGTTTGACTTTAGTCTCAACATTTTTGCACAAGCATGGATGATTGGATATAAATGGGTGAATATTAGAAGTTTCGATATTTGTGAATATGACAATGTAAGATGAAAGCTGCTGTTGTAAGTTGTTTTCGATATGGAATAAGAGAAATCATTTGACTTTGGTCTCAACATTTTTGCGCGAACATGGATGATTGGCCTCACTGATCTTGTTCTATATGAAGACAACGATTTCGATATTTCATTATGTTTGGATATTTCAGGGCGAGTATATAATTATTTCCCATTGTTTTAGTCTTTTTTGTTGTGTTGCTATATATTAACACTGGGTGAGTGTATCTGGAGTTTATGGCAAAGTATCTGCCTAAACGGTGTTGAAGAAAGCAGTTCAAATAGGTTGTGGTTCAAAATGTTAACATCTTTCCGAAACTTGTAATTCGTGTAGCCAATGCAACCATGGTATATACATGAAATTTCCAAATTTTTAAGGTTCTTTTTGGTCGTCATTGTTTTCGAAAAAAAGGAGCCTTGAAAGTTCTAAATATGCCCAACAAATGTTCAAATTTCTTGAATGCATTAGAACTTGTAGCATCAACATCATATCAGATCAAAAGCTTTTTAAATTTTTGCAGGAGCTGAATTTCCAAGTTTCCATGGGTTTTTAAGGGTTAGGTGCTCAATGTTATTTAGATATTTCCAAGTTTCCATGGGTTTTAAAGGGTTAGGTGCTCAATGTTATTTAGATATTTGATTTGATTGAAGCTTTTATAGGCCTTGCATCCCTGTTTTGCAATTGACCGTTAAAAACCCCTTCCAATGTATTTGGACACAGCGCAATTTCGAGTACTATGATACACCTTGCCGGCATTGGATTCCGGTACTATTCAGTTGTCCATTTCTTTTGTGAGGTAGGAAAGAGGAGGGATGCTTAAGTTGGGAGGAGCAGATGTTGTGAAGCTATGTGAAACGAAGAGTAATCATATGCTCGTCTCTGGCTCAGCATGTACAGCTTATTGTCTGTGTGGTGTGGTAGCAATGCGCGTGCAGAGCTGAACACTGAGAGTTTGAACATGGTATACACGGTGATGATTTCAGCATTTCCTACATTTATGTTGGTTTGCCTCAGCTGTTTTCTGCAGAAATAATCCTGTAGATTTCACTTGTGGGCAGGGAATTAGGATCTGGTTTTAAGAATGCTTTCTGTGCAATATGAGACATGTAATCTAGCATGGATTATGACTGCCATTACCAGGGGCTAAGATAGAGCCGCATGAAACATCATTCAAAAGATTGATACTTGAGTACTTGACTATCCAATGTACATATTAACATGATTATACAGTCCCCCCGCCCCCCCCCCCCCCATCCCCTTCTCCCCTCTCCTTCTCGCTCTGACTCTCATTTTGATTGTTACTCTTACTATCCATCAAGATCCCTCCGAGGTTTGACGAATTCTGGCGCAGTTGTAAAGGTAATCAACATAGGGATGGCCATGAGAGTCAATATGTGAAATGTTTGTATATATATATATATATTGCTAAGTTTTAGATTAGAAACTTCAATTTTATATTCGGATGAAATAGGATATCTTCAATGTAAATTTTCCATTGTGTTTTTGAAATTGATAAACTTTGCCAAAGATAACTTCTTCTTATGTGTTTCTGAAATTGATCAACTTAATCAAAGATAAATTTTGCGAATATTATATTTTTAATTAGAAATAAAATCAATGGAAACCTAAAGTCAAACAAGTAATTAAGATGAAATATTATATTTGATGTAATTTATTTATTCAAAAAAAGAACTAATTAAAATGCGTATTTAAAATAGAAAAAAAAATAATAATATGAATATATGATAGAATTTGCCAACAGAAATCTATTAGATATGCAAAGTGCCCAATTGATTCAACTTCAAGGTTTCATTTTCATTTGATAGAACTAGGGCCCAAAGTGCCAAAACTTAGACCTTTTGAGGTGCAAAATACTAAATTTTATTTTTCCGAGGAGCAAAATGCAATTTTCTCTTAATTGTTTCACTTGGTCGGTGCTCTTTTTATACAAAGCCCCAGCTGAGATCTCTTGGAAACTCTCTTCCACAGATCACTGTTCAATTTCTACTGTGATTTTTCGATTTTTTTTCGTGTTAAAAATCACAAACCCATTGAAATAGAGCTCGAAAAATTCTTGAATTCGAAATATTTTTCGACTACATTCACTTCAAATTAATCCCAGTTGAAGTAAATGAGGCGGCGAGGGTCGGATTTTCGGCGGCCGGTGCGTCGGCGAATCCCGAATGTTTTCTGGTTAACGCTTTTTGGGCTAGTGATTTTGCTCTTCATTGTGCTCTTGAGCCGTGAGAATCAACATCCCACTTCAAGATCGGCTTATAGCAAGGTGTATCTCGATCTCTCTTTTTTGCTTTTTGAATTTTTTTTATCGGAATTTCGAATAAACTGAAAATGTAAATGTTTTCTTTTCTTGGGTTGTGATATGGAGTTTGGATTACTTGAGCTGCAATTTTTGTGGTTTTTCTTTGATGGGTTGTTCCCGTTTTGGTTTAATTTGATGGGAATTTGTGGAGTAGATTGGGACTGGGAAGTATGAGCTTTGGATCGTAATAAAAGGTTGAAGTGCATTTTTGTATGTATGAATTATTATACTGATGATCAGTGTTATTATTTGAGAGGGACCCGTTAGATTATGATCTTGATTTGAAGTTTTAACCACCGGTAGAGTTGGATATGTATTGTACCTCATAAGTTAACCAGCTGGGTGTTTCTTGTTATGGTTTCATAATCGCTGCGAAGAACAGTTTTTGTTCAAAGTGAATAATTAGACTATTAAGAATGCTGAAGTTCTGATATTGGTGCTAAAAAGATGGTTTATTGACGTATTAAATGATGCAAGGATTGCAATGGAGAAGGATATAGAGGGAATCTATAAAGATACTATTAGCATCTAGGGAAACTGAGGGCACCTAGATTTCCTAGAGCGTTATGTTATTATTTACTGAAGTAATCAACTACTCGGGTTCGAATGGTCCTTTGCACTAGCTTTTCAGATGTTTGAAGCCCTGTTTAAGAATCTTTTGGGTGTTTTTCTGAAGGCAATCAGCCTCCTACCGTATCCCCAGACAGGTCCAAGAATTATCCTCCCATAAACTATGCAGCTTGAGATTATTAATTTTCTCTGCTTGTGATCCTTTCTTCTTCCTGTTTCCTTGTGGTCCTGTATTAATAGGTCATCTATCTGCTTACAGCACATATAACATGGAACCCTGCTGTCCTTCAGAGGTTCTGGTGTTAAGATCTGTTTGATTAGGACCTAGGGTCCACATGATTTTGACTGTTGATTAGATATCATGTCACGAAAACTAGCCGCCTTGGGCAGGTGAGTGAAGTGAGAGATCCTTGGTCTCAGAGAGAGAGAGAGAGAGAGAGAGAGAGAGGTTCTCCCAAATTGAGTGTCACTCATGATGCATTGTGTAGTTTACTGTTGTGTTAGTGTGTATCTTTTCTTTTGTCATAATTGTTTGCCAAGTGAGACAGAGAGAGGTTTTGTCAAATTGAGTGCCATTCAGTTGCATGGGGTAGGTTCTTTGTCATACTTTCTGAAGATATGCCTGAAATAGAAAGTTACACTTACATCTCTTTCTATGTTATGCAGAGATCATCCCGGCAGGAAAAACTTATAGAAGGCCTTAACATCACTGATGAAATGTTGAGTCCCGACTCTGTCACAAGGCAACTGAACGACCAAATCTCTCTCGCGAAAGCATTTCTTGTCATTGCAAAAGAAAGCAACAATCTACAATTCGCATGGGAACTCAGTGCTCAGATTCATCACTCGCAGATCCTTCTCTCAAACGCTGCCTTAAGACGAACTCCTTTAACAATCAGAGAATCAGAAACTGCCATTCGCGATATGGCCGTCTTACTCTTCCAAGCTCAGCAACTCCATTATGACAGTGCCACCATGATCATGAGACTGAAGGCCAAAATCCAAACCCTTGAAGAACAAATGAACGCTGTCAATGAGAAGAGCTCAAAATATGGACAAATAGCTGCTGAAGAAGTTCCCAAGAGTTTGTATTGCCTTGGCGTACGGTTAACGAGTGAATGGTTCAGAAGCACAAATCTTCAGAGGAAAATCAAAGAAAACAGACAAACATCTTCAAAACTCATAGACAACAATTTGTATCACTTCTGTGTCTTTTCTGACAATATTCTCGCAACCTCGGTAGTTGTGAACTCCACAGCCTTAAATTCCCAAAATCCCGATAAGGTAGTTTTTCACCTCGTGACTGATGAAGTGAATTATGCTGCAATGAAGGCTTGGTTCACCATGAATAGCTTTGGTGGGGTTACTGTTGATGTTCAAAAGATAGAAGATTTTAGCTGGTTGAACGCTTCATATGTTCCTGTTCTTAAACAGCTACAAGACTCGGACACTCAGAGCTACTACTTCTCAGGTGGTGGTGGTGATAACCGGACCCCAATTAAATTTAGAAATCCCAAGTACCTCTCCATGCTCAACCACCTTAGATTCTACATTCCTGAAGTTTTCCCTGCCTTAAAAAAGGTTGTCTTTCTTGATGATGACGTTGTGGTTCAGAAGGATCTTTCAGCCCTTTTCTCTCTTGATCTGAATGGCAATGTAAATGGGGCAGTCGAGACGTGCATGGAGACGTTTCACAGATACCATAAGTACTTGAATTACTCTCACCCTTTGATCCGTGAGCATTTTGACCCAGATGCCTGCGGGTGGGCTTTTGGTATGAACGTGTTTGATTTGGTTGAGTGGAGGAGAAGGAACGTGACTGGCATTTATCATTATTGGCAAGAAAAGAATGTGGACAGGACTTTGTGGAAACTTGGGACCCTCCCGCCTGGGTTGTTAACCTTTTATGGATTGACAGAGCCTCTGAACCCGTCATGGCATGTGTTGGGCTTGGGATATACAAATGTCGACCCTCAGTTGATAGAAAAAGGCGCTGTGCTGCATTTTAATGGCAACTCGAAGCCTTGGTTGAAGATTGGAATGGAGAAGTATAAACCTCTTTGGGATAAGTACGTCGATTATGGCCATCCTTTATTGCAACAGTGCAACGTCCATTAGGGAAATTTAGCTAATATGCGCACGAAACACGAGTCTTTTGGATGAATTATTTGTACACTGGGAGATTTTTTTAGCAGGGGATTTCGAGACGACAGCAGGGGGTCAGTGATTTAACCATCAATACTTTTAGTTGGAAATATCTGAATTCGTTTGTTGTAATATAATGTTAAAGCTTGTAGCGTCGTGTTATAATCTATCCGAGGTTGGTTTTTAAGAACTTGTTGAGAATTGAAATTTTTTGATCTCTGTGAATATGATGACTGCGTAAGATGAAAAGCTGCTGTTGTTAGATGTTTATTCGCAATTGACCTTTTGGAAATCCCATTCCCATGTACTGTTGAAATACTAAATTTTGAATAGTATTTTTGTTCTGCTTTTGTGCTACTAAGTTGTCAAGTTTGTTTAGAGAAGCTGAAATATCGTGCCATGAGTTACATTCTTGGTTTAATTGTTGAGGTGGGATTGTTTGTGGAGCCCTGATCGAGGGCGTGTTTCTAATCGTTGGATTTGAATATGATGATGTCGTAAAATATTAAAAAATTAAAATTATGATTGTGGGTAGCATCTCATGCCCTGATTGGTACAGTGGCGGTATCATGATTAACAACCAAATTGGTTTTAAGGCCCTTTTGGGCTATATGAGATTGATGTGAACTAGCATTTACTACGATTACGACTGCCGTTACAAGGGAAGGGCTAAGGCTAGAACCACACGGATCATCATTCAAAAGATTGATAATACACTATCCAATGGACATGTTACCATGATTGTGGTCATTTTGTTTATTATCAAAAAAAAAAAAAAAAAGATAGTGGTCATTTTGTTTTTGTCATTTTGCATCTGAAACTTTTTGTAGAAGTAATAACTAGTCTTGGATGAATTATTGCCATCTTTAACCCACGCCCCCACACCCCCACCAAAAAAGAAAACGAAAGAAAGAAAGGAAGAAATGGAAGGTCTCGATTGATACTAAACAAAAGATGAGTTCATCGCAACAAAATATCAGTCAGATTGAACCATATAATGTATCATATTTACATAGTTCGGCTACAAGTATGATTGTATTTATGACATTATGTAGAAAGTCACAAATAGATTGATTGAATTCTGGGATTCATGAATCTCGATTTTGATAGCACCCAACGAATCATACAAGTAATACTGTAAGTGCTATATAATTGACCTTTGCTATATAATTGACCTTTGTCCTTATAATATATACAAATTATATGATAAGTATAATATACTCGTCACATGATTAACATTGACACTATCGAATTCAGATTGAACTAAAATTTTTCATGGATCTAGCTATATAGCTCTATTTCTATGTACCACATGTAGCTTGGGATTACTTGTAAAAAGCCTGGCCTTTTTCTTGCTTAACTTCGTTGCTTGTTTCAAGAAAATTTTGGCCCAAATTTCATGTGAAAGCTCCTTTTTTCCCCTCCAATGACTTATCATTATTTGTAGGGACAAACTAGGTACAACACAACTGGCTCTTTTTGGAAACTCTTACAAAGTTAAATAGATTTTTTGAAACCTTTTCCTTCTCCGAACTTAGAAACAGAGGCACTGTTTTTGTTCTTGCATGGATAATTACGCAAACTTGAAAGTTTAACAAATTTTTTATTTAGCAACTTTTTTGGAAATCTATTTTCCCCATAGAAAGAAGAAAAAGAAGATAAAGACTCTGGACATCTCTAGTGAGGTAGAAATTTTTTTTCTTTTTCTTATTCTTTTTTTTTTTATTTGAAATAACAAGATTTTATATCCTCCCATCACCTAAACTTTTCGCAACCATTAAAACAAATTGGAAAAATAGAAAAAGAAATAAAAAGGAAAACACACACACACACACAAAAAGTGGAGAATAGAACGACTTGTGATGAGTGGGAAATTTTAGCTCAAATTCGATTCGATCAAATCAATGTTAATCATGTGGTAAGTATTTTATACTTATTATGTAATTGGTATATAATTTAAAAATAAATCAATCACTTAACAAATATAATATGTTTATTATATAATTTATTGAGTTATCAATTCTGTGATTCCGTGATTATTGGAGACATTGAGGGTCCATGATGTTTGATCAAAAGCACCTCCCAATAGCCAAAGAGACTTGACATGCAAATTAATACATTAATTTTTCAATCAAGAAAGCTGCAGTAAAATACATTTCCTTCCTTTTCTTTTCTCTTCACTCTTCACCTTTGCAATCCCACTCACACACAGTCATGTAATCAAACCACCAAGATCAATGAACGCTCACAAAATCCACCAAAGAAGACTCCAAGAATCCAATGAGATACAAAAAAACACACAAGAATATAAATATATACACAACTAGCTAGTACAAACTTTTATCTCCATCTACACATGTATAGCTGCAACCTGCAAGAAACGGTACCAGAAATTTTTATTTGAAAGGACCGAAAATTTTGCACTTACAGCGGGCAATAACACACCTTTATGTGTATATTCATGGGAGCGAAAATTTTTGTACTTGATTAAAATACATGTAAAATATTATATTCTATATAAATTCGACGGGAGATGACTGTTCCTACCAGCCACCTTCCGCCCTGCCCGGACTATTACTTCACATTTACAGACTTTAATAACCAATCAAATACTTACATGCAGAAAACCAGGCCCTGGAAACGATACTCAAAACCTTACAATCATCTATAAACCGTCACTCTCTCTGTCTCTCTGTGTGTCTTTCTCTCTTCAAATCGTGGTGGAGCACTGCGAACCAAGCCTGGAACTCAACGGGGGCGAGGGCAAAGGCCCCTCGAACGGCATAACCGCCACGCAGCTCACGATAAACCGATATCTCCCCGAAACATAGGTACCCACTTTCCATCTGAGCCTGCCCATGACTTTGAAACTCAAAACCAATTTGCCCACGCCCTGATCGCGCTGAACGTCGTAGGCGAAAGACGGGGCGACGGGCTGCTGAATGCCCACCAACGACGCGCTGAGGAGATTGGTCTCTTCGTGATCTTGATAGAACGGTGAAATTGAGGTCTCGGGCGTGATCTTTTGGCCCTTGTACGAGGCGTAGACGAGGAACTCGTCGTAGTAGATGCCTACTTTCTTGTTCGGATTGCTGGACAGGATTGTGAGCTGGATCGAAGAGTTGAGCAGGGATGGGGGGGAGAGGTTGAGCTGGTTGACGTCGGCTTGTTTGAGGGAGAATCTTGGTTTTGTGGGGTGGAGGATGAGCCAAACGAGGAGTATGAGAGAGAGGAGAGAAAGGAGGAATGTGGAGAAGGAGAAGAAGAGTTTCTTGTTGAATTTGTGGAGGTTTATGGCTTGCTTGTTTGCGCAGTGTTTGGGGGATTTCTCATCGATTCGAGACATTTGCAGAAGGGGGAGAGAGAGGGAGAGAGAGAGAGGAGGAGGAGGGAGTTTTTGGTGTGGAGAGGAAAGGGGGGAAGTTGAAATGATGGGGTTAATAAAGGGAGTGAGTGTGGTGCATGAGGGTGCAAAAAAGTAGCAATAATTATGTTGGTTTTTAGTGTAGTTGCTTTTGACTAGAAGTTTGGTTTCAAACTCTTGCGAGGGTTAGATGTAAAAGTTTATACAGTGAAGTTCTTAAATATACCTTTTGAGTGAATTCTAGAGCGGTTAATTTTGTTTGAGTCGAAATATAATTTGGTCAAAAGTTATCATCTGTAGTTGAGGCGTAACTTTATTTTCTTATATACTTGACAATATATTAAGGTGTTTGGGATAATTTTTATTTTTAAAAAAATTAAAATTATTGAAAAAATTAAAAAAAATTTAGTAAAAATTTATAGTATTTGAAAATAAAAATAAAAAGTAATCAAAAATTGATAGAAAACAGTTCAAAAAGTTCAATTTATTTACTAAAATATTAAGAAATAATTTTAAGATGCTAGAAGCAGCTTCTTCCTAAATTATCAGTTTCTGCTTTTTTTTTAATTTAATTTAAATAAAAATTATAAAATTAAATACTTAAAATAATTTTTTTGAAGTTTTTCAAAACACCCTCTATATAGCGTTCGCACTAGGAGCTACTCGATATGGGTAGTTGTGCGCTCATGAATAGCTATAAATTGAACGATTAATTATCAGCTAGTGAAATCCTCTTGAGTGAAAAATTAATTATATTGATAATAAATGTCAGTATAATTACTTACCATTATGAGCATGTCATATCATAATAGAGATTAATCATGCGCATACTAGGAATGCTATGAGCACTATATGTGCAGGACATAATTACGACGACCCTTGCTATCAATTTTTAGAGTCTATAATTATGCCAACATATTGTCATAGTGGAACCTACCTTGTTGCACCTAATTACTCAACCTTAAATAAACCAAGATATGCTACCGTCTGAATCATTTGTTATAAAATAGTATTATATTTTCTCTTCTATTCATCAATATACGCCACATATATTAAAAGACAGCTGAGATAAAAAAAGGAAATTTTAAAATTTGTTCCGTAACACAATTTTATCCAGAGGATTTGGACTAAAATATGCTATATAAACATAATAATATAGGTGAATATGGCTAGCAATGAATCCCCTAGGAGGAGCATTTTCTATCTTGATTCATGAATATGCAATATATATTGCATGCATATACTTTACAAATAAATCTTAAAGATCAATCTTCAAGATGGGCTCAAGGAGATAGATATGTCTAAGTAGGAATCTAATAGAAGTACCTTTTAGAATTATTGGGGGAGAAAAGTTAATAATCACTTTTTATAGTGCTGCGAGATCAAAGAGAGCCAATAGCCTTTCCCGTGCCATTATAGTTAAGTGACAAAGTGTGCAACCTTCAAAAGACCTTTTAAAATATTCTCTCTCCACCTGCCTGATTCAGTAACTGTAATGATTAAAATGATAAAATTTGACAGGAGGGCCTTTTTTGAAATTTTAAAACGATATGTGGAATTTGTGTAATATAATTATAATTAGCTGTGCAGAAAGAAGTTCAAACGGGAGAGCAAGACAGAGAGAATCTGGAAAGATGGCTTTTTTTATTACTATTTTTATAGCCCCCGAGACTCAAACTGAGGTGAAATATCTCCTATTACTTTTGGGTTAAGAAACAGGACTTTTAGGGTTTCGCTGAACATTAGTTGAGGCCTCATGCTATGGTCAACCATACCAGTTTAATTTTCTATCATTTTGGAATTTTGTGTTTATACATATATATATATATATATATATATGTAGTTTTTTTACTGAGGTCGTCAGTATACTCTAGCTATAATTCATCAAATAAAAAAAAAGTATACTCTAGCTAAAATTATTATTTAATTAAACGGTGAAATCTTGATTGCAGTATAGATAATTCGTTAGGAATGATGCGATAACGTCCCAATAAAGAACCCTTCAATATATATATATATGTATATATATATATATCCTTAAAATTGTGATTCAATTGCGGCAATAAAATCTCGCCTTGGCCACTAACAATTTATTAAAATTGTTGGGATAATATTGTAATAAAGAACCATTCAATAGTTTATGTCAACACAATCTCGTTAAAATTACTACTCAATTGAGGTAGTGAGATCTCAACTAGGGTAAAAACAATAAAAAAAATCACTCTAGAAATGAGGCTAAAGCTAGAGCAAGAAAAATGAACAAATTTGAAATTTCTTGGAAGAACAAATAAATTTTAATTTTCCAAAATATAATTGTCATTTTCGTTGCTTTAGGGAAGGCGAGGTTTGATTGGATCTAGGGGGTCCTCTTGTTGGGAAGCTTGTTGAAGAATACTTGGGAAATAATGGTGTAAATATTCATATTTAAAGACTTTATTAATTAGTTTCATTTTATTGAGCCCTTCAATCAAGAGAGAGGTGGGCTACCCCATCATTTTGATTGATTTTTCATCACAAAATTAACTTTTTTGAAATTTTTGTCCATTTAGCTTTGATTGGGGACCCCAAGTCTTTTTACATTGCTTCAATGGCTTAAAAGATCTTTGCATTTCTTGATTTTTAAGCATTGATTAATTAATTATAAGAAAGCCTTCATGATTATATTGCCAAGGGATTGTCCCCAAAATATATGTGTTTTTCTATCTATCTTTTTTAACTTTATTTTACATTAGAAGTTGGTAATCATATTCGCATATAAATTGTGATTAATCTGTATTTTTTCGAATCCTGACCTAATTTGAAATTCAAATGTAGGTCAGAAACCCTTAATTATTATTCCTTTATTAGGGGTATTTTGGGTATTTAGGATATACCCTTTATCGTGTATAAAGAAAGAAAATTGGAATTCTATCCGTTTTTTATGATTTCAGCGGAATTCTATCGAAAAATTTAGACAAAAAAAATAGCATGGTTTTTTAGTAATAATTTTACGTGTGGGTCGTGTGGTTCATATGACAAATTCAAATGAATAATGTAATTTTCATTTATTGTCGTACCCACAATTGTTCTAAAGTTAAAATCCAAAGTCACGGTTTTTTATTTTAATCGAGTTAAAATTGTCAAATTCTTATAATTATAAGACGAAAAATACAATTTTACTTGTAAAGAAATTAGTCGATCTAATAAATACAATATTTTTTCTAATATATTATACTGTAAAATTCCCAAGTGAAAATTAAACCCCACACGTTGGGATCTGGGATTACCCTTAGCCTTCCTGTGAGTGGATGAATTTGCTGGTGTTGCTGACAACTTTTATGAATGGAAAATCAAATTGTACAAAAAAAATATAAATAAATAAATTAAAATTAAAATTAAAATTAAAAAGCAAGTTTTGCAGGCATTGTAAGCTACCACTTGGCAACATTGAAAATGACTCTGATATGATGCCCTATGATTAAAAATCACTACGTGTTACGAGATAAGGTTTGTCACGTTTTGTTTCAACTGGTTTGGATGATTGCATTTGCCTTGGCATGCTATATTGAATCTTTTATATATATATATATATATATATATATATGTGTATGTGTGTGTGTGTGTATATATATATATTAAATTCTTTGAACCATGTGGATATCAAATTTGCAGTGTTTCCTTAGCTACTACTCAAGAGAATCAGACTAGTTGCACAATAATTTAGATATATATATATATACATATACATATATATAAATTCCAAATTTAACAATATTTTTTGGGAGTCTCATTTCATAAGGTATTGTCTTATTTTTAATAAAGAAAATGGGAGGTTTTTTGATATTATCGTACCTTCTATCTCACTTTTTATCTATACTTTGATTTATGTGGCTTTAGTTCAAGATTCAATTTATATACGGATGAAATAAGGAATGAGCTAGCATGAGCAATCGCCCCACTTTGAATCTAAATAAAATTATTTAAATATAGATTTTAACTTAAAAGTTCAATTTACGTAGAAATCAAGAAATGAGATGGTATAAGGGATCACTCACTTTAAATTTATGAACAGAGAGAGAGTTTTATGAAAATTTAAAGAAAATTTCAAATTATTAACAAATTTATAAATAACAATAATATATTTTTTTGTTAAATAAAAATAATTTTTTCATTATATAAATTTGGTTGCAAAAGCTAATAAGATGATATAAAATTAAGTAAGGGATTTATTTTCGTTTATGATGTCAAAATAAATAAAAAGGGGCTAATAAAAATAAAGATAAAATAATGCAAATTAATTTAAGATTTTAATAAATTAAAGGGGCTTATTTGCAATATTAGATAAATATATTTAAATTTATAAGTGAAGGGGTATATTCATCAATATATACATATTTGAAGGTGAAAAAGGACCAAAAATTACCCAATTTCGTATACTAGGCACGTCCGTTACACGCTCCGTTAATGTTGATGGAATGGGAGGTTTTGTGCATGGTATCAGGAAATACGGGAGGTGTTTTGTATATTTTTAAATCATAAAAAGGTTTTTAGTCCTATTTCAAAACTACAAAGGGTTATATGCAATTTTTGATATTACCATACCTTCTATCTCACTTTTTATCTGTACATTGATTCATGCGGCTTTAGTTCAAGATTCAATTTATATATGGATGAAGTAAGGAATGAGCTAGTACTAGCAATCACCCCACTTTGAATCTAAATAAAATTATTTAAATATAGGTTTTAATTTTTTTTTTTCAATTTACGTGAAAACTAAGAAATAAGATGGTGTAAGGAATCACTCACTTTAAATCGACATAAAATTATTAATATATGTTTCAAAATACAATTAACATAAATGAAGGGATGAGCCAGTATAATTCAACTCGTCCCGCTTCAATTTTATGCAAAATTATTTAAATATATAATCTTTACGAAAGTTCAAAATTCAAGCTATAGGATTCAAACTTGAATAAAATTATTTGATTATACACTTTTACTTGAAAAATCAATTTACATGGAAACAAGAATTCAGATAGTGTATCAAATAAGTGATTGCTCGCCTTAAGTAATTATAAAGTTATCAAATATATCTAAAATTCCAATTCACATAAATGAAACATGTAAAGAGCTAGAATACGACCCCTTCCCACATCAAATTTATGCATATTATATATATATATATATATATATATATATATTTACAAAAGTTCGAAATTTTAGCCACCCAAAAAATGATAATTTCCCGTTATATTTTATTTTCAATCATGTTCTTAAAAAGTCAAAACTCTCGACTCTGAATAGAAATTATGGAAAAATATTTTCCATTAATTATTATCATCAATAAAATAGAATAATACTAACATAGACAATAATAATATCCGATGCAACTCAAGTTAAAAAAACTAACCAAAAAGCCAAAGAAAAATAAAAAGAAAATAAAGAAATTCGATTCAACTATAATCACCAACACACGATATTTAACAAACTAGCAACAACCTCACTCATGTATAGGTTATGAACAACACATATCTATATATAAACAAGAAAAACAAAAATAAAAAACCAAACCAAAGCCTACGCCCAAATCTGAAAAAAAAAAATTCCTAGAACATTCAAAAAAAAGAACTAAAAAAAAATCAAATTAAAAAAAACACAAAAAATACAGAAACACCATGTACAAGGGAGTTAACAATGATTCACACTCTCTTGAAGGAAGAGCAGCATTAGAATCATCCACCTATGGCTTTAGCAAGTCATATGAGAGCTTAAAAATTACCGGCGAAAGCAAAAAACCTAACCGATGATCAGTCTACTTGATTCTGTCAAAATTTGTTCGTGTGCATCTTGAGCCGGGCGCTAACCGGCTGATGAGTTGCAGGGTTGGGGATCATTAGGCGCTTGACGAACAAACTGTCCTTTAACGCGGGGTCGCTGCTCGGCTAGCTTTTTTCGGCTTTCGTATCGCACCTGTTGATGAAAATCCGAAATTGATTAGTTATAGTTGTATAAGATAAAACTATGGGGGTGTTTGCAATCTCTAGGGGAAAAAAATTTTTTGCTTTTCTAGCTTTTGTTGAAAAAGGGTAAATGGTGAGTGTTTTGTTTTCCTTTGGAAGTAACTTTAGACTGCTTTTTTCAGCTTTTAGTTGTTTTTTCAAAAGTAAACCACCTTTTCACTATATCTTTCAAAACAATATCCACCTTTACTGCTCAGTTTTTTTTCAACTTCTACAAATTCTACTTCTCCAAAAGTAGAAATGCTCGCAAACACCCCCGATATAATTCACATGACCATCCAAACTATACATGTTTCACACATTGCCATATCACTCGACGAGGTGACAATGAAATCTTGCCACAATATCCCGTTCGAAAATGTCGCGTATATGGCAATGTGTAAAAAACGTGTAGCTTGTCTAAAATGATGCGAAAAATAGTTTAGATGGGGAAGTGTAAAAATGCTTCAGAAGGAAAAGAAAACTAATGTACCTTCTTCTCAAAGCATCTGTCTTTCCTCTTCAAACGAAATTTCGTAAGAGCCGCTTCTCTTTGCATGGATCGAGGAGAGGGCCCCTCACGAACATGTAAGCCCTCTTCGTTACCACATTCTGACAGGCCAGCTTGAACGACTGAAACTGCATTGATCTTGCCATTGCATGCCAAACCCGGACTCTGATGATGGCTTATATTCCCTGTACAGAAACTGCTATTACCACTCTGCTCGTTCCCGGGCGAGACAAGGCCACAATCCTCCGAGTTCTCCAACTTCTTGCCCTGTTTATTATTGTCCGTCTGATCATTGGAATTACTGATTGTTTGATCAACAAGGCTATGACATTGCTCAGAGCTCGAGCGCTGACGATCAGACGGATAGAAAGGATTTGATCGTGGGAAAGATTCCGCGTGGTGAGGTGTAGCTGGACTAGGCAAGGGTGAAGGGCCTGATGATGGTATTGGTGGCATCACAGAACCATAGGGATTAACAAGATTATCAAACCTCACGCCTCTAACGGGAATCGGGTGAGATATTTCTGTTTTCTGAATATAAGAAAAGGCCGTTTCAGGCACAGAATTGTAATTGGGGGCATGATTGGGGAGTTGTTTTTCAGAATTGGTTTCGTGGACTTTCGGTTGATGGTAAGAACTCGGAGATGTCGAGTTGTGGAGCTGCAACGGCTTATTTATGTACCTGCATAACAGGTGATTCTTATCCATCAGACCTACCATTTCTGATGTGTTTTGATGAGGACTAGCTAATAAATTACGCAGATATCCCTTCTCGATTTCACGGTTACACATATATCTCCCGTGCAACTTATCTCCACCTTACAGTTACCTCCCCTCTGTCGGTCATCACAAATGGTTAAATGATGTCATTTCTCAAATTTCAACACACTTCCAAAAGGAGAATTTTGATTGGTAGAAGGACGTATTCGTAATTTTGAAGCCAATACGAAAAAAAAAAATAGTGTGATTACACATAATTACTGGAAGGAGGTGAGAATAAATAAATTTGAGTATATAAATTCGAAAAAATTTAGGCCTCAACTACTAGACACTAAATTCATTTGTCTAGCAATAAGATATAGTGATTGAGAGACAACAAACAGACTAACTACTGAAAATTAACTCACCTAGAAAAGGCCGATGCATCGGAGTGGTTTAATCTAGGCCGTTCACCATTTACTTGATTCAAAGAACCGCTCAGATTTGTTCTTCTCAAAGAAAGATCCAACATAGGCAAAATATCAAACTTGTTTGCACCAACATTTGAGGCAGAACTTCCGAAACTGCCCTTGAGTTGACTATCGAAAGCTCCAATTAAGTCGATGGCCACTTTAGAAGAACTCTTAACATTTTCAGTCATGACATCTATGTCAGCCACAGCCTTCAACTCTGTTTTCGAAATGAAAAATATACAACAATGTAAGCATTTTTTTCCCCTACAAAATGGTGGTTAAAAAGGATACCAGAAAGGAAAGAAAAAGAAAACATAGGAAACGTTAAAATATTACCTCCAGCTTCATTATCATGTGTTTGCCTTTTTTTACTTTCTTGATGGTTTTCTTCTTGTGTAGGGATGTTACTGTCATTTGAGAGAGTTTTAGCGCGTTTTGGCGGAGAGAGGCAACGTACATCTTCGATATCTTCTCTTTCACTCACTGATTCTGGTTTTGTGCATGAGCTCTGTAGTTAAAACGAACAACTTTATATGAGTTTTGAACTAGAAATGTCTGCTGAGCTTATAAGCTACTCAAAATAGTTTATAAGACGATTGAGAAATTATAAGCTCTGCAAAATGTGTGAAACTAATGTCAGGTAAATAATATTAAAAGCTCCAAAAATAACCTTGTTTTACCACATTCAGAAATTGCAAGAAACATTCATTTACATGATATTAACTTTACCGTATCTTTTTAATCACTATTACACTAAAAATAGCTCACTTTTTACCAAGCAGCTTATAAGTTCCCAAAGATCAAGTTGTTAACTCTTAAATTATCCACAAACACTCTTAACAGCTTGTTTCCGAAATTATTTGGCAGCTTATAAGCTTCAAAAACATCCTATAAACCTTTGGAACTTATAAATACTTACAAATAAGCTCTGTCTTGGCAGATGATCTAAAGTTACATTTAAATTCATCCACTTAAAAATCATCGACATTAGGTCGAATCATGCATTGGGTCTCAAAAGTGTCAAAAGAATGAATGAATAAATAAATAAGGCAGAGAAAATTGAAAAAAAGAAGGGAAAAAAAACCTGATCATCACTTCCTTTCTCAATGCACTCCACATTTCTCTTGCATGAACCACTCGAATGGTTACTAATGCCATTATTCTCAGCTGTGGCTTCATCCTTTTCTTGAGCCACACTCTCGTCGGGAGGACCAAGGCCAGCAGCTGTGCTCGACTATGATCATGACAGAAAACAAGACAAGAATGTAAGAGAATTTTATTCCACATTATAACCTTAAACAACAAATTATTGAGCTCGTTTTTGAGCTTACGGCTTGTTTCCTCCAGACATGTTGCCACAAGTTCCTCAGCTCATTTTTCCTGACAGGCTTGACCAGAAAGTCGGTCGCACCTCTAAGCATGCATTTGTAAACTGTACTGACTGAGTCTTGCGACGACATCACTGCATTACCAATGAAATGGACTTGAAAATATAAATATATGGAACAATTGAAAAGAAATTTTAAAAAATATATAAACATTGAGCTTGTATCGTACTTATAACAGGAATATTTTTGCAAACTTCGTGTTCCATAATTAAAGTGAGAAGCGCGTATCCGGAGATCGATGGCAGCTCAACTTCCGTCAAGATAAGGTCTATGTTGTGGGATCTTCCTTTGAGTACCTCCCATGCTTTTAAGCCATCAGGAACTGCAGTAACTGCTTTTGAGAAAAAATGAAGTTTAGTTATCGAATAATAACAATCTATCACAACAATACTATTCTTCATCCACCGTAAAAACGAAAAAGGAAGTAAATCAGGCTCTCATTTGTTTCAATCATTAATCAAAACTAGTTCTTGATCATCTCATATTTTATTTTACAGATACAAGTCATGTGTAATGTATCTCTGCTACAGATCACCTCTTTTTTCCAAAATTTAAGGATAAGTTGATACATATATATATATATATGCATATTTTGTGATGACTTTGGTGTTTTACATGATTTTACCACGAGATCAGAGTTTAGGATATGTGCACTCTTAATCACAACTGAATTTATAATAAAACAAAAGAAAAAAATGATAGAGAACTGAGTCCAATCAGGCAAAATTTCAAGATTGTGGGACATTCAGAATCTCATGTCATAGTGATATTCAATCCAATATATATATATATATATATATATATATATATACACACACACATGTATCATAGTGAAGATAAAAATAAATATAAAAAATGCCACAGTGAAGATCAAGAAGTACCAAGCAGCAAAAACAAAGGACTGAAAAAAAATGACCATTTAAAGATAAATTAGCTGATCAGCACAAATTATTCACACAATTTAACAGACAAATATACAATCTTGCAAACCTTATACCCATGAACAGCATAAATTACATCGAACCCCAGATATCGAAATCCCAACTTTCAAATCCAAAAAATAAATTAATCCAAAAATCCAACCTCTGTAGCTGCATTTCCTGAGAAGGGCAGCAATAATCTGCCTAGTTGAGTCATCAGCTTCAACCAAAAGCACTCTAACCGCCATTTTCGGAAGAAACCTCTCCCACCTCACCACAGAACCACCTCCCGCCGCCGAAGCTCCGCCGCCCTCCGCCGTTATCTTGTCCTTGTTTTCAACCATCTCTGTTTCCACCACCTCTGTTTCTTGAACTTCTAATTCTGTCCCACCTTCACTGCTCACCACTACTTCTCCCATTGTTTTTTTTTAAAGATTCTTGGCTTGCTTTTTTTTTCTTTTTCTTTTTCTTTTTTCCCTTCAGAGAATGAGCACCTTAGAATAATGACTGGAAATTTTGGAGATCTTATTTTCTTGAAAAACTTCGTTTTTCTTTTCTTTATTGCCTGTTGTTTGTCCAACACAATTTTTTCAAAGCAAAATATCTGAACACAGAGACCCCATTTTCTTGAATTTTTTATTTTGATCGTGTGGTGGGTTTTTACTGGACAGTCTCTAACCGCCTCACATCTGATGGCTGAAATTCGTTGTTTGAGTTTTTTTTGTCTTTTTTTTTGCATGCTTGGGCCTTGCGGCATTTGATTCGGCGCATTAAAAAATATCTTGTGCAAATTTGCAGTTTGTGGCCCCCCAAAAGACTTGAATTATGTTTTCGCACCCTAAAGTTTACAATGGCAAGTGGCAGCAAGTTCATCAGGCAACAGTGGCGGAGCCAAAAATTTTCGCTCCAAAGAGGGGGAAATCTAAAAATTTTAAAAAAATACTCGTGAAAATTAGTTCAATCTATGCTTGAAAGGGATGATCGCACAAGCCAACACTACATTGCTTCAACTCTGTTTGGCGATACTAATATATAATAACAAAAGTCTGCATATCAGGTGGATAAACTTATAGTTACGGAATTTTTCTTTTTTTCTTTTTTTTCTTCCATTGTAAGGATGGTGATGCGAGGAGCTTATTGAGTAATGTATGATTTAAAAATCAATTCCGTTAGCACAATCAAGATAAAATTAAATGAAACCTACTCTATTCAAAATTAAATTTAATTAATTATAAGAACAAATGGTACAAAGTAACAATGTGAAGGACAATAATAAAAGTTTTAACTTTACCTGATTAAATTAATGTTAGGTGTAAATGGATTTTATAAAGAAACCAATGTCCTTTTTATCTAGTAGAAACTTTTTAGCGCCTAATCTATATATTACTAAATTAAAATTAAATTTTAAACAAACCCTATACACACAAGCAAAGTAAAGTTCCACAAAAAAAAAAGGGGACAAGAAATATATAGACTTTGAATACATTATATAAAGGCGTAGAAAGCCAATAATATTATAAACAATCCCTTTCAAGTATTAATTTTCCATTAAATTATTGGCTAACTACATTTATATTATGGGATTGTCGATAGTTCTAATTTGTGTACGTCTAAAACATCAAAGACAATATTGTAGGGGAAATTATGAAAATGTAAAACTTCATGGGGTCAAAATGCAAATACTCCTAGCTACCTCAAGATGCAAAGTGGAAATATCTAGAAGACTCCTATGAATGGCCCAAATTGGCCACGTCCAAAGTGTAACAAATCAAAAAGCAAAGGGCAATTGGTTATGCATTTTTCCTTTTTTTTTTCCATACTTATTTTGGTTGGTGGACAAATTTATACTTAAGTTGAAAAGACTTTATAACCAATGGACAATATTAAATCCCACGTATCCAATGAGAATAAAATATACTTTTTTGAAGATATTTGTGTAACACTGTAAGGTGTACAACTTGCAATATGGGATCCCATGAGAAGATATTTTGGGGTTCATGGTTTGGATTTCGACACGTGGAACAACACTTTGATATCTTTTCATTTGTGGCTCTGGAGTTGGCCAAATAGTCTTTATATATCTTCTCTATTTTTTTTTTTATCAAGCAAGCGATGTATGACTTAAGAAATTTAGGGTTGTGGGATTCCTCAAACAAGACTTGCCATTGGTTGGAATATTGATATATTATGTAAATCTTGTGAATTTTTATGTATGTATATATGTCTTGATTGATGTCATGATATTAGCAATTAAATTAATCATGAAATTTTAATAATAATTTATCTAGTCAGATGGAATAATAATAAATTAAGTGGCCCGGCCAACTTCAACCATTAAATTGATCTGATTAAATAAATTCTTTTATTTAATTGAATTACCGACTCTTATTGGTTCAAATGATTAGGGACTTAGATCTTTAAATCAGCATTCGTATTCAAGCCTTCTATATATATATAAAAAAAAATAATTGTTGGAAGAGTAGTTGTACTAAATCACTAACTGCCAATTGATCTAACAAAATGAGATACTAAATTCTTCAAACAACGTTTAGGTTAGGGTTTCAAATTCTGAAATCGTGAACGAAATAATTAAATTGGAAGGATCGCCCATACATTAGGTCTTTGTAGTATTTAAATCAGATTAGTTGACCAATTAATAGAAATCAGATGATTAAGATAAAAAAAAAAAAAAAAAAAAAAGCTGTCTATGGGAATCCCCACGGACTCTCAATTCGTATGTAGTTGGGCCGAGTGGGGTTCCAAATATTGACTCTACATAGACCAAAAATATATATATTTAATTTAATTTAATTTAGTTCAGTCTTGAGAATAAAGTAAAATTTTAGGTAAACTATGTTATCCAATTATCGATTTAATATAACTACTGAAATTTATTAAAGCTTTTGATTAATTAATTATTCGTCTAAAACTTAGTTAAAATTGGGTAATATTAATTAATGGTACCAACATTTTATTTTATTACATTAATATACTGTTCAGGTCAATACATATCAACTTAAATATGATAACGTTTTTCATGTATATCGGAATAGTAGGATCAACAGTCATTGGGGGGTGGCAGAAATTTTATACTTACAACATGCTTCAAACATTTTTTTTTTTTATTTTTCAAGATTCCACTATAGTGATGATGAAACTAGTGGAGCAAATATAAAGAGGGTTGCATGATGCATAATTAATAATTCATATTTTATAGATCTAATCATGATATTGATAACATTGAGAAGAAATTTCAACATCAAAAACTTAGAAATTGTCAACTTTGAATTTATATAGTAGTGCTAAAGACATGCATAGTCCAACATCTTTTTAGTTGTCATCAATCCAAGTCTATATATTTACCAAAAAAACAAAAAACAAAAAGCCTAAGTCTATATAGATTCTTCAATTTTTTCATAGACCAATATGATCGAATTGTGCTTTTTGTAATAATTTTTTTAATAGATAATAAGCCACTTTATTTATAAAAAAAAAAAAAAGACTTATCGAATTGTGCTTTTTGTAATAATTTTTTTAATAAATTAAAACAATTTGACATTTACAAATAATAACGTGTTCTAAAGGCTATTATTATCTTTCAGACAAAACCGTTTTGAGGCTTTTTTTTTTTCTTACTTCTGTTTTTTTAGAAGAAGTCCAACCAAATAATAAATTTTTTTTATTGAAGTGCATTTTTCAAAAAATAATTATATTTCTTCCAAAAAAAGAAGGGCATTTCAAACGGGTTCAATATGTCTTCTAATTTTCAATAGAAAATTTATTTTCCACACAGTCGACATGTGATGATATCACATTTTATCAAAAAAAAAAAAAAGAAGAAGAAAAGAAAAAAACCACATTCTAGGAATGTGAGCATTATTACATCATTGCCATAATATATAATCGTAGTAATGGGGAAAAAAAATAATTATTGTAGTACAATTGCACCCAATTTATGATAATCCGTCGCATGTGGTTGAGAGTCGTGACAACAAAATGGTGTTAAAGCCAGACAGTTGTACATAAAATATCTATGACATTGGAATGGTTTTGTCTCATTGTCTCCCAAGATTTTAAAGGATTGTAGATTTATTTCTTTTTCTTCATGGTCCAATTAGATGTTATGCGATCAAGCTCATCATGCATGATCTATATATGTCTAAGTTAACCAAAAAAAAAAACACAAAAAAAAAACAAAAAAATATGCCTAAATTCTTCCATTTTTTTTAAATACTTCGCGAAGGCGAGTCTTTTAGATGCAGGAATTGCTCTTGAATTGACCAATTGAATTCTTAAATTGAAATCTCAACAACTTGTCAAAAATTATATCTAAAGGTAAAATTGAGTTCTTTATCCAAGTTTTGTAAGATATTGACTTGTCTAATATTTAGTGAACATGGAATGAAGTATCTCATTACAAATTACTTGATAATCTTATACTGCATATAATTTGGTGCTCTATTTTCTTTACTTAAAATATATTTTCGAGACTGGAAAAAAAAAATTCAAACATTATGATTGCATCTTGATGAAACAATACATTCATTAGCCACGTTGTAGCCACACAGACTAAGAGTTACAATTTATTTTAAAATTTCATTGTTCCAAATTTTCATCGATTTGCCCTTTTCTTTTCAACACGATCAAGTTGAGAGTCTAAATATGAACCAAAAAGTCAAACATGGAAGAAATTTGATGTGACGCCGTTCACTTAGAATTCATCAATTTTCAATTTCAATTTTAGTATCCCTTGTGGTTGATGTAGTATAATTTCACTTTACATAGGATACGTCATTTATGTATCGTTAAGGACAACACATCACCCAAACAACACAATCAAAATGCCCAAAGCACAAAATGCTATACAAGTATGCCCCTCAAAACAACGCCGGACCCTTGAAAAGATTTCCTCAAGGGACTTGCCCTTGAGAACGCCTACCCCTATAGATCACAATTGGCTCTCCATGAGGGTTCCCTTAGGAGATTTCCCTCGAGGGGTCGAGATATTTTGCCTCGGGTGGAATGAGCCCGACTTAGGAATCCCAATTAACTAGTGGAATCCTCACCCTTGAGGGATTTATAAACCTCTAAGGATACAAGGAGCCCTTAAGGTGCTATAAACTTGTGTTTCGAGGAATCTTAAAAAAAACTTAACTCATAATACATTTTAAAGGAACATAAATGATCCTTCTGTTCTATTACGGTCAGTTATTTGGAATGAATCATCAACGACTTCTCACTCTAACAGTAATACAAGTGTTTTTTGCATTAATTACAAATATGCTATCTCAATGCATATAAAGCCAAGTCATCCATCTTTTTTATAGTCTCCATAGTAAAAGGCTGCAAAAGGGGATGACGTACGAGTCCTTTGTGGCTTAACCCCTTAGGCCTTTATCCCTGGCCTTGAGACGGAAGGCCTAATAAAGGCCCAACACATGGCATCGCACGCCAAGACGAGTAAGTTAAGCTTTGACAACATCACTTTTATTTTCAATATTTGTTCCTTCCCATAGGCCCATGCTAATTTGGAAGTCGGAGAATCTATTTCGGAACAAAATCCTACTAATCTTACATGCATTTATTCTCTTCATGCAGGAGAACCACCAGCCATTCTCGAGGAAGCCCTTACATCGCTGTTAGAGACATTTCCATGCAACAACAGTGGTAGTAATATTAAATTTTATATTTTACAATCACATTTTATTAGATTTCTTTTTTCTTTTAACGAGGATATTTTATTACATATATCATTATATTGAATGTATTGTATAAACTTATTTTGTATTTTTTACAAAGAGAATTTAAATAATAGAATATAAATCCAAATACGAAAATTATAATAAAAGATTTCATTCGACAGGCATTTCATAAAAACCGTCAAAAGGATATAGTATTGCATTTTTTAGACCCAGACTGGACCGGCCGGTTCGACCAGTTCAACCAGGAACCAGAGGCCTGTCTGTTCCAGTTGGCCCCAAGAAACTAGTCCTTAATTGACCTAATGCGAACCAGCTTGAACCGACTAATAATCGGTTGAACCGGTGCCGGTTCGACTAGTCCGAACCAATGGTCGTCTCAAAAAAAAAAAAAACTTTTTTTTTTAGGATTGTTTGTCGGCCAACACTTAGCAACAATCTCTTTAACTTCTCTTCTTTTATTTTCACCTTCATTCTTTTGTCTTCTCCCCAAAAAAACAACAAGATTCGCCTCTTTTTTCTTAAAAAAAAATCGAATCAATAGTAGAGAAAAATAAAAGATTCAACATCAACAACTTTGGATAAGTTCTCCCACTATTTTTATTTTTATTTTTTAATTTCTTGTGTCGGAAAAAATATACAAGCCGTTAATGATTTTTCAAAAAGTTGTGCAATTAAGATTTTTCAATAAACCTGTTGTTGATGGTGGATATTAATTGTTGAATTTTGGCCATTTTTTCCCCCCAAATTTGCAATCCAATGACCAAAATTTAATCTCTTTCATTCTATGATGGTGCATTTGATTTATTTGAGTAGACATTATTTCAATGATGATTAAATATTGATGGAATTTTTGGCTTTAAGCAAATTATATTTGCTTCTTATTGAAAACAAATAATAAATTATTTGCTTCAGTATGACTAATATTTTTTGAATTTGGTTGGATATTTGGTGTGAAATGATATTCTTTTAGTAGGTAGTTAAAAAAATTATAAAAAGTTAGAAAACTTTTTTAAATATGTTTTTTATATTTTAGTTGCACTATTTTTATATTTTTTTCATTAATATTTACAACATCATATATATATATATATTTTATAATTTATTATGACGTCGAACCGATAGAATCGATTGAATCGGTAACCAGTAAGACGGCCGGCTCTATGACCGATCCGAATTGCATAGACATGACACTATCACAAACTTCAAAAATCAAAACCATACTTATCCATTTCAGATGGGTAGTGGGCCTTAAGGGCCCATTTCACTACAGCCAGGGACCACACCAATCCAATGAATCTTTTGAATCTGGATAATAATTCAATCCAAAAACCACACCACAGCCAGGGCCCTTTACTTTGTTTCAATCTTCAAGAATATTCATCTTTGTAAAATCTAAATCAGAACTAAGAAATCGTGAAAAAAAAAAAACCCAGTTTTGATAGGCTAGCAGTATCAAGAAAATGGCTACAATAATTGCAGCTCCAACGATACAGAAAAGCTTCAATCATCAGCACCATGGTTCTTGTTCCACTTCTTCTTCATCCTCTGGTTTATCATCTAAGTTAATCTGTTTAAATATTATATCTTCCTCTCAAAACTCGAGTTTTTTGGGTTTAAGCTTCAGAGCCCATGAAACGGTTGCTGTGAAAAATGGCATTAAAAGATCGTTTGGGATTAAAATGTCATGGGATGGGCCTCTCTCTTCTGTGAAATTGATTCTTCAAGGCAAAAATTTGGAGGTACCCTCTTCTTCCTTATGCCTAAAAATGTTGCTTTTATGGAAAATGATATTAGTTGTAGAGTTGCATCTTTTGGAGTTTGTGTGTGTGTGTGTGTTTATGAGATATGCTAGAAATTGGATGTTGTTAGAAAAAGAGTGTAAGGTATTTGAATGTAGTTCCAACTTCTTTTGTGTGTGTGTGTTTGTGTCTTAATCTTCACCATGTTGAGAAATGCTAGAAATTGGGTGTTGTTAGAAAGAGAGTAAAAGGTATTTAAATGTAATTCCAACTTCTTGATTTGCTTATCACATGAGAACACACACACACACCCCAAGAGAGAGAAAGACAAAATTTTTTGAAGTAAATCTTGAAGGGCTAATTGTTTTTCTTGTTCTTGTTGGTTTGCATAAGAATGAAGTTTTGTTGATGTAATCTCCTACATTTTCTACTAGCAATTTTTTGGTAGCTATAACTTTTGGATTAAAAACAAGAATGTTCATAAGTTTCTCAATATACAGTTGACTCCCACGGTGAAGAATTATGTGGAAGAGAAACTAGGCAAGGCAGTTTCAAAGCATAGCCATTTAGTAAGGGAAGTAGATGTTAGACTATCCATCCGGGGTGGAGATCTTGGAAAAGGTCCGAAATTGCGAAGATGTGAGGTACATATATGATCATTAATAATAAATCATGTTGGATTGATTAATTTGTTATCTCAAATTAGTTATTAAAATCATTTATAGGTGACTTTGTTCACGAAAAAACACGGGGTCGTTCGTGCAGAAGA
The DNA here is from genome assembly GCA_026212405.1 of Petrea volubilis. Taxonomy (NCBI): domain Eukaryota; kingdom Viridiplantae; phylum Streptophyta; class Magnoliopsida; order Lamiales; family Verbenaceae; genus Petrea; species Petrea volubilis. The sequence continues at coordinate 22,915,179 of CM047883.1, read as the reverse complement.
GGATGCAGAGTCGCTTTACAGTAGTATAGATTTGGTATCGTCTATTATTCAAAGGAAATTGAGGAAGATTAAGGAGAAAGAGTCAGATCATGGTCGGCATATGAAAGGCTTCGACAGGCTTAAAGTGAGGGATCCCACTGCAGTTATGAAGGATATGCAGACGGATATAAAGACGGTTCCTGATGAAGGAGATGAAGAGGAGGACAATGTGGTTGATGAGGTAGTTTATTTAATGCTTTTCCCGTATTGTCACATGCTTCACCTCTTCTCCAAAATTAATCTAGATATGCTTTGCAGATCGTTCGGACAAAGTACTTTGATATGCCACCTCTGACCGTTAGCGAGGCGATTGAGCAGCTGGAAAATCTCGATCATGACTTCTACGGTTTTCGCAATGAGGAAACCGGTATGGTACATGCTTTTGGTTATATCTGTTACCCGGTTTTAGAGTTCAAATCCTCATTTCCAAATGATGTTACATCTTTTATTCCAGATTTTCGAATAAATACCGTTTACTTAGAGGCTGTATTGGTGAAATGAAATCGAGAATGTTATCTTGCAGGGGAGGTTAACATAGTGTACAAAAGAAAAGCTGGAGGATATGGACTTATTATTCCCAAAGGAAATGGTGAAACAGAGAAAGTGGAACCTGTGGTGGTAGAGACGGCCATAAATTGAAAATTTTTGGGTGATTATGGAAGTTTTTGTTGCTTAAAAAGCTGTATGCATGATAGTTGAAATTAAGGACATGAGATAGCTTCCTATGAGGACAAATCACACTATTGTAAAGTGAGTTTACTTGAAAGTTTAGGGTTACTAATTTTGGACACAGTTTAAGAAAAACTCTTGAGCAGGTTTGTTTTGTTTTGTTTTGACTTGAGACAGCTCTTGGAGATGCTTGTTCCAGTTTTTGGGGCCATTTGGATAGGCTTAAAAAAAGTGCATTTTGAGTTGTGCTTTTTTTTTTTTTTAAGCTTCTACTTTTTCAAAAAAGCTTAACCAAACAATTTCTTTTTTCATTGAAGTATTTTTAAAAAAAAAATAGGTGCTTCTTTTTAAAAAAAAGAAAATTCTTCCAAACGGGTTCTTCTTGCTGGTTCGAATGCTCATAATCAGAATAACAGATGATCTTCCATGTGAAGTTATATCATAGAATAAGAGACGGAACATAAAATAAAAGAGAGAACCTAACGTTAAAAAAACTGAATCATAAAACAAAACATTGCCAAAAACAAAAGGAAAAAAATAAATGAAAATCAGCAAGTCAATTTTCTAGACAAACAAAGGCATCAGATCTCCTCATTATTATCCATATATAACAGGAATACAACTAGGAAACAACTGATGCATTTATTATAAAGGGCTAAAACATGACGATTGTTCGGAAACCCTTATTCTACATCAATTTGTTTTCCCATGTTACCTCAAATATTCAACAATTCATAATTAACTGGAATCTCAGTTCTCACAGAAATTGGGATTTTAACTTCGTGCCTTTTGTCAGTCCAGGTCAAGCTCCCAAAATAGTACTCTGTGGTAATATCATGATGACTTGTTATAGTAACTTTGAAGCTGATTCTCTTCACATCATGACTAAATTCCAACGACTTAGGACTCACAGTCCCCTCCATTTGGTTTTAGGATTTTGGTAAGAAAAATATGATGAAATTTTTTTTTTTTGTTTCAAATGATAATACTTTATACTTTTATTTTTGATCGTTTTTATTTTCCTCCTACTTTTCCTCACCAAAATCCTTGTTCCAAACATAATCTTCAATGTCAATACCCAAACGAGATTCAATGACAGCTTCATACTTAGAATTCAGATCTCCGACATTAGTGACGGTTCTAGTAATTGTGACGGATCCTTTAAGGTTTGGTACTGTAACGGAAGGAAGGTTCAAATCCAGGACAGAGTCGGCATTGCCTGAGTTCTGACAAGGCTTTGCCTCCCCAGTTAACTGAGTGATGGATGTTTCGTTGTATTTCATGGCGCAGAGATAGTTTATGTAGTCTTGGGTTGTCATGTTATAAATCAGGCCCGGATCACAGGCTGCATTCGGGTTGACAAGCCCGCCTCCATAGTCGAAAGGGTCTGCGATCTTCGGTACCATTCTCGTGCAAAAATGGGTTCGGTCGAATTAGGTTCTTTTGTCCACTCTGCATATATATATATACATATATATATTATGATCGAAACCGGTTATATATAAGAGAATGCTTTAGGGTAAAAAGGTAGGGTACAACAGGAAAACTTGATACATTTGAAAATCATGATGAAAAAGTACTCCATTTAATAACAAAAAGTTTGTAAATATAGATTCCGTCCTAGAAATAAGACATTTGTGGCGGAATTTTGTTAATATATAACTAAATTGGTAATCAATGACAATGTTTAACTAACTTATGATGGACTTCATTAAATCTGTATAATGGATTGTTCCGTTAGTAAATAAAGACGACTTTTCTTGTAGTGAATCTGAATAGTCAGTTAAACAAACCATGTTGTGACAGGGGCCGATTTGATAGCTGCTGGTGACTAGTCTCGATGCAATGATTTGAGCGAAGCAGCAATTCCGCTGATATGAGGAGCTGCCATGGGATGTTCCATTGTCGAAGGCGTATCCCTCTGGATCTGCCTCGGTGGGAACATAGGCTGCTAATATGTCGACTCCTGGTGCTGCTATATCGAGCTTTATATATACAAACATTTAAAAATCATAATCTATCTTGAAAACATACTATTTTCATTGTGTCAATAGGTTATATATATATATATATATATATATATATATATATAAGCCTTTAGTACGGATGGGGAAAGAGAACTAGGACCTCGAGCTGAAAAAGATGCAACGTAAGTGGAGACTTCTTTACCAATGTATGTCTTCATTGGCTTCAACTTCACTTTTGGATCCCTAGGTAATAATCAAGAATGAAGTTAGAAATTTTAATTTTGAAAACCATTCAAAGCTCTTAAAGTTTATAATAGACAAAGTTGCTATTTTAAGGGGTGACTGTTTCAGATCAACTCTTCTGTTTCACTTTTTGTATTCCGTTATGAATCATCCATTATCTCCATCACCTAGATGTGTATACTATCCATGCCCAATGCAGAATATGAAAGTGAAACAACAGATCTAGAAACCAAACTTTTGAATTTTACTAATTAAATAAAAATTATAGCCCGCACAGGGTTTGATCACCAAATCAGAACAATCATGTAGTGAGTGTATTAAAATTGTGTATTTAGAGGAGAGTAATCAATGACGCCAGAAGTGTCATCGGTTGGGCCAAATCGGAGTCGGATAAGAATTTAGGGAGAGTAAAACAATGGGAAAGGGAGAGTAATATGGGGATGTGGACTCAATAGGTTTTTTTGGCTACAATATGCCCCAAGCCACCAGCTTTTAGGACATTAACAGCATCTTCAATTATACCATCTTCAGTGCCATTAATAATGAAGCAGAGCACCACTCTTCCATCCACCCAAGTATCACGTGCCTTATCCCTTCACAATAGCTGCAAAAAAATTAACAGGTTTGTAAAACTTTGAGGAAAAAAAATTAACATGTCTTTATACTACCTTCATTTCATAATATTTACCGTTTTGGCAAGTTATTTTTGTTTCAAAGTATTCGTCATTTTACAATAAATAAGACAATATTTAACTAAATTTGCCCTTCATATGAATAACATTTGTTAGTCTCTCTAATTATTCCACTATTTGTATTTGTGATTGATGTTTGCATAGCTTCAAGATTTCAATAAGTTATTAATAGGGATAAATTTGTCAATTATGATACACTCTTTCAATTCTCCTTAAATATGCATAAAAAAAAACCTTAAACGACAGATATTATGAAACGGAGGTAGTAAATAATTAAAAAAAAGTAAACCGAATTTTAGAGCTCTAAGTAATTGATTTCATCTTGAAATGAAGAGTCAAGCTTGATTCATAAGTCGGGACTTCCATTTCTGCTTCCTGTTTCGTAAACCAGGTCAACAAAGCCAGTATCTTTTCCAATATATTGAGACAGTCCCTGCCCAAAAAATATACATGATTTCACAATATAGTACATATTTCATCCTCATTATATTAATTGATCACTTCATTTAAAAATTTAGACAATTTAAATAAAAGACAATAAATATTTTACAGGATAAATTACGTAAAAACTCCAGTTGAAATTAATTTATCATGCTTTGCACGTTGTGGTAAGATCTGACCGCTTCATTTAAAATATAGCTGCACATATATTACCATTAGCATTGTAAAAATTATTTTATGTAATAAAATCTTACTACTTAATATAAAATATCACACGTATTAATGGACGGTTGAGATAAGGAAAGAGAATCTTAGACAATTTCCCATATCATAAGTTTTTCCATTTCCTTTATCTCAACCATCCACCAATACACGTGGCGTGTATTGGTGAGTGAAGGAAAAGATGTAGTATCATTTTGTAGTAGAGGATCTGGACTAGCGGTGCAGCCATCGAAGGAGATCAAGCGAATCATATAACAAACAAAGCATCAGACTTCTCATTATTATTCATTGAGCATGAATACAACAATATTAAACTAGCTGATGAATAAACAAAAGGGCAACAACATGACAATTATTTAGAGATCTTATTCTACACATATTTCTATTAGATCCCATGTTGCCCCAAAATATACATTTAACTATAAGCCATAGGAAACTCAGTTCTCACAGATATAGGGATTTTAACATGATGCACCTTATCAATCCATGTCAAGCTTCCAAAATAATACTCTGTAGTGATCTGATGAAGTGTTGTTATAGTAACCTTGAAGCTGAGTTTCTTGACATTATGATTAAATGCCAAATAATTAGGACTCACTTTCACATCAATGCCAAAAGGAGGAATAATAAGGACCTCATACTTAGAATTTGGATCACCAACATTTGTGACGGTTCTCGTAATTGTGACGGATCCTTTAAGGTTTGGTACCGTAATGGAAGGAAGGTTCAAATCCAGGACAGGGACCCTGCTGCCCGAATTCTGACAGGGCTTCGCCTGCCCGGTTAATTGACCGATGGATGTTTCGGTATATTTCATGGCGCATAGATAGTTTATGTAATCTTGAGTTCCCAAGTCATAAATCAGGCCGGGATCACGGGCTGCATTTGGGTTAGCTAGCCCGCCCCCATAGTCGAATGGATCCGCAATCTTGGGTAGCGTTCCTTGCGCGAAAATGAGCTCCCCAGAGTTGGGGTCTGTTGTCCACGCTGCACATTTTTGATCGAGACGAATTATATACATATTTTTATATAAGTTTTTTGCAGTATAAATTCCACTTTGCACTCTTGAATTACGCCCTTAGTCACATACATCTATTTCAACTACGAAAAGTAACAAAATTCTCAACTTATGTCAATACCAAGCATAATGAATTTGCTCGGAACGAGAGGCTGATCTATTACGTTTTAAAGTTCAGGAGTGAAAAGTGTGATTGACCAACCAATGGGATGATAAGTAAACCAACTGAGCTCACGAGATGCTATCCACCCAGGTAATACCCGAGTAGTAATATGCAGACGTTGAATTAAGTATGATAATGTCATGATTTCAACTTTTTTTAACATTTTTTGACATCATCATATTCAAATTCAACGACTAATTAAAATTATCTAACGAGGCAGCATGAAATTTTCTGCAAACCTGTCGTGACGAGGGCCGACTTGATAGCAGCCGGAGACCAGTTTGGATGCAATGATTTAAGCAAACCAGCAATTCCGGCGATATGAGGGGCCGCCATGGATGTGCCAGTGTCAAAGACATATCCCTCTGGATGTCTTTTGGAGGGAAGATATGCTGCTAATATCTCAACTCCTGGTGCTGCTATATCGGGCTGAACGATCGATAATCAATGCAAAAGTCACAATCTATTTATTGGAAAAATACGAAACAATATTTTAAAACCCTTTAAATTAATTCATGTATTCGAAAAACCCAAGAAAATAATTTTTGAAATTCAAAAACTCATTAAACAAATATTTTATGCCAGAAAAGCATGATAGTTAATTTTTTGGCTGAATTACCCGTAACTATTCAAGATTAGAAATCTTAAGAGATTAATTCTTTGGATAGAAAGTTTTTCTTTAAATTTTTTGGGAAAATTTATGGTTTAGGGAATATGATGTTTCAAAATTATTAAAGAGGGCAAAATTTTTAACTAATTAGGGAGATGGAATTGCTAAGTTTATAAATTATTTTAAAAGGTAGTTTTAATATAAATGATATTAATTTTATTTATACTATTTTGTTTTATTAAATTTGTGATTTTGGTTTGATATTTTTTTTTCCTTTAACATCATTTTTTTTTTCAAAAAGTTTATTAAATTACAAAATCATAGTAAATTTTGAGTAAATAAAATTACAAATCGTTAGAATTTAAAATTATAAGAATCAGCCATATTATAAAATAATATGTTTATTACTCCAATTTTTTACTTAAAAATGTCAACTTTTCACTCAATTGTTTTTCTTTAGCATTCGTATTTTACTAGTCTAAAAAAGTCACAAATGAATAATTATTCTTTTTATTATAGTAAAATATCCATTGCATAATTTTTCAACATGAAGAGTACATTTATAAAAAAAGAAAAAAGAAAAAAAGTCAAAACTACAGAAAAAAATTAATTTATTGAATGAAGAATCATTATTTTGAAGAAAATACAATAGGAGTAATATAAGTATTATTTGGTTAAAATTGTCATTTTAGTAATTTATAAAGTTTAACACTCCCTTCTCCTTAATTAATTAGAAGTTATTCCCTTTTTAATAATTGTTAAACATCCTATTCCCTTAATAAAGCATAAATTTTCCTAAATCTTTTCCATTGATTTATATCTATGAAAATTTTAATAAATTATTTTTTCTTGAAAAGTTTTTTTCTTTTTTGAATATGGTGATATATAAATTATGAAAAAAAATTCTTAAAATTTTAGTATGCATAAATTATAAGTGAAATAATTCTAAAGTTTTTAAAAGGAAATGAACTAGATAAAAATTAAAATCTTCATATATTAGTTTTGATAAACCCAAATATATTTTTGTACATGTGAATTATTATAAGTGAATAAAACAAATTCTTCATGAAATATATATAAATATATATATATATATATATAAAGTAAGAAATTTAAGAGTCGTATCTTTGAAAAATCGAGTAAAAAGTAATGGTTGTGCTTTTCGGAATGAAATTAAAAATATCTTTTTTTTTGATCGAAAATTACTTTCATGGTCTTTTTGGATAAGAAAATTTGTTTTAAAGAGTTTTGAGTAATTTTTCCCGAATAATATTTTCAATAGGCAAATATTTGGAGCTATATACCTTTAGTACTGATGGGGAAAGAGAATTAGGACCTCGAGCTGAGAAGTCTGCAATGTAAGTGGAGACTTGTTTGCCAATATATGTCCTCGTCGGCTTCAACCTTACTTTTGGATCCCTTTATAATAATTAGAGATTTGAGTTAGGAATTTTAAAATTGGGCATAAGATATAACTCTTATAGTATATATATATATATCAAAAATAATTTCCCTATATTTAGGGGGGTAGAAAAACACTTTTAGCCATAGATTTCAGTCATGAATTTTAGCTGCAAATTTGGGAAAAAGAATCCGTGGCTAAAAGTGACTGGGCTAAATTTAGCCATGGCTTGACCGTAGCTAATGGCCACGGATTTTTAGACACAGGCATTAGCCACGGACTATCCGAGGCCAAATTTGGCCAGTTAATGTTGAAAAAGCCAAGCAGTGGTTAATAGCCACGGAATTTACATGGCTTATCCGTAAAAAAAAAAAAAAAGAAAAGAAAAAAAAGCTAACTAACCCCTCCCCCTCCCCAACCCAAATATTTGAATTTTTTTTATTGAATTAGTTATTTAAATTATTTTTTTGACAAGTTATATCAAATGATTTTTGACTAGTTAAATCAAACTCGATTTATTCTTTTGGTTCATAAGCCCAATCAACTATAGTTCTAACTTTATGTTATGGGATAACTTTCATAATTTAATGAAATCATTTATTTTGTTTAACAAGTAGTCTCAGGACCATCAGAGGGGGTTGTAGCCACATTTAATCTTATATTCCAAATACGTGTTTCATTTTCTTTTTCATTGCATGAATATACTATCAATTGTAAAGATTTTATCAAATGTATAATTAAAAAAATAAATTTAAATACATAGTTGTCTAGTATAAATGTGTATTATAAAATAAATAATAAAATATCATCCTGAAATAGGAGATCTTATTAGGGTTGTAGCCTTCAAATATTTTGAAAATCCAATATATATCATGTTATATGTCATGATCCAATCCTTTTTTTTCCTTCTAATCTTTATTTTTTTTATATTGAAAAGTATTTAGTGATTGAACCAGTAATTTATTAATTATAACAAATATTTAATAAATTAATAGCAAAAACAAAAATTATCATAAAAATTGATTTAGATAATTTATATTTAGAATTTAGCATAATTTATATTAGTTAAGTACATCCTAATTAAACTAATTCTTAACAAAAAATTAAAGTGGTGTAGTGATTTGATGAGATCTTCCATTCCACTTTTTTATCATTTCATGTCACTATTCCTAAGGGTGTAAGATGAGACGAGTCAGCTCCTGATGAGTGAGCTCAAGTTGAGTTCAGTTCAAACTCGAATTTTTCGAGCTTGAGCTCTGCTGTGTTTGTTCAGAATTAGCTCACGAGTAGATTCGCTAGCTCTTTTTTTTTTCTTTATATTTTATATTTTTCAAATGTATAAATAATAAATAAAAATATAATATTAATAATAAATTTATATTAAAAAATTTATATTTTTTATTATTTAAAATGTTTAATTTATGTATTAGAAAAAAATAAGAATAACATACATTATGTATAAGCTTTAGTTAAAAATAGTAAGATATATTAAAAGAAAAATTAAAAACATGAGTTTGAGACCGATTTTTAAACAAGCCAATAAACCGAGCTCGAGTTTCATCCCTTTTTATTTCTAGTTTGAACCCAAAAAAATCAATCGGTTCAACTCATTTACACCCCCTATTTATTCCTAATCTAGATTTTCTTTTCTTTCTCTCTTTTTTTTTTTTTTTGATAATACAAGCACACACCACCCAAACACACACGTTGATAGGATTCGAACTTTTGGCCATACTTTCCACACCTGTAAAGACGGACTATCTATCCATTAAACCATAGGCCCCGAATCCTAATCTAGAATATTAAAAGAAAATTTGTATAGCAAGAAAGGGTTAGCAACCTTGTGATCACATATATATATATATATATATATATATATACTTACTTTGTAGAACGAAAGTAATTGAGTATTTGAGTTCCAACGTCAAAAGTGACAAAAATAATTGGAAAGTGAGAGTAATACTCCTCCACATCATTAATATTTGTTTTGGTTGCAATAATCCCCAAGCCACCCGCGGCAATCACAACATTCGTAGCTTTAACTATATCAGTTTCAGTGCCCTGTACAGTGAAGCACAGCACCACTTTTCCAGTCACCCAAGTGTCATTTGCCTGTATGGACTCACAATAACTGCAAAAAGTTCAAAAATATCGGCAATCAAACTTTGAGAAATACAATAATTTTATTAATGTACATGAAACTTTAGAGCTTCTGGTTCTTGACTCAAAGCCCGTTTGCATGGATTTTTATTCGAAAAGAAACACTTACTTTTTTGGAAAAAAAAATTTCTTCAACAAAAAAAAAAAAAAAAAAAAACAAATGTGTTTGATTGGATTTTTCAAAAAAAGTAAAAGTAAGAGAAAAGAAAACTCGGCTTTTTTTAAGAGTTATTTAAAATAATTTCAAATAAAAGTACTTTTAGTTATTATATCTTTTTTTTATAGTTATTTCAGTTATTGTATTAAATCATAATACTAATTTAAAAAATAGCTCTACCATAAAAATATGATTCGAGAAGTGCTTTTTTAAAGTTTATCTAAACGGGTCCTTAATCTTTAAATGAAAAGATCGAGTTCGATTATTACGACGTGGACGGCACGTCCCCGTCATCTCTCTCTTTGTAACCCAATTTAACAAAGCCAGTATCTTCTCCGATATATTGGGACAAACCCTGCCAAAAAAAAAACATATATTTCAGAATATATTTCACATTTCTTTGTAGTAAATTAATGATCAATATTAATTAAAAAAATAGCTATAATAAATAGAAAACACTATATTATCCAATAGGATCAAACTTATTGAAATACAAACATATTTTTATTCAACAGATCCTTGCAATCAATTAATTTTCAATACAGAAAAGTTGTACGTCGCGTTCTGATCTGACCGCTTCATCCAAAAATTTAATCAAACTACGAAGAGACAAACAACATACCGCAAAGTTCTGACTGTTTCCGAGCACGATAGGAGTGGGAAATGACCTATCTATCGTGCTAGCCGCTGTGGATATGACCCAGGGGGCAACATCTTCGGCCGTTTGATACTCGGGCCCGTTATTACCGGCCGAACAAACGACCGTCATCCCGTGCGCCACCGCGTGAAACGAGCCATAGTAAATTATATCCCGCTTATCAACTTCCGGATACAAAGGCACATCTATTCCCAAAGATACAGACATAACATCGACTCCATCATGGATAGCCTCATCAAAGGCTTTAAGCACGTCTACGGACGAAGTGCCTACGCTCCATGACACCTTGTAGACGGCCAAGCGGGCTTTGGGCGCCCCCCCACGGAGGGTGCCCTGAGCGAGCCCATGAATGCTCACATTGCTCACGAAGGAGCCCGCTGCGATGCTGGCACAATGAGAGCCGTGGCCATCCGCGTCCCTGGGCGAGAGGTACTCATTGTATTGTGTTGCGTTGAATTCCCCGTATATCGCGAAAAGCCCGTCGATGAAATAACGGGCCCCAATGAGTTTCTTGTTGCAATGCTTGGTGGCGTTGAACCCGTCTCCTGTTTCGCAGAAGCCCTTCCATTTAGCCGGGACGGAACCCAATCCAAGGCCTTTGTCGCTGAATGATTCGGCCTCGGGCCGCACTCCTATACTTGAGAATACCGGGCTTCGTATTAGTTTAAATATTTGTCATTGGAAAGTACTGTGGCTTTTAGTAAGCAAAACAAATGTGAAGAAAAGTGTTTCTCAACATCTTGGGAAAAAGGTATCAATTTTTCCTCTCATATTCTAATATATGGATATACGTCAAATATAAAGATTTGATCAAGCCAAATGTATAATTTAGAAAAGTAAATTTATAAACACGCATGAATGTGAAATATGAAATAACAGATATAAAAGACCATTTTGGAATAGAGATCTTGGATTCGGCTTCTCTCCAATATCGTATCTCTCCAATTACATCCAATATCCATTTAGATAAATGTCACCTAATAAAAAGCTTAATCCAATGGTGGAGATCTCTTTTCCTTAACTGCAACACTAACCCTAGTTAAATTAAGTTATTTAAGCTTACATATTTAGTTAGGAAAGGTCAATAATTATTCATAAGTCTCACACATTTTTCTATGTTTAAATTTTTGGAAATAAAATTAAAATTTTCTCACAAATAATATATGTACAATTAAATTTCCGCCTAAAATTAAAAATAATATCAAATTAGAATTCCCCTTGTTGCTACCATTTTGGTTGTTCTTGAAAAAAAAAAAAAAAAGAAGAAGAAGAATAAGAAGAAGAAGAACTATGGCAACATAAATAAAATAATTTTTCTTTTCCTCTCCGCTAAACAACACGATCAAAGGAACTATATCAATAAAATATAATTATTTACGAAAAGAATGGTGCAAACTTTAGAAAATGTTAGCAAACAATTGAATATGAGGAATGAAGAATAATCTTAAATTTATTTTTTTGTAATTTTAACATGAAAAATGTGAGAGATTTGTGGATATTTATTGTGAAAAAAATTAATAAATGGTGAGAGAGAAAAAAAATGAATAATAAAGAATGAAGAAAATTTTAATTTGATTTTCCAAAAACTTGAACATAAAAAGATTTGTGAAACTTATGGGCAAGTAAATATGCAAATTTAAACAACTCAATTTAAGTTAGGTTAGTATTATAGCGAAGGAAAAGAAATCTCCACCATTAGATTAAGCTTTTTATTAAATGGCATTTATCTAAATGTAAATTGAATGTAATTGAAGAGACACTATATTCGAGTGGAGTCGGATCTGACGATCTTATCTGGCATCCATATTTGGTACCAATTTTTTTGGGGTGTGTGTTTGGGTTTGTGTGTGTTAAGAGGAGGAAGACCTGAGTCAATGACACCAATTACAACTCCATCTCCCTGGTTGGCATCATGCATAAGGTTTGTTTTGGAATAAGCAGAGAGGCCAAGGAAATCCCAACTCCTTGTTGTGTGCTTTTTGTACATCCGATTTGGGAACACCTCAACTACACCAGGTAACTCTACAAAAAACAATATAAGCAATAATTATTTGTGTCTAATGTTCAAAATATTGATATAGCGATTGAAATATATTCGATTCATCAAAAAAATAAAAAAGGAAAATACCTTCAAAATATTGGGCTTGAGACTCTGTCATCTTTGCCGCGAAGCCAGAGAAGCCATGTCTATAACTATATATCATAGAGTCTACAGCCGCTTCTTTGCTGTGCAAATATCAAACGAGTATATATATTGGAATCATGCTGCTCAAAAACGGAAAATTTCATGCTACCCACTGGGGTATTATCTAAGGGGTGCTCTTGGCCATTGAATTAAGTACAATAATGTCAAAAAGTATTAGACAGTAATATTATAGTATTATCATACTTAATCTAGCGACTAAAAAGCTACCCAAATAAGTGGGATTTCATCAAGTCTTGAAAACTAATGTTTGAAAATTCATGAAACCAAATCCATGTCTATAATATATATGTGTGTGTGTGTGTACCTTCCAAGAACTGAGGCAAGCATTTCGTGGTGGGATTTTGTGAGTAGCTCAACATCATCATGCTCCCTTTCTCCCATGTACACAATATAAGCCTGCTTCTAATGATCATTTTTGGAGAAAAAAATTGCCAAAAAGTTGCATTAATTATTTTATAAAAAAAAAACTAGAAACAAGAAACAGAACAAGTATTATAATTATGTTACCGACCTTTTCTTCATTGGCCACTACATAAGTTCTTGCATTTTGCAGAAGCAATATAGTTACCAAAGCCAAACAATGGGAAGATAACATTTTTTAAACATAAAATTGCCCTCATTCTTTTTTTTTTTTCTTTTTTCTTTTTTTAGTTCACTCATATGAGTTATCTTGTTCTGAGCTCTTCTTATGCTATTCTAACTATCTATAGTAATCAATCCACAGTTCAAAAACCCATAATAATTGTGGCGAATAAAGCCATTTTCAGTTGTGGTAGACATTAAGAAAAATGAATCATTGTTAGATAGAAGTTTTTAAACAACATTATCTAGTCATTAAAGTTTTATTTTGAAGTTAAAAGTTTATACTTTAGATAAAGTCGTATAAAGTTTTGCCACTTATTGAAAACGCATATTTGAATAAGCTCCAAACAATGTGCAATTGGGTGATCATGTAATCCCAAGACCACACACAATGCTCGATTATTGCAATTAATATCACAGTCACATCAAGATGTGTGAATTTGAAGATCATCAGGGTAGTAGTTCAAATTAATTTAGAGCCCATTTAGATAGGTTTAAAAAAAAAAGTAATCCGGGTCTTGTTTTTTATAGTAAAGTTTTTGTCAGACCAAATAGTTTTGCGTTTGGATGCAGTAATTAAAAGTGTTTTTATTTGAAACTACTCTAAATCGCTTCTAAAAAATGCCACTTTTCGAATTTTTTTTTCTGACTTCTACAATTTTAAAAAACTCATCTAAACATAATTTTTTTTTCATTAAAGTGCTTTTTATCAAAAAATCAATGCCTCTTCTATTAAAAAAGCCAATCCAAACTGTCTCTTCTTATAAAAAGAATTTGAACTAATTTACAACAGTAGTTTGTGAACAGTCACTAAATTTGTTTTCATTAAACTAAATTATTATAAAATAAAAAAAGTACTGTCACCTGATACATATAATTAGTAATAGCCTATAAGGTATTTTTAGTTAGAACATATATTATTAGTGATATTTTTTGTATTGTTTCATAGTACAATTTTTTTTTTCACAATAATGACAAACGGCTAAAGGGTGAAAAAACTATAATAATCCAAATCAAGCTTATCCTATTCAGAGCTAGTCACACTGTGGATGTATTACACTTATTAATTACATAGTTGATGTTTTATAAAATATCAGTTATATAGCACGTAAAAGCAATAACATTTATCACGTGATTGATTTAGCATGATCAAATTTAATTCAAGTAATTAAATCTTATGATGCAGTCTATAAGAATATTCACTCTCACTAGTACCTTAATATAGGATTATTTGAAAATAATTAAAACCCAAACTGATTTTAAATAAATTAAATATTTCACATCGAATGGAGCCTCTAATAGTCAAATATTTCAAAAGGACCTGCCTCCTTTAATTATTATAAAAAGAAAGAAAGCGAAAGGACTTAAAGCTAAACATATGCCGAATGTTGGCTTGTTCGATGGCATCAAGCTAGTGTCAAATGATTGCGTACGTGGAAGTGACGGGCACTACCTTTTTTTATGCTTTGAGAACTTTAGAAAAACATCGAATAGTGCAAGACGACGAGTAAACGAATACCCGTAGATCAGTAGCTTTATTTTTGGATTGTGCCGGTAGGTATTTTTTTTTTTTTTTTGTTTCCACACAAATAAATGTGCTTGCTACAAATTTTTATGCTCGAGTCTACGAGCTCATTAGATGTGAGAGTTTTTTTTTTTTAAATTGAATTATGATCAACTTGCTCGAACAAAATATTTAATAGCTAAACATGAGTTTTTGAGCCAATTAATTAAAAAAAATTAATTTTTCACTAGTTTCTCGATGTGGAAGGCTGCAAGAATAAAAAATATGTAAATAAAAATAGAAAAATCCACCTGATATTAACATTCAAAAATTAGACGTTAAGGTGAATATGCAATTCATTACATTAAGTAAGAATATTTTTTTATTTTGTTAGCGTTACGATGTGTACGGCTCAATAGTTATAACAATTTTTTTAAGTGGTTTTATTTAATAATCAATTATACATCTATATTGACAATTTTATTTCATGGAATATTGTCATTGCAACTTTGAATAAAAATATTATTATTACTAAGGTATCATTATAAAGGTATCATTTGATTGGGGTCATTAACTTTTTTCTTTTCAATGGGTCACTAGCACAAATATGGAGTCGCTTCCTGATTAATGACAACTTTTAAAATGTCATATAACTTCAGTCGGTAAAGGGAAAAACCACCACCTTCTACAAATGCCTTCTTGCGAATTAAATAACAAATTTCTGTTAGCCCTTTCTAAGTAAATAATTAAATCTATTTATGAAATCTAAATGGCATTAAAAGCCATTTGGCATTTTTTGCCAAAAATATATTTTTTTAAAAATGTACAAGAAAAAGATAAAAAAGACGATGCTCGATACTTTGGGCTCTATTGGTTTCCAAATGAGTTCCTAACCCTATTTTAGCTAGTTTGTAGTATCTTTTATAGATGTTTGTTCGCTGTATTTTTTGCATGGTACTTTGCATTATGCATGCAAGCATTTGTGCAAAATTTCATATATTTCGAAGATGATCAAAAAAATTGTGAGATTCCATGGCCTTTTATCCACACAAGTTTTTAACTGTACTTTCAACCGTTTGTTGCACCTTTTCTGGATGTATGTTGCCCCCGAATCCCTACCCTATTTATCTTGAATTCTATATATCAAGCATAGTTCAAGTGAATGGAATCATAGAAGCAAAAACATCAAACCTCCTTCTCATTATTATTCATTTTACAATAGTACAAGAAACTAGGTGATGCATAAACAAAAAGGGCAACAACATGAGAAGTATTTAGAGGCCTTATGTTACATATATATATATATATATATATATATTCCCATGTTATCCCAAAATATTCAGCCATAAACCTTAGGAAACTCAGTTCTCACAGACAGAGGGATTCTAACATGATGCACCGTATCAGTCCAGGTCAAGCTTCCAAAATAGTATTCTGTTGTGATCTTATGAAGAGTTGTTATTGTAACCTTGAAGCTGATTTTCTTGACATGAGGATTAAATACCAAATAATTGGGACTCACTTTCACAATAGTACCCAAAGGAGGAACAATAAGAGCTTCATACTTAGAATTTGGATCCCCAACATTTGTGACGGTTCTTGTAACGGTCACTGATCCTTTAAGGTCTGGTACTGTAATGGAAGGAAGGTTCAAATCCAGGATAGAGACGGCGTTGCCCGAATTCTGGCAGGGTTTCGCCTGCCCGGTCAAGTGACCGATGGATGTTTCACTGTATTTCATGGCGCATAGATAGTTTATGTAATCTTGTGTTCCCAAGTCATAAATCAGGCCTGGATTCCGGGCTGCTTTAGGGTTGACAAGTCCGCCTCCATAGTCGAATGGATCGGCCAACTTCGGTAACGTTCCTTGCGCGAAAATGGGCTCTCCTGAGTTAGGGTCTATTGTCCATGCTGCACAGTTTTAATCCATCCATTATAAATTTAATTTTTGTAATGGGTTTCAACTATCAAAAGTCCATTAGCAAATATTTAATATTACGGAGGATTAATTATTTCAAGGATGAAAAGATGCAAAAAAATTTATGGTTTTATCCCAGAGTAATTGCTAGACAAACCTGTTGTGACAAGGGCGGACTTGATGGCAGCAGGAGACCAATTTGGATGCATTGATTTAAGCAAAGCAGCAATTCCGGCGATATGAGGAGCCGCCATGGATGTTCCAGAGTCAAAGGAGTATCCCTCTGGATTTGTGTTAGTGGGAATATATGCTGCAAATATGTCAACTCCTGGTGCTGCTATATCGGGCTATGTGATCACGGAAAGTATGGACATGTAGAGATTCATTATTTTTCTCAAATAGATTATATATACTAGGCATGTGGCCATACTCGATGCGTGTGAAAAATAAAAAAATAGAAAAATTTTAACCATATATTTAAGTTTCAATAATTGAACTAAATTATAAATATTTATTAATTATTTTATGTGAATGAAAACTTTTTAGTATTTATTAAATTTAATAAAATTGAAAATGGAAAAAATAAAAAAAAAAGACAAAAATATATAATTGAAAAGTAATCGCAAAAAAAAGTTAAAATTTATTTCAAAGTATAGCATTAGAGAAATGCAATAGAGAGACCAAAGCAGTTATTAAAGGAATGTTTCCCTTTATATAATAGTATAGATAGTAGATATATATATATATATGTGTGTGTGTGTGTGTACCTTTAGTACTGATGGAGAAAGAGAATTAGGACCTCGAGCTGAGAAAGCTGCGATATAACTAGTGACGTCTTTACCGATGTACCCTTTAGTAGGCTTCAACCTTATCGTCGGTTCCCTTAGTAATAATTAGAGACAGGGTTAGGAATTTTAAGTTTGGAAATGAGATAAAATTCTTACACTTTGCACGGGACAAATTTTTGTTTTCAAAAGTGGTAAAATATCAGGATCAATCTTCGATCCCGCTCTTGTATTCCGCTTTATATCATTCCATTATTTGGATATATGACACATGTCCAATATAAAAATACAATGTGGAGATGTATTATTGATCCTACTACTGAAAAAGTGGAACACGAGAGTTGAAACACAAAATTTTCGAATTTCACTAAAACATATGTGATTATATGTGTGTGTGTGTATACACTTACTCTGTAGAGCGGTAGTAATTGAGTATTTGCGTTCCAACATCAAAAGTCACAAGAATAATCGGAAAGTGAGTAATATGGAGATGTGGCAATAATAGTTGTTTTGGTAGCAATAAGCCCCAAGCCACCGGCATTAAACACAATATTTGAAGCTTGAACAATATCAGATTCAGTGCCATCAATAGTGAAGCAGAGCACCACTTTCCCAACTATGTAGCTAGTATCATTTGCCGTCATGGATTCACAATAACTGCAATAAATTAAAATATTGAGAAAGCAATAATTTTTATAAGCAACATGGATATCAACACTTGAAAACTTCTGTTAGATTAAGCTTTTTATTAAATGGCATTTATCTAAATGTAAATTGAATGTAATTGAAGAGACACTATATTCGAGTGGAATCGGATCTGACGATCTTATCTGGCATCCATATTTGTTAAAAAAAATTTTGGGGTGTGTGTTTGTGTGTGTTAAGAGGAGGAAGACCTGAGTCAATGACACCAATTACAACTCCATCTCCCTGGTTGGCATCATGCATAAGGTTTGTTTTGGAACGAGCAGAGAGGCCAAGGAAATCCCACCGCCTTGTTGTGTGCTTTTTGTACATCCGATTTGGGAACACCTCAACCACACCAGGTAACTCTACAAAAAACAATATAAGCAATAATTATTTGTGTTTAATGTCCAAAATATTGATATAGCGATTGAAATATATTCGATTCATAAAAAAAAAAGAAAAGGAAAATACCTTCAAAATGTTGGGCTTGAGACTCTGTCATCTTTGCCGCGAAGCCAGGGAAGCCATGTCTATAACTATATATCATAGAGTCTACAGCCGATTCTTTGCTGCGCAAATATCAAACGAGTATGTATATTGGAATCATGCTGCTCAAAAATGGAAAATTTCATGCTACCCACTCAGGTATTATCTAAGGGGTGCTCTTGGCCATTGAATTAAGTACAATAATGTCAAAAAGTATTAAACAATAATATTATAGTATTATCATACTCAATCTAGGGACTAAAAAGCTACCCAAATAAGTGGGATTTCATAAAGTCTTGAAAAATTATGTTTGAAAATTCATGAAACCAAATCCATGTCTATAATATATGTGTGTGTACCTTCCAAGAACTGAGGCAAGCATTTCATGCTGGGATTTTGTGAGTAGCTCGACATCATTATGCTCCCCTTCTCCCATGTACACAATATAAGCCTGTTTCTAATGATCATCATTGGAGAAAAAATTTGCCAAAAAGTTGCATTAATTATTTTATAAGCAAAAAAAAAACTAGAAATAAGAAACAGAACAAGTAATGAATATAATTATGTTACTGACCTTTTCTTCATTGGCCGCTACATAAGTTCTTTCATTTGGCAGAAGCAATATGGTTACCAAAAGCCAAACAATGGGAAGATAACATTTTTTCAAACATAAAATTGCCCTCATTCTTTTTTTCCTTTTTTTTTTAGCGTATTCATATGAGTTATCTTGTTCTGAGCTCTTCTTATGCGATTATAACTATCTAAAGTAATCAATCCACGGTTCAAAAAACCCATAATAATTGTGGCGAATAAAGTCTTTTTCAATAGATTAAGAAAAATGAATCATTGTTAGATAGAAGTTTTTAAACAACATTATTTAAAGTTTGATTTTGAAGTTGAAAGTTTATACTTTAGATAAAGTCCTATAAAGTTTTGCCACTTATTGAAAACGCATATTTGAATATGCTCCAAACAATGTGCAATTGTGGGAACATGTAATCCCAAGACCACATACATTGCTCGATTATTGCAATTAATATCACAGTCACATCAAAATGTGTAATTTTGAAGATCATCAGGGTAATAGTTGGAACTAATTTCGGCCTGTTTGAATGGGTTGTAAAAGAAAAGTATTTTTCAAGTCGTGTTTTTTATAATAAAGTTTTTGTTAAGCCAAACAGCTTTACGTTTGAATGCAGTAATTAAAAGTGTATTTGTTTGAAACTATTCTAAATCACTTCTTAAAAAAGCCACTTTTCGGCTTTTTTCTGACATCTACTTTTTCTAAATGATCAGTTATATAGTGCGTAAAAGCAATTACATTTATCACGTGGTTGATTTAACATGGTCAAATTTAATTTAAACAATAAAATCTTATGATGTAGTCTGATAAAATTTATTCACTCTCACAAATACCTTAATATAGGATTATTTGAAAATAATTAAAACCCAAACTGATTATAAATAAATTAAATATTTCACATCGAATGGAGCCTCAAATAGTCAAATATTTCAAAAAACCTGCCTCCTTTAATTTATTAATTGTTATAAAAAGCAAGAAAGGGAAAGGACTTAAAGCTCAACATGTCAAATGTTGGCTCGTTCGATGGCATCAGGCTAGTGTCAAATGATTACATATGTGGAAGTGACGGGCACCACCTTTTTTATGCTTTGAGAATTTTAGAAAAGGATCTTAGGATGTCAATAAATGTGCTTACTGCAAATATGTTATGCCTGAGTTTGTGAGCTTGTTAGATGTGAGAGTTTTTTTTACTTTCGAAATTGAATTATAACTAATTCGCTCAAACAAATTATTGAATAGTTGCACATGAGTTTTTGAGTCAATCAATAAAAAAAAATTAATTTTTCGCTGGTTTCTCTATGTGGGAAGGCTACAAGAATAAATAAATATACAAATTAAAAATAGAAAAATCCACCTGATATTAATATTCAAAAATTAGACGTTAAGGTGAATATGAAATTAATTAGATTAAGTAACAATATTTTTTATTTTGTTAATGTTACAATGTGTATGGCTCAATAGTTATAACAATTTGTTTAAGTTGTTTTATTTAATAATCAATGACACATCTAGATCGACAATTTTATATATGTTATGAAAAATTGTCATTATAACTTTGAATAAAAATATTGTTATTACTAACTTATCATTTTAAAAGTATCATTTGATTGGGGTCATTAATTTTTTTCTTTTCAATGGGTCACTAACACAAATATGGAATCGCTCCTGATTAATGACAACTTTTAAAATGTCATATAACTTCAGTCGGTAAAGTGAAAAACCACCAACTTTTACGAATGCCTTCTTGCGAATTAAATAACAAAATTCTATTAACCCTTTCTAAGTAAATAATTAAATCTATTTATGAAATCTAGATGGCATTAAAAGCCATTTTGGCATTTTTGCCAAAAATATATTTTTAAAAAAATGTACAAGAAAAAGATAAAAAAGACGATGCTCGATACTTTGGGCTATGTTGGTTCCCAAATGAGTTCCTAATCATATCTTGGATGGTCTAGAACATCTTTTATAGTTGTCTGTTTGCTGCGATTTTTTGCGTGGCACTTTGCATTATTTTTTTTTTGTTTCCCGTAGGGTGTCTGCAAAATTTCATTGATTTCGAAGACGATCAAAAAAATTTGTGAGATTCCATGGTCTTTTATTCACGCATGTTTTTAACCATACTTTCGACCATTCGTTGCACTTTTTCTGGGTGTATGTTGCCCCGAATCCCTACCCTATTTATCTTGAATTCTATATATCAAGGATAGTTCAAGTGAATGGAATCATGTATATAAGCAAAAGCATCAGACCTCCTTCTCATTATTATTTATTTTACACGAGTACAAGAAATTAGGTGATGCATAAACAAAAAGGGCAACAACATGAGAATTATATAGAGGCCTTATGTTGCATATATATATATATATATGTATATTCCCATGTTATCCCAAAACATTTAGCCATAAACCTTAGGAAACTCAGTTCTCACAGACAGAGGGATTCTAACATGATGCACCTTATCAGTCCAGGTCAAGCTACCAAAATAGTATTCTGTGGTGATCTTATGAAGAGTTGTTATAGTAACCTTGAAGCTGATTTTCTTGACATGAAGATTAAATACCAAATAATTGGGACTCACTTTCACAATAGTACCCAAAGGAGGAACAATAAGAGCTTCATACTTAGAATTTGGATCCCCAACATTTGTGACGGTTCTTGTAATGGTCACTGATCCTTTAAGGTCTGGTACGGTAATGGAAGGAAGGTTCAAATCCAGGACAGAGACGGCGTTGCCCGAATTCTGACAGGGTTTCGCCTGCCCGGTTAAGCGACCGATGGATGTTTCACTGTATTTCATGGCGCATAGATAGTTTATGTAATCTTGTGTTCCCAAGTCATAAATCAGGCCTGGCTTCCGGGCTGCGTTAGGGTTGACAAGTCCGCCTCCATAGTCGAATGGATCCGCCAACTTCGGTAACGTTCCTTGCGCGAAAATGGGCTCTCCTGAGTTAGGGTCTATTGTCCATGCTGCACAGTTTTAATCCATCCATTATAAATTTAATTTTTGTAATGGGTTTCATCTATCAAAAATCCATTAGCAAATATTTTGTCACTGATTGTTTCTTTTAGTTATGTTTACATTCATGAATTCTATTAGTATTTTAGCACAAATACGTTAAATTTGTGATGAAATCTCTCCTTCACAAGTTTTTGGTTAGTAAAGGAGATGTTTTCTTATAGCGCACGTTCAGAATGACAATTTTTCAAAGGACTATATAATCAAGGTCTAGAATGATAATTTAATATTAGGGAGGATTAATTAATTCAAGGATGAAAAGATGCAAAAAAAATTATGGTTTTATCCCCAGAGTAATTGCTAGACAAACCTGTTGTGACAAGGGCGGACTTGATGGCAGCAGGAGACCAATTTGGATGCATTGATTTAAGCAAAGCAGCAATTCCGGCGATATGAGGAGCCGCCATGGATGTTCCAGAGTCAAAGGAGTATCCCTCTGGATTTGTGTTAGTGGGAATATATGCTGCAAATATGTCAACTCCTGGTGCTGCTATATCGGGCTATGTGATCACGGAAAGTATGGACATGTAGAGATTCATTATTTTTCTCAAATAGATTATATATACTAGTCATGTGGGCATACTCGATGCGTGTGAAAAATACAAAATAGAAAATTTTTAACCATATATTTAAGTTTCAATAATTAAACTAAATTATAAATATTTATTAATTATTTTATGTGAATGAAAACTTTTTAGTATTTATTAAATTTAATAAAATTGAAAATGGAAAAAATAAAAAAAAGACAAAAATATATAATTGAAAAGTAATCGCAACAAAAGTTAAAATTTATTTCAAAGTATAGCATTAGAGAAATGGAGTAGAGAGACCAAAGCAGTTATTAAAGGAATGTTTCCCTTTATATAATAGTATAGATAGTAGATATATATATATATATGTGTGTGTGTGTGTGTGTGTGTGTGTGTGTGTACCTTTAGTACTGATGGGGAAAGAGAATTAGGACCTCGAGCTGAGAAAGCTGCGATATAACTGGTGACGTCTTTACCGATGTACCCTTTAGTAGGCTTCAACCTTATTTTCGGATCCCTTAGTAATAATTAGAGACGGAGTTAGGAATTCTGAGTTTGGAGATGAGATAAAATTGTTACAATTTGCACGAGACAATTTTTTTTTAAAAAAGTGGTAAAATATCCAGATCAAATCTTCAGTTCCGCCCGTGTATTCCACTTTGTATCATTCCATTATTTGGATATATGACACATGACCAATATAAAAATACAAAGTGGACATCTATTATCGATCCAACTACTGAAAAACTAGAACACGAGATTTGAATCACAAAATTGTTGAATTTCACTAAAACATATGTGATTATATGTGTATGTGTGTGTGTATACACTTACTCTGTAGAGCGGTAGTAATTGAGTATTTGCGTTCCAACATCAAAAGTCACAAGAATAATCGGAAAGTTAGAGTAATATGGAGATGTGGCAATAATAGTTGTTTTGGTAGCAATAAGCCCCAAGCCACCCGCATTAAGCACAACATTTGAAGCTTGAACTATATCGGATTCAGTACCATCAATAGTGAAGCAGAGCACCACTTTTCCAACTATGTAGCTAGTATCATTTGCTGTCACGGATTCACAATAACTGCAAAAACATTAAAATATTGTGAAAACAATAATTTTTAGGGCAAATTACGTTTACTACCCCTGAGGTATGCCTTATTTATATAAAACACCCCGACGTTTAGAAAATTACAATTACCCCCCTCAATTGAGGGAGTTCCATGTTATATCTAACGGTAATGGCAAAAAGCCATTTTTACGCTTAATAATTTAAGCCCCAAAAAAAAAAGAAAAAAAATTAAAATTAAAAAACCCCAAATACCCCCATTAAAACTAAAAATAAATTTTTTAAATAATTTTTTTTTGCCCCTTTTTCCCCCCTCTTTTTAGATTTTCTTTCTTCTTCCCCAACCTTCCTTCTCTCTCTCTCTCTCTCTCTCTCTCTCCCTCCCCGGGCTGTTGGTATGGCGGAGGCAGTTGTGGCGGTAGACGGCGGCAGGGGCAGGCCGGTGGACGACGGTGAGTAATTTCTCGCGCCCTTTTCGATCTCTCTCTCCCCTCTTGATCCATCTCTCTTTCTCTCTCTTTGATGTGGTGTGACGGGTGTTGGAGATGGTGGTGGTCGGTGGATGGATAGATCGATAGAGGGGGATAGATCGAGAGACGAAGACGGCGGCGGCGGCTGAGGGAGATGGCGGTGGTGTGGGCGGAGGGAGGAGATGACGGTGGTGGTATGCGGTGGAGATGGTGGTGGTGGTGGTCGGTGATGTAGTGGGTGGATAGATCGAGAGACGGCGGCGGCGGCGGTGGCGGAGGGAGATGGCGGTGGTGGTATGCAGTGGAGATGGTGGTGGTGGTGGTCGGTGGTGTAGAGAGAGAGAGAGAGAGAGAAGAAACAGAAAAGAGAGAGAGAGACGTGAGAGAGAAAAAAGAAAAAGAAAAAAGACTTATATATTTTTAATCAATAATTTTGATATTTAATTAGAATGTAAATAATATTTTATATTTATAACAACAAATTTTAGAATATTATAAGATACTTTTATATATTTTTTATTTATTAAATATAATTTACATAGTACAATTATATATTTTAAAGTATATATTTACAAATAATTGCATAATTATATAAGAGATTTAATTTTTAAAAAAATATTTAAATATGTAAAATACTTTTAAATTTATTAAATATTAATTTTTTATATAATTTTTAAAAAATTCAATTAAAATTTTTAATATTATATATATATATTAAAATTTTAAATATTATATTCAATTAACTTCAAAAAACAACCAAAAATTCAATTGAGGGCAAAATAGTTATTTTGTTATGGTCAAATATTTATTTTTACTTTCAGAAGGGTAGTTTAGGAAACTTCAATTTTTTGACTAACGGCAACCGTTAGTCAACTAACGGCAGGTGTAATTTGTTGGACGGAATTTAAATCGAGGGGGGTAATTGTAATTTCCAAACGTCGGGGTATTTTTTGTAAATAAGGCATAGCTCAGGGGTAGTAAACGTAATTCGCCCTAATTTTTATAAGGAACATGGGATTCAACAGTTGAAAACTTCTGTTTGATCCATACGTGGGGCTAGAAATATCATCAGGCTCTTGGAAACCCAATTTCACGAAGCCAGTATCGTCTCCGATGTATTGGGACAAACCCTGCCAAAAAGTACTTGTAAAAATGATCTGCTTCACATGTCTTGTATTAAACACTTGTATCATTTAAAAATTTAAGCTATTACATAAGAGAGACCTTAAATATTTAATAGGATAAATCGCTCAAAGCTCCTTGAAATAATTTTCTTTCTTTTTTTTTTTAATCCAAAAGTCCATCAAACTAATTTTCAATCCAAGAGACTCATTTTACCAATTTGTCGGAAAATTCTTGCCCAGACCCGGCTTGGCCACACCCAACCAATCATATAGCAAGTGTTAATTCACTTGTCATGTGATTGGTCACTCTCCCTAAATTGTACACCAATCACATGGCAAGTGTAAAACACTCGCCACATAATTAGTCTCGTTGTGGCCGAACCTGATGCGGGTAACAATTTCCCCAATTTGTCATTCTAAAAATCAACACATGGCGTTGAGATCTGACCACTTTATATAAAAACTTACCTAAACTACGAAAAATGAGCGACACAAATGACATACCGCAAAATTCTGATTGTTTCCAAGAATGATAGGAGTGGAAAATGACCGATCTATGGTACTGGCCGCAGCGGATATAACCCAAGGCGCTACATCTTCGACTGTTTGATACATGGGCCCGTTATTTCCAGCGGAAACGGCCACTGTTATCCCATTGGCCACCGCGTGGAATGAGCCGTAGTAAATTGGGTCTCGCTTATCAACTTCTGTATGCAACGGCACATCGTTTCCCAAGGACACAGACAAGACGTCAACTCCATCGTGGATAGCCTCATCAAATGCTTTAAGAACATCTATTGACGAAATGCCGCCAGCCCAACCGACCTTGTAGATGGCTAAGCGGGCTTTGGGCGCCCCCCCACGAAGTGTGCCCTGAATCAGCCCGGTTCTGGTCTCGATGTCCACATATGAGCCGGCTGCGATACTGGCGCAATGAGAGCCGTGGCCCATCCCGTCCCTAGGTGAGAGGTACTCATTGTAATCTGTTGCGTTGAACGGTTTGCCCAATCCAGCAGCAAATCCATCGACAAAATAACGGGCCCCAATGAGTTTCTTGTTGCAATACTCGGCGGCACTGAACTTCTCTCCCGATTGACAGAAGCCCTTCCATTTAGCTGGGATTGACCCCAATCCCAGGGCTTTGTCGCTAAAAGATAAAGCCTCGGGCCAAACTCCTGTATTGGGGAGTATCGGGCTTTCGAATTAGTATACAATTAAAAAAAAAAATGAGTTGCTCTACTATGGCATGAAAAAATTCTAATTTTTGTTGTGTGTCATGAGACTCACGACTATCACGAGACAATTTCACTACAAGAAAGCATCTCTTCACTAATAGAAAATTTATGATGGATAAATTTTGTCATAAATTTAAAAGTATTTGCGACGAATTAGTGATAGAATTTAATATAAATAGAATTAAAAAAATATTTAGTAACAAAAGCATCTACTAATGAATTTATTATAAATGAAATCAATCACAAAAACTATATTTATAATGAATTGGTTTCCCACTCAAAAGGTTGCATTCTTGTAGTACCCGTTAAATATCTAACTGAAGTTAATTAGAGGACTATATATAATTAAGACAATATGAAAGAGATTACAAATGCAAAATAACATGTCC
The DNA here is from genome assembly GCA_026212405.1 of Petrea volubilis. Taxonomy (NCBI): domain Eukaryota; kingdom Viridiplantae; phylum Streptophyta; class Magnoliopsida; order Lamiales; family Verbenaceae; genus Petrea; species Petrea volubilis. Next base: position 22,888,152 of record CM047883.1, on the reverse strand, counting down.
ATATTAAAAGTGACTAAAATTAATGAACAAGGACTAACATATGGGACCAAAAATGGTTTTTTTTTCCCGGGGGTTAAGAGGAGGACCTGAGTCTAGGACACCAATTATAACTCCATCTCCCTGTTTGGCATGATGCATTAGATTTGTTGTAGAATTAGCATTGAGGCCAAGGAAATCCCAACTCCTTGTTGTGTGCATTTTGTACATTCGGTTTGCGAACACCTCAACCACACCAGGTAATTCTACAATAACAATATATATAAACTTTAAGCAAATATACAACATTGGAAATACTAAAATAAATCGCTGACCAAAGTAGTTATTGGGCTCGAGGCCATTGATATGTGTATTAGTAGTCAGGCATAGTCGATGCGTGTACAAACAAAAATAATGAACTCATTAATATAATGATTGACATATACTCGTCCCATTAGAAGAATAATAATACCTGCAAAATACTGGGCTTGAGACTCTGTCATCTTGGCCGCGAAACCAGAGAAGCCATGTCTATAACTATATATCATAGAATCTACAGTCGCTTCTTTGCTATGCAAATATCAAACGATTATATTGGAATCATGTTACACAAAAATGGAAAATTTCATGCTAACCACTCGGGTATTATCCGAGGGGTGTTCTTGACCATTGGATTAAGTACAATAATGTCAAAACGTGTTAAAAAGTAACATTATAGTATTATCATATTAAAACCAACAATTAAAAAGCTAGCCAAAGTAAGTGGCATTTCATAAAGTCTTGAAAAATAATGTTTGAAAATTCATGAAACCAAATCCATGTATAATATATATATATATATATATGTATGTGTGTGTGTGTGTGTGTGTGTGTGTTTGCGCACGCGCACATGCGTGTACCTTCCAAGAACTGAGACAAGCATTTCATGGTGGGATTTTGTGAGTAGCTCAACATCATCATGCTCCCGTTCTCCCATGTACACAATATAAGCCTGTTTCTAATGATCATTATTGGAGAAAAAAATTGCCAAAAAGTTGCATTAATTATTTTATAAGCAAAAAAACTAGAAATAAGAAACAGAACAAGTAATATAATTATGTCACTGACCTTTTCTTGATTGGCCACTACAAAAGTTCTTACAGTTTGAGGGATGAGTATAGTTGCCAAAACCCAAACAATAGAAAGAGAACATTTCTTTAGACACAATAATGCTCTCATTTTTTTGTTTTGTTTTTTTCTTTCTTTTTTAAGTTCACTCAGATGAGTTATCTTGTTGTGAGCTCTTCTTATGCTATTCTTACTATATATACTCTATAGTAATCATCCACAGTTTGAAAACTTGGAATAATAGTGGCGAATAAAGCCACTTTCAGTCGTGGTACACGCGAGGAACTTCTTTGTCTCAATAGATTAAGAGAAATGAATCATAATTGCAAAGACGTTTTTAGACAATCATTACAAGAAATCATCTCCTTCAATAATGGAAAATTTTGTAACGGAGACATTCTATTATAAAATAATTTAGGATATCTATGATGGATTAATTATATAATTCAATGTAAATAAAATTAAAAAAACAATCAGTGACAATGCATTCAGTAACAGAATTGTTATAAACTAAATGTATCATGGAAATTAAATTTATAATGTATTGGCTTATTACTTAAGGACATGCATTCTAATCAGTTAAAGTTACTTTGGGTAAGCTCCTATGAAATTTTGGCACTTGTTGAAAACAACATAGGAATGCAAATCCAGGACAAGCATAATTGTATATGCTCCAAACATAGTGCAATTGTGGGAACATGAAATCCCAAGACCACATAATATGCTCCATAATTGCAACTATGGGGACTCACACATTCACATGATCCACATGTGAAATTTTAAAAATCATCAAGGAAGAAGTTTAAATTAATTCAATTTATAATTAATCTTAAAACTAGGATTTGAACTAGTTTACCACAGTAGTTTGCAGACGGTTATGGTGGGTGAACTTTTTTTTTTAATTAAAATCAAATTTAGTTGAACAAAAGTTAATTATATCGCAATTGCTGCTACCGGAAAAGAGAAAATTGGAGATAACATATTCAGAAACAATGTAAAAATCATCATCTAGTATGTATAATTAGTAGCCAAATAAAGATTTTTTCGGTTACAAAAATAATTTCTACAAGGTAAATAGTTACAAAATTTATATTCAAACTGTCTTCGTTTACAATTAGTGTCATCCTATTTCAACTCTTAGCTATAGTGATAATATTTTTCTTTCTTTTTTTTTTCACTCAAATGCCGCTATAGAGATGTCATTAATCATAAATAGTAACATTTAGAAATATTAATTTTGTTTTTATTAACTAAATTATGATAAAATGAAAGTTATTGGTGTTGGGAAAATCGGGTAATTTTCCACTCAAACTACAACTAGTGAATTGTACTGATTCGATAATTTGCAGGAAAGACTACTGAGCAGTCTCCTTAGACAAAATTATCATTCCAAATAAATTCCCAGGAAAGGCTGGAGGGGTCACAAATGGTCCCACTTAAAACCCAGTCTCCTAGACAGAACTTACTTGCACAGTATATTATCACAACCTAAACCCGTGTATACATAAACAGTACCATACACGTGAATAGAAAAATACACCCAAATGAATAGTACAATACACTATAAATAAACCCGACAAACAAATATTGAATACTATACTATAACCGAAAAGAAACAAATCAAATGCGGAATAACTAAAAGAGATAAGGAAAGAACACACCCGAAAATTGATAACGGAGTTCGGCCAATTATGCCTACGTCTCCGAGCACTACTAACGCAGCCTGCTCTTTTAATTTGGGAGAAGAGAGTACAAATTTTTGGGATGATAAACTAGGAAGGGAAGGAGTCCTTTTATAACATTAAGGAACTTCCCATCTTAGTTCACAAAGCAATGTGGGATAAAAGAACTTATGCCAAAACATAACAAATCTCCACCTTGGCATAATTTCTGGTCCCACCAAATGCAATTCTTCTCAATCAAACAAAAACTATCTTCGTAGTGCTTCCAATTTGCGCCTTCAGGCGCTAACTCAAATATGCAGGATATTGACCAAGTCTAAACAATGTTTAAACTTGACTTTTGTCACCACCTTGGTCATCATATCTGCAGGATTCTCCGTAGTCCGAATCTTTTGGAGAAGTATCTCCTCTTCTTCGAGAATTTCCCGCACAAAATGATAGCGAACATCAATATGCTTCGTTCTTGCATGAAAAACTTGGTTCTTTGCTAAGTGAATAGCACTCTGACTGTCACAATACACCTCAAGGTGTTTCTGACCAACTCCCAAGTCTTTTAGCAATCCTTGAAGCCAAATTGCCTCCTTCACAACTTCTGTAACTGCCATATACTCTGCCTCTGTTGTAGACAAAGCCACTGTTGACTGCAAAGTAGACTTCCAACTAATTGGCGCCTTGGCTAAAGTGAACAAGTAGCCAGTTGTGGATCGCCGCTTATCCAAGTCACCTGCATAGTCAGAATCACAATATCCAACTACACATTGACCAAGTGATTCATCCTGCTCAAACACTAAGCCAACATCTACAGTACCTTGAATATACTGTAGAATCCATTTCACAGCTTGCCAATGAACCTTGCCAGGATCATGCATATATCTACTCACAACACCAACTGCCTGTGAAATATCGGGTCTCGTACACACCATTGCATACATCAAGCTTCCAACTGCATTAGCATACGGGACTTTCGCCATGTATTCTCGTTCTTCATCTGTCTTTGGAGATAACTGGCTGCTAAGCTTCAAATGAGGAGCAAGCGGAGTACTTACAGGTTTGGTATCTTCATTTATACCAAAACGTTGTAATATCTTCTTCAAATACTGCTTCTGTGTCAGCAAAAGCTTGCCTCTCTGTCTATCCCGACTTATCTCCATGCCGAGAATCTTTTTGGCTTCTCCCAAATCCTTCATCTCAAACTCTTTACTCAACTGAGCCTTCAATTTGTCAATTTCAACTTGACTCTTTGATGCTATCAGCATATCATCAACGTACAAGAGTAGGTAGATGTAGGACCCATCTTGAAGTCTGCGCAAATACACACATTGATCGTATTTGCTTCTTGTGTACTTCTGACCCATCATAAACTTATCAAATCGTTTGTACCATTGTCTCGGTGATTGCTTCAATCCGTACAACGATTTGTTAAGTTTACAAACCCAATTTTCTTTACCAGCAACTTTGAATCCATCTGGCTGAGACATATAGATTTCCTCCTTCAAGTCACCATGTAGAAACGCGGTCTTCACATCAAGTTGAGCTAGCTCCAAATTCAATTGTGCTACCAAGGCCAACAAAATTCTAATGGAGGAATGTTTAACAACTGGAGAAAATACCTCATTATAATCAACTCCCTCCTTCTGAGCATAGCCTTTAGCTACCAATCTTGCCTTGTAGCGAACATCATTCTTGACAGGAAATCCTTCTTTCTTTGCAAATACCCATTTGCATCCAATTGCTTTCTTGCCTTTTGGTAACTGTGTCAACTTCCATGTCTTGTTCTTCTCAAGAGATTGCATCTCTTCTTCCATTGCATCTTTCCATCTACCATTTTCTGAACTTCGGATGGCTTCTGGAAAGGTGGATGGGACTTCATCAACAACTGGAAGTGCATAAGCTACCATGTCAACAAAACGAGCAGGTTTCTGAATTTCTCGTCTTGTCCTTCTAACAGCAATTGAATCTGGCTGCTGTTGAGGTTCTTGGGTCGGAACCTCTTCCTCGTCTGACTCTTCTTCTGCCATGGGAGAGTCACTAATGGTGCTTTTTTTTTTTTTTTTTTTTTTTTGGGCTCACCATTATCTGTTCAAACTCCACCTGCTTCGGCGTACACTCCACCTGCTGTGGAATATCATCAATTCCTCCTTGAGTTACTTTATGCAACATGGCAGATTCATCAAAGGTAACATCCCTGCTGATGATGGTCTTCTCTGCCTCTAGACACCAAAGGCGATATCCTTTAACTCCAGCATTGAAGCCCATAAACAAAGCCTTCTTTGCTCGTGGATCCAACTTTGATTCATTTACATGATAATATGCAGTAGAACCAAAAACATGCAAAGAATCATAATCTGTTGTAGGTTTCCCGGACCATACCTCTAAAGGAGTCTTGCAATCTATTGCGGATGACGGCAAACGATTTACGAGATGTTGAGCATATGTAACAGCCTCAGCCCAAAACTTTCTGTCTAACCCAGCATTAGACAGCATACAACGAACTTTCTCCACTAGTGTTCTGTTCATACGCTCCGACACCCCATTCTGTTGTGGTGTTTTTCTGACTGTGAAGTGCCGAACGATGCCAAACTCTTGGCATGCCTCCAGGAAAGGATCACTCTTGTATTCTCCACCGTTGTCTGTTCGGAGAACTTTGATCTTTCTTCCAGTCTGATTCTCAACTTGAGCTTTCCACTTAAGGAAAACTCCAAGCACTTCATCCTTCTTCTTCATAGTAAACACCCATACTCTTCTGGAAAAATCATCAACAAAAGTGACAAAATAATGTCTACCTCCAAGAGATGGAGTCTTGGCAGGTCCCCATACATCTGAGTGCACATAATCCAAAATACCCTTGGTATCATGGATGGCAGTGCCAAATTTCACTCTTCTTTGTTTTCCCAGAACACAATGCTCACAAAATTCTAATTTGCAAGTCTTCGTACCTTTCAACAATCCTTGCTTAGCAAGAATTTGCAAGGATTTTTCACCAGCATGTCCCAAACGCATATGCCACAGCTTTGTCGCCTCTGCATCCTTCTTGCTACTAGATGTTGCAGTTGCTACTGTCCCAACTACTGTACTACCTTGATAGTAATACAGATTATTCTTTCTCATGCCTTTCAACATCACAAGTGCTCCTGAAGTTGCTTTGAGAATTCCATCTCGCATCATCACAACTAGGCCTTTTGACTCTAAGGCCCCCAAAGAGATGAGATTCTTCTTCAAATTCGGAACGTACCGTACATCCTTCAAAACTCTTGTAGATCCATCATGATTCCGCAGCTTGATTGAACCTATCCCAGCTGTTTTACATGGATTGTCATTGCCCATGTAAACAACTCCACCATCACGTTCTTCAAAATCGAAGAACCACTCCCTGATGGGAGACATATGGTAGGTACAACCGGAATCCAAAATCCACTCGTCTGGATGGGATGTTGAAGGTGATGCCACCAAAGAGACATCTGACTCTGCATCACTTTTGCATTCTGCAACATTTGCATCTTGCTGAGCCTTCCCTTTATTCTTCAACTTTGGACAGTCTTTCTTCCAGTGCCCTTTCTCATGACAGAAAGCACACTCATCTTTGGCAACTCTGCTTTTCGACTTTGATCTTCCTCTTCTTCCCTTTGACTGGCTCTGCTGACGACCTCTCGCCACTAATGCTTCATCTGCTGTAGCTACTTTGTTTTTCCTTTTATCTTGTTTTCTCAATTCATGACTATACAATACAGAACATACAGCATCTAAAGATACATTCTCCTTCCCATGAAGTAAAGTAGTTTCTAAGTGTTCAAATTCATCGGGAAGAGATGACAACAGCATCAAAGCCAAATCTTCATCTTCAAATTTTACATCTAAGTTTAACAGGTCTGCTACTAATTGTTGAAACAAAGTGATATGTTCATTCATAGTAGTACCTGGTTGATAATCAAACCGGAACAACCTCTTCTTCATAAGGAGCTTATTCTGACCACTCTTTTTCAGAAATTTCTGCTCCAACGCCTTCCACAATTTATGTGCAGAAGTCTCATTCTTGAATGCATACTTCTGCTCTCTGGACAGGCACGATCGAATTGTTCCGCATGCTAACCGATTTATGATACTCCAATCCTTATCTTCTATGTATTCTGGTTTCTTTTCTTTAATGGCGATGTCAAGACCCTGTTGGAAAAGGGAGTCCATGACCTCGCCTTGCCACATGCCGAAATGGCCAGTACCGTCAAATATCTCTACCGTCAACTTCAAACTTGACATTGGAAACCTTGTCCATGAGGACGAGGAAGTCGATGTCCCTTGTGTCATATTTGATGTAACACTATTTGTTGGTGGAACTTCTGACGCCATTACAGACTCAAATGATAGTATTCAATATAAACAATATTACAAACAGACCTAGGACGAACCTTCGGCTCTGATACCACTTGTTGGGAAAATCGGGTAATTTTCCACTCAAACTACAACTAGTGAATTGTACTGATTCGATAATTTCCAGGAAAGACTACTGAGCAGTCTCCTTAGACAAAATTATCATTCCAAATAAATTCCCAGGAAAGGCTGGAGGGGTCACAAATGGTCCCACTTAAAACCCAGTCTCCTAGACAGAACTTACTTGCACAGTATATTATCACAACCTAAACCCGTGTATACATAAACAGTACCATACACGTGAATAGAAAAATACACCCAAATGAATAGTACAATACACTATAAATAAACCCGACAAACAAATATTGAATACTATACTATAACCGAAAAGAAACAAATCAAATGCGGAATAACTAAAAGAGATAAGGAAAGAACACACCCGAAAATTGATAACGGAGTTCGGCCAATTATGCCTACGTCTCCGAGCACTACTAACGCAGCCTGCTCTTTTAATTTGGGAGAAGAGAGTACAAATTTTTGGGATGATAAACTAGGAAGGGAAGGAGTCCTTTTATAACATTAAGGAACTTCCCATCTTAGTTCACAAAGCAATGTGGGATAAAAGAACTTATGCCAAAACATAACAATTGGCACTTGATATATACTAGTGGCAACGTAAAGGTGTTTCCATGTAATATATACGAATGGTGATATTTTTGTATAATGTTGGTAGACGTACGGCTAATGGATGAAAAGTTAAAATTTTGATCGAGTTCAGTCTATTCAAGGCTAATCACTGTGACTGCATTACACTTATATATATATATATCATATAATTGATGGTTTATAAATGATTAGCTATATAGCACGAAAATGCAATAACATTTATTATGTAACTAATTTGACGTGGTCAAACTTAATTTAAAGAATGAAAATCACGTGATGTAGAAGATAAGATGATTCACTCTCACCAGCATGTTATTATAGGATTATTTGAAAATAATCCTAAAACTCGAACTCATGATTATAAATAAATTAAATATTTCACATCTGATGGAACCTCTGATAGTCAAGTTCAAAATGACCTGCCTCCATTAATTATTAAAAAGAAACAAAGGGAAGTGACGGGCAGTATTACTTTGTGCTTTAAGAATTTTAGAAATACATCGGATACTTTATCCTAAGAATCTTAGCTGGGATGCAAGTGAAACACAACTCGGATCACTATAGAATTATCACGTCTCGGGTCTGTGAGCTAGTTAGATGTTAAAGTTTCATTCAAATCCGTCAAATGTGTTTTAAAATTGGACTATGATCAATCCACTCAAAAGAAATATTTAATGATTGCATGTGACTTCTTAGTTCAAGCTTACAAACAATTCAATTTTTCCTTGGTAATTTACTGTGAAGTTGATAAGTCCATGATTCTACTTGATTCTTTTATTTATTGTGTTGGATTTAGCATGTATTTTTCTCTATTCGAGCCTTATTATGTGAAAATTTGAGTTAAACCATTGTTTTACAGGTTAGAAGGGAAAATACCATTAAAGACATGAAAAATTGAAGTCAAGAGTTGGGTATTTGACACAGGATATTTTGATATCAACCCAATTCAAGCCATTTAGAGAAGAAACGAATATGTATGAATGAGTACATATGCAAGATATATCGAGTATTACCCGGTTTCAGTCATCGAGAGAGAAGCGAATCTGTAAGTTTGAGTATATACCCAAAATATTTTGGGTACGTACTCAAAGTCCGCGACAGCAATTAAAAGCTTTCGTTGTTTGATTAGGACTCTAATTAGGAAGGCGGTTCTAGGCGATTTTTCTGCCCCTTTTAAGTCCATATACAATCACAAAACTCATTATCACGTTTTTAGCTAGGTTTTTGGAGATTAGAGAACCACTCTTTCAATTTTCATCTACTTTTTATCTAGTTTTGAGATTTTTAAAGACGGAAAAAGGAAGGAATCAAGAGGCGAAGGAAAAACGACCTTTGGAGGGAAGTTTACATCTGAATTCTCCATCGAATAAGTTTATTTTTTCTCCTTGATGGATTCTTTTTCAGATTTTGTTCTTGTTTTTTTTAGATTCATTATAAACTAATTCAAATACGATGGTGTAGTTTTTCCTTTTCTCTATTCCATGAAAATCCCACGGATATGAATGCGATTTCGTATGCTTTTGTGTGAATCTTGTTTAAGGATTTAATGCTTGGTTAGGGTTTGATCGCCCCTAATTATTGAATTTGAGAATCGTTGATGAGGTAAAGAGACGATTCACGATTGTTGCTCTAGTTAGACGAGATCAATTGATACTAAAATTGTATGAGAACGAATTTAATATTGATTGAGCCCTAAGGCGGTGATTAAAATTTATACAAATATTTTCTAGAGTTTAGATTAATTGAATGAGAATTGGTTAGTTTTAGGCCTAGAAAGGATTGTATGAGTTAATTCTACGATGCTCGAGAGAGATTGTGGATATATTTGTTGCTGGTTTCACACAATCACGAAACCATTTAATTTAGGGATTGGATTGGAATAGAGAATTAGGTTAATGAAACCACCTTGCACTTGGATTTAATCTTATTGAGTAATTGTTATAATTTTGATTGCGAGCAGCCTTTAGCTTAATATTAGCTTTTATTTAGGAAAACAAACCCACTCCACAATCGATTAATTTAGCTCAACAAAACAAGTCACTTTCACGGGCCAAATCACAATTCCTGTAGGATTCGACACTCTACTCATCTTATATTACTTGTACGACTGTGTACACTTACGTAGCCCAAACAGAGACGCTACAAAAATAAATCTATAAATTAAAAATAGAAGAGCCCACCTTATTTGATCTTCAAAATTTAGATGTTAAGGTAAATATGTTGTTAATTACATAAAATAAGAAACGGTGCCTTTTATTTTGTGAATGTTACTGTATATATGGCTCACTACTTATAACAATTAACGTTTCAATTGTTTTATTAAAAATCAATGACACATTTATATTGAAAAGTTTAATGTATGTCATTGAAAATTGTCATTATAACATTGCATAAAAATTTTATTGTTTCTAAGTTGTCATTATAAGGTTGTCATCTAATCGTCAACAGTGACAAATTGAATAGTTAGTTAATGGAATCATATGTATATAAGCAAAAGCATCAGGCCTTCTTCTCATTATTATTCATTTCACATGAATACAAGAAAACTAGTTGAAGCATATAAACCAAAAGGGCAACAACATGAGAATTATTTAGAGGCCTTATGTTACATATATTTATATATATTCCCGTGTTGTCCCAAAATATTTAATCATAAACCTTAGGGAACTCAGTTCTCACAGACACAGGGATTCTAACATGATGCACCTTATCAGTCCAGGTCAAGCTTCCAAAATAGTATTCTGTTGTGATCTCATGAAGAGTTGTTATAGTAACTTTGAAGCTGATTTTCTTGACATGAGGATTAAATACCAAATAATTGGGACTCACTTTCACAATAGTACCCAAAGGAGGAACAATAAGAACTTCATACTTAGAATTCGGATCACCAACATTTGTGACAGTTCTTGTAATGGTCACTGATCCTTGAAGGTTTGGTATTGCAATGGAAGGAAGGTTCAAATCCAGGACAGAGACGGCGCTGCCTGATTTCTGACAGGGTTTCGCCTGCCCGATTAAGTGACCGATGGATGTTTCACTGTATTTCATGGCGCAGAGATAGTTTATGTAATCTTGTGTTCCCAAATCATAAATCAGGCCCGGATTTCGGGCTGCGTTTGGGTTAACAAGCCCGCCTCCATAGTCGAATGGATCCGCAAACTTTGGTAGTGGTCCTTGCGCGAAAATGGGCTCTCCTGAATTGGGGTCTGTTGTCCATGCTGCATATTTTTTTTATGATTGAAATGGGTTATATATAGAGATTTTCAGGTTTAAAATGGACGATAAAAACTGACAATTTCAGAGGAAGATACAGGGTTGTTCCCAAGTGGTAAAAAAAGAAAATGTTTTTCCAGCTTCTGTTGGAAAAAAGCATTAAAAGCAACTTTGAGACTGTTTTTTCCAACATTATATAATCAAGGTTCGGCATCACAATTCTCAGGAAGGATTTTATAATCAATGGCGAGTATGGTAATTTTAAGGGAGGTGAGTAATCCAATGATGAGAAGAAGCAACAAAATTTAAGGTTTGTCCCCAGAATAATAACTAAACAAACCTGTTGTGACAAGGGCGGACTTGATAGCAGCAGGAGACCAATTTGGATGCATTGATTTAAGCAAAGCAGCAATTCCAGCAATATGAGGAGCCGCCATGGATGTTCCAGATTCAAAGACGTATCCTACTGGATTATTCTTGGTGGGAATATATGCTGCAAATATGTCTACTCCTGGTGCTGCTATATCGGGCTGTATATATGATCAGGGCAATTATATGTGTGGACATACAAAGATTCATGATCTTTCTCAAATAAATAATACTTTCATCATGTCAATAGATATATGTGTGCGCACGCGTGCATATATACCTTTAGTATTGACGGTGAAAGAGAATTGGGGCCTCGTGACGAGAAAGTTGCAATCTGAGTGGAGACATCTTTACCGATGTAACCCCTAGTAGGCTTCAACCTTATTTTGGGATCCCTTGTCAATAATTAGAGACGGAGTTAGGATATAAAAGTATGGAGATACGATAAAATTCTTCCAACGTGCAGGAGGAAAAATTCTAGCCCAGATCTGGCTTAGTCGAACCCAACTAATCGTGTAGCAAGTGTTAATATACTTGCCAAGTGACTAGTCATTCTCCCTAAACTGTACACCAATCACATAGCGAGTGGAAAATACTCGCCATGTGATTATATAGCCCTAATATGGCCAAACCTGATGCGGATGCTGAAGATTGTTTTGCTATTTTTTAAGGTGGTAAACTATTCGGATCAGATCTGTGGTTCCAGTTTTTGTATTTCACTTACTTTGTAGAACGGAAGTAATTGAGTATTTGAGCTCCAGCGTCGAAAGTGACACAAACAATCGGAAAGTTAGAGTAATATGTAGATGTCGCAATAATAGTTTTTTTGGTTGCAATAAGCCCCAAGCCACCAGCATCAGCCACAATATTGGAAGCTTGAATTATATCAGATTCAGTGCCATCAATAGTGAAGCAGAGCACCACTTTTCCAACTATCCAGGCAGTATCATTTGCCGTCATGGATTCACAATAACTGCAAAAACATTCAAATATTCACAATTAAACTTTGAGTAAACAATAATTTTTATAAGGAACATGGATATCAAAACTTAGAAAGCTTCTGTTTGATCTATACGTGGCGCCATAAATTTCAACGGGCTCTTGGAAACCCAAATTCACAAAGCCAGTATCGGCTCCGATATACTGGGACAAACCCTGCCAAAAAAAAAATACATATTTTTCAGAATATACGCTGCAACAAAAAATAATATTAGTTACAAAATATAAAAGTGACTAACATAAAGTTGTCATAAATATCTGTATTAAGTGATAATATTTTCTATCTCATCACAAATTAAATTTATTTAATGAAAATAATTTTTATTTTATCACAATATCACTCAATAATGATAAGAATTAATATTTTAATTTTTACTGTTGATAATGAGTTACACAATAATAACAAATAGGTTACGGGATTCCATTGTTACTATAATTTTATGATAAGATTCAATTGTCACTATATTATGATCGTAGGTGTATTACTAATTATTATTTGTGACAACTTAGACATTGTATTTCTACTAATACACATTATTCTATCACAAGATAATTTTTTGCCATCAACTTTTTCATTACCAGTTTTTCATATTCTCATCAATTTAATCATTTTTGGTGGGCATATTTCACATTTATTATTTTCAACACAAAAAACTCGTTCTACCAATTTGTCATTAATCTATAAAAAAAACCTTTGAGATCTCACCACTACATCTAAAAGTTTAATTAAACTACAAAACGTGAGAGACACAAATTAACAACATACCGCAAAACTCTTATTGTTTCCAAGAATGATAGGGGTAGAAAATGACCGATCTATGGTACTGGCCGCGGCGGATATAACCCAAGGCGCTACATCTTCGACTGTTTGATACGTGGGCCCGTTATTACCAGCAGAAACGGCGACTGTTATCCCATTAGCCACCGCGTGGAAAGAGCCGTAGTAAATTAGGTCTCGCTTATCAACTTCTGTATACAACGGCACATCATTTCCCAAGGATACAGACAAGACGTCAACTCCATCATGGATAGCCTCATCAAATGCTTTAAGAACATCTGTTGAGGAAGCGCTGCCAGCCCAACCGACCTTGTAGACGGCTAAGCGGGCTTTTGGCGCCCCCCCACGAAGGGTGCCCCGAATCAGCCCATTCGGGCCCTCGATGCTCACGTATGAGCCGGCCGCGATACTGGCACAGTGAGAGCCGTGGCCCGTCCCGTCCCTAGGTGAGAGGTACTCATTGTAATCTGTTGCGTTGAACGGTTTGCCCAATCCAGCAGCAAACCCATCGACAAAATAACGGGCCCCAATGAGTTTCTTGTTGCAATACTCGGCGGCGTTGAACTTCTCCCCCGATTGACAGAAGCCCTTCCATTTAGTTGGGATTGGCCCCAATCCCAGGGCTTTGTCGCTAAAAGATAAAGCCTCGGGCCAGACTCCTGTATTTGGGAATATCGAGCTTTCGAATTAGTGTACAGCGAAAAAAAAATTTTGAAAAAAAAAAAAAAAGAAATTGCTATTCTATGGCATGAAAACATTCTAATTTTTCTAAAAAATTTATGATTAATAGATTCTATTACAAATTTAGAAGTATTCGTGATGAATGAGTGATAGAATTTAACAAAAATAGAACTAAAGAAACATTCAGTACAAAAGCATCTACTAATGGATTTGTTACAGACGAAATCGATCACAAAAATTATATTTACAATGGATTGGTTTCTCACTCAAGAGGTTGCATTCTTGTAGTGCCCGCTAAATATCTAGCAGAAGTTAACTAGAGGACTATATGATTAAGACAATATGAAAGAGGTTGCAGATGCAAAATAACACCATTAATGAAGTGATCAAAAGTGATTTTTTTTTTTTTTCGGGGGGTTAAGAGGAGGACCTGTGTCCATGACACCAATTATAACTCCATCTCCCTGGTTGGCATCATGCATAAGATTGGTTGTGGAATTAGCATTGAGGCCAAGGAAATCCCAACTCCTTGTTGTGTGCATTTTGTACATCCGGTTTGGGAACACCTCAACCACACCGGGTAATTCTACAAAAGCAATACATATAAACTTCAAGCAAATATACAACACTGGAAATACTAAAATAAATAGCTGAGCAAAGTGGTTAATGGGCTCGAGACCATTAATATATGTATTAGCAGTCAGGTACCTTCGATGCGTGTGCAAACAAAAATAATGAACTCATTAATATAATGATTGAAATATACTCGACTCGTTAGAAGAAGAACAATACCTGCAAAATACTGGGCTTGAGACTCTGTCATCTTGGCCGCAAAACCAGAGAAGCCATGCCTATAACTATATATCATTGAATCTACGGCAGCTTCTTCGCTGAGGGAAACAGAATATCGAATGAATATGCTAGAATCATATTACTTAAAAACAGCTTAATAGAAACAAATGAAATTTCATCGAACCAAGTCCTTGCATATACAATACGACATCTATGTCTATGTATATAGATATATGTATTACACACACATACCTTCCAAGAGCTGAGGCAAGCATTTCATAGTGGTATTTTGTGAGTAGCTCAACATCACTATGCATTCTTTCTCCCATGTACACGATATAAGCGCGTTTCTAATGATCATTATCGGACCAAAAAGTTTACCAAAATTGGATTAATTATTTTATAAGCCAAAAAAAAATCTAGAAATGAGAAACAGAACAAGTGATATAATAATGTTACCGACGTTTTCTTTATTGGCCACGACAAAAGTTCTTGCATTTTGCAGGATCAGTATAGTTACCAAAAGTACCCAAACAATAAGAAGAGAACATTTCTTTTGACACAATAATGCCCCCATTCTTTTTTTTTTTCTTCTTTTTTTTGTCTTTCTTTTTTTGGTTCACTCAGATGAGTTATCTTGTTATGAGCTCTTCTTATGCTATTCTGACTATTTATACTCTATAGTAATCATCCACAGTTCGAAAACTCATAATAATAGTGGCGAACAAAGCCACTTTTAGTCGTGGTGCACGCGAGCAATGAAACATTATTGTAAAGATGTTTTTACACCATTATTACAAGAAAACATCTCTTTCACTAATGAAAAATTTTGTAACGAAAAGATTTTGTTATAAAATAATTTAAGGTGTCTGTGATAGATTAGTGACTTAATTCAATATAAACAGAATTAAAGAAATAGTCAGTGACAATGCATTTAGTAACTGAATTGTTATAAACTAATCGCATCATAGAAACTAAATTTATAATGTATTGGCTCATCACTTAAGGACATGCATCCTAATAAGTTAAAATTACTTTAGGTACAGTCAATTTTGCCAGTTATTGAAAACAACATAGGAATGCAAATCCAGGACAAGCATAATTGTATATGCTCCAAACATAGTGCAATTGTGGGAACATGAAATCCCAAGACCACATAATATGCTCCATAATTGCAACTATGGGCACTCACACATTCACATGATCCACATGTGAAATTTTAAAAATCATCAAGGAAGAAGTTTAAATTAATTCCATTTATAATTAATCTTAAAAGTAGGATTTGAACTAGTTTACCGTAGTAGTTTGCAGATGGTTATGGTGGGTGAACTTTTTTTTTTTAATTAAAATCAAATTTAGTTGAACAAAACTTAATTATATCGCAATTGCTGCTACCGGAAAAGAGAAAATTGAAGATAACATATTCAGAAACAATGTAAAAATCATCATCTAGTATGTATAATTAGTAGCAAAATAAAGATTTTTTCGGTTAAAAAAATAATTTCTACAAGGTGAATAGTTACAAAATTTATATTCAAATTGTCTTCGTTTACAATTAGTGTCATCCTATTTCAACTCTTAGCTATAGTGATAATATTTTTCTTTCTTTTTTTTTCACTCAAATGCCGCCATAGAGATGTCATTAATCATAAATACTAACATTTAGAAATATTAATTTTGTTTTTATTAACTAAATTATGACAAAATGAAAGTTATTAGCACTTGATACATACTAGTGGCAACGTAAAGGTGTTTCCATGTAATATATACGAATGGTGATATTTTTGTATAATGTTGGTAGACGTACGGCTAATGGATGAAAAGTTAAAATTTTGATTGAGTTCAGTCTATTCAAGACTAATCACTGTGACTGCATTACACTTATATATATCATATAATTGATGGTTTATAAATGATTAGTTATATAGTACGAAAATGCAATAACATTTATTATGTAACTAATTTGACGTGGTCAAACTTAATTTAAGAATGAAAATCTTATTATAGGATTATTTGAAAATAATTAAATCTCAAACTCGTGATTATAAATAAATTAAATATTTCACATCTAATGGAGCCTCTTTCAAAAAGACCTGCCTCCTTCAATTATTAAAAAGAAACAAAGGGAAGTGACCGGCACCACCTTGTGCTTTAAGAATTATAGAAATACATCAGATACTTTATTTGTGAGTTCGTTAGATGCGAAAGTTTCATTCAAATCTGTCAAATACATTTCAAAATTGGACCACGATCAATTCACTTAAAAGAAATATCTAATGATTGCGCGTGACTTCTTAGTCCAAGCTTATAAATAATTCAATTTTTCCTTGGTATTATAATGTGAGAAACTATGAAAGTAAACATGTAAATTAAAAATAGAAGAACCCACCTTATTTAATATTCAAAATTTAGATGCTAAGGTAAATATGTCGCTAATTACATATATTAAGTATTAGTACTCTTTATTTTGTTAATGTTACTGTATATATGGCTCACTACTTATACCAATTAACGTTTCAGTTGTTTTATTTAAAAATCAATGATACATTTATATTGACAATTCTATGTATGTCATGGAAAATTGTCATTACAACTTCAAATAAAAATTTTAATATCTCTAAGTTGTAATTATAAGGTTGTCATCTAAATAGTCAACAGTGACAAATTGAATAGTTTGTTAATGGAATCATATATATAAGCAAAAGCATCAGACATCCTTCTCATTATTATTCATTTTACATGAGTACAAGAAAGCTAGGTGATGCATATAAACAAAAAGGGCAACAACATGAGAATTATTTAGAGACCTTATGTTACATACATTTATATATATTCTTGTGTTGTCCCAAAATATTTAACCATAAACCTTAGGGAACTCAGTTCTCACAGACACAGGGATTCTAACATGATGCACCTTATCAGTCCAGGTCAAGCTTCCAAAATAGTACTCTGTGGTGATCTTATGAAGAGTTTTTATAGTAACTTTGAAGCTGATTTTCTTGACATGAGGATTAAATACCAAATAACTGGGACTAACTTTCACAATAGTGCCCAGAGGAGGAACAATAAGAACTTCATACTTAGAATTCGGATCACCAACATTTGTGACAGTTCTTGTAATGGTCACTGATCCTTTAAGGTTTGGTATTGTAATGGAAGGAAGGTTCAAATCCAGGACAGAGACGGCGCTGCCTGATTTCTGACAGGGTTTCGCCTGCCCGATTAAGTGACCGATGGATGTTTCACTATATTTCATGGCGCAGAGATAGTTTATGTAATCTTTTGTTCCCAAATCATAAATCAGGCCTGGATTTCGGGCTGCGTTAGGGTTGACAAGCCCGCCTCCATAGTCGAATGGATCGGCAAACTTTGGCAGCGGTCCTTGCGCGAAAATGGGCTCTCCTGAATTAGGGTCTTTTGTCCATGCTGCATATTTTTTATGATTGAAATGGGTTATATATAGAGATTTTCAGGCGTAAAAAGGACTAAAAAAACTGGCAATTTATAAGGAAGATTAAACAATGTTCGCAAGTAGTAAAAAACCAAAAAAAAAAAAAAGGAAATATTTTTTCAGCTTCTGTTGAAAAAAAAAAAAGCAGTAATGCAATGTTCTGTTTTTCTTCTTCTGCTGAAAAAAAGTTGAAATAAGTCAAAAGTTGAAAGCAACTTTGAGACTGTTTTTCCAGCATTATTTAATCAAGGGCCAGCATCACAATTTCTGTGAGGATTATATATTCAAAGGCCTGGACAATAATTTTCAGGGAGATAAGCAATCCAAGAATGAAAAGAAGCAACAATATTTAAGGTTTGTCTTCGGAGTAATAACTAAACAAACCTGTTGTGACAAGGGCGGACTTGATAGCAGCAGGAGACCAATTTGGATGCATTGATTTTAGCAAAGCGGCAATTCCAGCGATATGAGGAGCCGCCATGGATGTTCCAGAGTCAAAGAAGTATCCCTCTGGATGATTCTTGGTGGGAATATATGCTGCAAATATGTCAACTCCTGGTGCTGCTATATCGGGCTGTGACATAACAAAATTCATGATCTTTCTCAAATAAATAATACTTTCATCATGTTGATGGATATATGTGTGTGTGCGCGCGGGCATATATACCTTTAGTACTGATGGTGAGAGAGAATTAGGGCCTCGAGCCGAAAAAGTTGCAATCTGAGTGGAGACATCTTTACCGATGTAACCCCTAGTAGGCTTCAACCGTATTTTCGGATTCCTTGTCAATAATTAGAGACGGCGTTAGGATATACAAGTATGGAGATACGATAAAATTCTTATAACATGCACGAGGAAAAATTTTAGCCTAGATCAGGCTTATTTGACCCATACAATCGTGTAGTAAATGTTAATATACTTGCCAAATGATTGGTCAATCTCCCTGAACTATACACCAAGCACGTAACAAAGCGTAAAAACACTCGATATATAATTAGTTTCGGTATGACCGAATCTCATACTAATGTTGAAGACTATTTTGCTATTTTTTAAGGTGGTCAGATATTCGGATCAGATCCTCAGTTCCACTTTTTGTGTTCCACTTACTTTGTAGAACGGAAGTAGTTGAGTATTTGAGCTCCAACGTCGAAAGTGACACAAACAACCGGAAAGCCAGAGTAATATGTAGAAGTGGCAAGAATAGTTTTTTTGGTTGCAATAAGCCCCAAGCCACCCGCATTAGACACAATATTTGAAGCTTGAACAATATCAGATTCAGTGCCATCAATAGTGAAGCAGAGCACCACTTTTCCAACTATCCAGGCAGTATCGTTTGCAGTCATGGATTCGCAGTAACTGCAAAAAAATTCTAATATTGGCAATTAAACTTTGAGTAAATAATATTTTTTTATAAGTAAGGAACATGCATATCAAAACTTGAAAGCTTCCGTTTGATCCATACGTGGCGCCATAAATATCATCAACCTCTTGGAAAGCCAACTTCACAAAGCCAGTATCGGTTCCGATATATTGTGACAAACCCTGCCAAAAAAATAAATATGTTTCAAAACATACATATTTCACATTTCTTTTATTTTTTCAATCCCAAAAAGAAAAAAAAAAAAGAAAAAAAAACTCTTTCATCTACCAATTTTTCATTTGTCTAAAAAAGCCATTGAGATTTGACCACTTCTCCTAAAAGTTTAATTAAACTATAAAAAAATGAGAGGCACAAATTAACAACATACCACGAAACTCTTATTGTTTCCAAGAATGATAGGAGTGGAAAATGACCTATCTATTGTACTGGCCGCGGCGGATATAACCCAAGGCGCCACATCTTCGACTGTTTGATACGTGGGTCCGTTATTACCAGCAGAAACGGCGACTGTTATCCCACTAGCCACCGCGTGGAACGAGCCGTAGTAAATTATGTCTCGCTTATCAACTTCTGTATACATCGGCACATCGTTTCCCAAGGATACAGACAAGACGTCGACTCCATCATGGATAGCCTCATCAAATGCTTTAAGAATATCTGCTGACGAACCGCCGCCGGCCCAAGTGACCTTGTAGACGGCTAAGCGGGCTTTGGGCGCCCCCCCACGAAGCGTGCCCCGAATCAGCCCGTTCGGGCCCTCGATGCTCACATATGAGCCGGCTGCGATGCTGGCGCAGTGTGAGCCGTGGCCTCTCCCATCCCTGGGTGAGAGGTATTCATTGTCATCTGTTGCGTTGTACTGTCCGCCATTTAGAGCAGACCACCCGTCGACAAAATAACGAGCCCCGATGAGTTTCTTGTTGCAATGCTCGGTGGCCTTGAACCTCTCTCCGGATTGACAAAAGCCCTTCCATTTAGCTGGGATCGCCCCCAGTGCCAGGGCATCATCGCTAAAAGATAAAGCCTCGGGCCACACTCCTGTATTCGGGGAATATCAGGCTTTCGAATCCGTTTATAACAAACAAAATGAGTGGCTCTGATATATATGGCATGCAATTCGGAAGATGTTGCAGATGCAAAGCAAGACACTCCAAGGATGTACCTTCTTTAACGACAAATCAACACATTATAAATTACTTTTTGTAACGGAGTTCGTCTATAATAATTTCATCAATAAATATCTTATCACAATTATTGGGAAAAAGATCCAATATGTCCCATAAAGCATATTTTTTTTATAAATTAAGTACTATAAACTTCGAGTTCTGAAATTATATCCCAAAAAACACAATAGTTATCAAATTAGATCCCAACGCATCATTTCCATTAAATCTTAGACGGCAAAGTCACGTGCCATTGGCATGGCCGTTAGGTGAGAGGAAAAGTGATGGGTTAATTACATTTTGGCCCATATTACTTGAAATTTAAAAAAAATAAAAACTTATACAAAAAAAAAAATAAAAACCCTTATAATTATATATATATATATACACACACTCAGACACACGCACACATATACATATATATATATATAGAGAGAGAGAGAGAGAAATATATATACATATATATACAAACATAGATATATACACACGCACCCACCCACCCACATATACTTATAGATTGAGGGAGAGAGAGAAATAGATAGAGAGGGGGGAAGAAGAGCAATCGAGAGGGTGAGAGATTTAGACAGTGGGGGTGGGTGGGTGGGTGAGGATGAGAGGGTTTTTCAATTTTTTTTCAAATATGTAAGTATGTGTATATATATACACACACACACCCCATATTTACATATAGATTTAAGAGGAGAGAGAGAGAGAGAGAGAGAAGATGTGAGGGATTTTTTGGTCAATTTCTTGTGTATAGGATGTTTTTTTTGAAAATATCAAGCGAAAAGGAGGGGGGGGGGGGGGTTAAACTATTAGCCTTTAATTTTTGATTCCTCTTAATAGCCATACGGATGTCATGTGTCATTTTTGTCTTCTATTTAACGAAAAATACCCCGTGTGACGTAATTTGAGATCGCAGACTATATGGGATCCAATTGGAGAAATGACAACTTTACAAGACATATTGGATCTTTTTCCTCTAATTATTCATTTAGTTATATTTATATTAAATCCATTGCTAATTTAATCAAAATGCTTTAAATCTATGATAGAATCTCTTTGCACAAATTTTCTATTAGTGAACGAGTACTTCTTTGTAATTAGAGATCCATATAAGATGAGATCAAAATTGAACAGCGAATAACATATGGAATCAAAAATGAGATATTTTCGAGGGGGTAAGAGGAGGACCTCCGTCGATGATACCAATTATGACATCATCTCCCTGGTCGGCATCATGCATAAGATTTGTTCTGGAATTAGCATTGAGGCCAAGGAAATCCCAACTCCTTGTTGTGTGCATCTTGTACATCCTGTTTGGGAACACCTCAACCACACCAGGTAATTCTGCAAAAACAATAAGCAAATATACAACATTGGGAATACTAAATCACTTACCAAGGAGGCTATTGGGCTCGAGGTGCCAATAATATATATGTATTATCAGTCAGGCACACTCAAACGCGTGTGTTAATAAAAACAATGAATTTATTAATATAATATATATTCGTCCCATCAAAAAATTAATAATACCTGCAAGATACTGGGCTTGAGACCCTGTCATCTTGGCCGCGAAACCAGAGAAGCCATGTCTATAACTATATATCATAGAATCTACAGCCGCTTCTTTGCTGCACGAACAAATATCGAATGAATATATTCAAATCATATTACTTAAAAACATCTTAACAGTAACAAATGAAATTCATCAAACCAAATCTATGCATATACAATGCTATATATATATATATAGGTATAGATATATAGATATATATTATTCACACACATACAGTACCTTCCAAGAACTGAGGCAAGCATATCATAGTGGGATTTTGTGAGTAGCTCAACATCACCGTGCTTCCTTTCTCCCATGTACACAACATAAGCCTTTTTCTAATGTTCATTATTGAAAAATAATAATAATAATAATAGATAGCAAGACGTTGAAGTTATAATTTTCCAAGGAAAGAAGAACTAAAAATAGGGGGGAAAAACAATTACCATAATAAATATTGTTACTTACTCTTTCATGATTGGCCACAACATAAGTTCTTGCTGTTTGCAAAATGAGTATAGAGAATAAAAGCCAAACAATTGGGAGATAACATTTTTTAAGACATAAAAATGCCCTCATTTTTTCTTTTCTTTTTTGGTTTCACTTGTGTGAATTGTATTGTTTTGAGCTCTTCTTATACAGTTCGAACTATCTATAGTAAATTACTCATCATTCACAATTTGAAACCCTACAATAATTGTCGCAAAAAAATAAATAAATAAATAAAATAATGCCAAAAAGATAAGAAGAAAAATAAAAGTATCATTTGAGGATAAAGCCATGGTCATATATTCGGGATGTCCAATCCGAATATTTTGTACTACTTTTCATGTAACATTTTATTATACTCACCAATACACGTTACGTGTATTAATGAGCAATTGAGATTAAAAAGAACAGAATAATGATAGGGAAAAAAATATAAATTCTCCTACCTAATTTTACATGTTCATCAATATACGTAACTTGTATTGGTAAATGTAATAAAAAATGTTATACAAAAAATCCGGACGGTCGTGATACACGCGGGGAACTATTTTTCATAAGATCAAGAAAAATGAATAATTATTGTGGGGGCAAAAAAAAAAAAAAACAACAAAAGTGATTAGACAACATATAGTCATTAAATCTGTGACATCCTCTAATTATATCACCACACAATGGATGCTCCATAATTGCAGCTATGGGGACTCATGCACAGTGACGCCCAATAATCAGCACTAAATTTTTTTTTTTTTTTAGGGTGGGGGTGGGGGGGGGGGGGGGCGCGAGGGGAATTTGATAAGAGTTTATAAGATATTGCGACGTGTTTGATAAAATTTATAAAGAATGTGTTTACAATGTCCTAAAATAAAATTTAAGAGTTTATAAATTTTTTTTCAAAAAACGTAAAGGGTTATTGACTTATTTTTAAATCCTATCCTAATAAACTCTTTTTATTTTGACCAAATTAACTATACAATTGTCCTAAGTAACATTTTATAAAATATATTTATTTTATTTATCTAATTATTTTTAGAACTTATTTTTTTAAAATAAAATTCAAGATATTATAAATTTCTAAAAATATCTTATAATTCAGATCAAGTCAAATTCATTCATTAATGTATTACGCTGCAAACTCAATTCAATGCATGTAAGAATTTTTCTAAAAATACTGAGGAGGGCAATTTTACCATCAGTCGGCTTCGTAGGTGACTAAGGTTAGTCATGTCTTAAAATAATGTCACGTGTACTAATTTTAATTTTTAAAATAAGTTATCAATTAATTAAATCTCGCACTTACCAGCTTCTGCAGATAAACAAATTATTTTTTCTTTCTACAAAATCAATTCTAATTAGATTTCTCTCTCTAATTCTTGTTTAATCTTAAAAAAAATGGTTGTTGTTGGATTCTAAAGAGATTGGAGGATCCTTAATTATTAACCTTACCAAATATAAAAAAATCTCCATTAATTTTAAGAGTTCTTAAGGTAAATGGTTTCTATTGCTATTTAAATGTTAAACTTTAACTAAAAAGAAATTACATGATATTTTATTTTAGTAACAACAAATATTATTATTATTATTTCTGTTAATTATTCTCATGAATTAATTCATCTAATCATTCTATTATTATTATTATTATTATTATTTCGACGTTCAGTTAGAGTATATATATCTTCTCCAAGATACGATTACAAACATCGACACGGTAGTATAAATTTTTTTATATGAATTCATAAATGTACGAACAAAATAGAAATTTTAGGACAAAAATTAAAAGCAAACAAACTAGTAACATTGACCTATTTTCACATTTATTTTGTTTATTTTCAAATAAGTCAATTATTTTTGTTAAAATATTGTATATTTCATTGTCAATTATTATACAAAGAACGTATAATACAATTACTAAATATTTTATATCAAGAATGTGAGTATTGTTCATCAAATTAAGAATGTGTGCCATCTAATCGTTGATAGTATAATCACCGTATTATTTATTATAATTAACTTTGTGTTTGAACACACATATAGTTATAGTCATAATTATTCAAATTAATAAATGGGTTTTATAATTTTTTAATTACATTCTCTAAGGAGTACATACTCTTTCATATATAATTGTTGTGTTACGTCATTTAGATCTATATTAATTACACACATAGATAAATACTTGTAAATTATTATTATTTGTTCACATATGATTATTAATATTATAATTGTTATTATTTTTACAATTATCTCACATTAAATTATATATTGCTAATATATAGTTATTATTACTACTATTATTATTCATTATATTTTATTATAATCATAATTAGTGAGACCAGTAATTGAATTATATATTTGGTTACACTTACTGTGTAGAATATACATTTGAATATATCACGCCATATTGACATATATTTGGTTAGACATTATTATTATTATTATTATTATTATTATTATTATTATTGGTGTTTGATATTAATATACCCTCCACTAATAATCAAAACACATTTTTTTAACAACTATTGCTTATTGCACTTTTCTAGATATATTTTATATATTTGCACAACTTTTAAAAATATATTACTCAATATCAATTTAGATCAATTATTATATAATACATTTATAGATAGTGAGAATAATTTACTTAATAATAATATTAAAATTTTTAAATTTTAATTTGCTATTTAAAATACAAATATTGATATTCTAGATATATTTTTAAAATAATTTGTCATCAGTGTTATATGTTTTTTAATATGTGTTGAAATTTTAAATTAAGCGTAAAGTTCTTATCAACTATTAATATATTTTTCAAATTTAAAAATTACATATATGTTATAAAAACAATTTTATTGGTTTGTATTTAGTGGGACCATATATGGTGTAATAGAATACTTGTTATAAATTAAAATCATAGGATAACTTGTGTAGCAGGTAATCCTTCCACTTTACCTGCACAACAGGTAACATGTCACATATATATGAATGGCTTAGATTTTATTTACCTTATCTAATGGCCAAGATTAAGGATGACTAATACTAGTCACCTACGAACCCAGTTCGGATCCTCTACTATACAACAGTGCTACATCTCCTTCTCCACTTATCAATACATGACACGTGTATTAGTAAGCGGTTGAGATAAGGAAAGAGAAAAAATTATGATATGGGAAAGAGAATCTAGTTTGGATCCTCTGCTACACAACGGTACTACATCTCCTCTTTCATTCATCAATACACGCCCCGTGTATTGGTGAACGGTGAAGATAAGGAAAGAGAAAAAATTGTGATATGGAAAAATTTTTAAATATTCTCTTTATTTATCTAAACCGTTCATCAATACACGTGGCGTGTATTGATAAATGGAGGAAGAAATATAGCATTATTGTGTAGCAAAAAATCTAAACTACTACGAACCATGACTGATGATAGAATTTTCTTATTGAGTATGCTTTAACATCAAAAAGAAACAAAAGGAAATAAAGAAAACGGGTCAAATGTTGCCTTGTTTGATGGCGTCATGCTAGCGTCAAATGATTACGTATTTAGAACTATTAGTTTTCTATTTTAGAAAAATAAATAAATAAATAAATTGCAAGTAGTGTATTTATATTATAATCTCCACATGATAAAATACTAAAAAGCAATTTCAAGAATTGCTCTAAAAATACTATAGAATACATACGAATAATTACATATCAACTTATATGCATCACAAATAAATAGCTATATTGTTCATCAAATGATACCTACACTATCAATGCTATTTTACAAAGTCTCGGAACCTTTTAATAAATGTTTGATGTGTTTGATTTGACTTTTTTATTTCAATCTTCTCTCTTATCTCCGCTATTTAACCACTCATTTCTTTTCTCTTCCTATCAAGTATTCGACCTGATTTTTTCCTTTTTCTTCTCTCTACTATTCAATCCAATCCTACATTTTTCTATTTCTTATTTACTTTTGATTATACAATTAATTCCTATGTGATTGTTTAAATTTTATTATAATAAAAATTAATATTTTATATGATAAATTTAAATAAATATATATTATTATACTGTATTTTATTTTTATATATATATTGAGTGTGCACTTATGGATAGTATTAAAAAAATTAAGATGATAAATGGAAACCAAAGTGGAGCCTTTTTCTGGCATACATGGAATTCCAGTGATACCAATTTAATCAAGGCCCACAAATTGGAGAAACAATCATCACGATGAGATGTTATTGAGGACCTGCTTTGGGTTGCTTTCTCTATCCTACCAACTGAACAAGGCCCACGATTTTTAGAGCAATATGTATAGTAATAATACAGATTTTGCATCCTAATAGGATTAAGGATTGGTATTTTTGTTAAGTGAGGGACATTATCACGCGTGGTGGGTTTGAGCTTCACAAATATACAATAAAAGTTTATATTTTTATCATATTTTTTTTAATTTATTTGAAAAAATAATATACAAAATATAGTACAATGTAAAGTTGTGAATTTTTTTTTTTTCTTAACTATCCGATTCCGATTCATTTGTCGATTAATCCGTATCAACTACTGTAGAGGCCTATTAAGGGGGCAATTCCCTCAACTCACTTACTCAATTCACAACATTAGGATTCAAATTTTAGACGTTACTAATGTAAATAGTTGAACGCATGTGTATATCCAAATACCAAGTTTATATAAGAATTTTTGCAATTAAGTCGTAGGATGGGCTCGAAAAGCTCGGTCAGCTAACTAATTAGAGGGTTTTTCCTCTCTTTTTTCCTCGTTTATTGAGAGTGACTACAATTTAATACTACATTAATATTTCAATTTTTGAAGTAAAAATAGTCATCAATCTCAACTCAGTACAATATTATAGTGGCAACTAATTCACATTAGTAGAATTCGGACAAGGGCCTTCACTTTACCATTAAATCGAGACTTCGTCGGGTCTAATTCTGGAATTATACATTGGAATTTTGTGCACCTATTGTGAGAATAAACAATCTTGTATAGATAATATCAACTTCAAAATAAAATCAAAATTATATAAAATATGAAACGTGCTAATCATTTCTCACAAAGTGGCGATGAAATGTATAACTTGTACAATTTTTTCTATTTTCCAAAGCGACATGATCAATTTGTTCAGTGAACTATCTATTCGAACGCTGATATTTCTAGTTTAAAAGAATATATGGTCAACATCTTTTAGATATGAATCTATCTAATTCAAAAAGGAGGAACTCTCATCAGCATCTCAATTCGAACATAGGATTGATTCGCCATTGAACCTGCAGCTCAGTTATCTCTCCTTCTCCTTTGTTATTATTTTTTTCTTTCTTTTGAGAACACTAAAATTTAAGATTTATGTCACGTTGCCCCCCTACACTTTTAGACTAGGCATTTTGGCCCCTTCGTCTACTGATTACTAATTAACTAGTAGAAATTGAACATGATCTAGAAAACTTTATTATTATAATACAGTTTTAAAGATTGGAGTTTGGAATCGTTGAAGTAATCGATGTTTTTTCGTAACAATGTGTTACAAAGCCCACCCAAGCATTCAATCGAACTTTTCAATTTGGTCAATATGCTTACTTGATTAATTGAGAGTTATAGACTTATAGTCCTCATACTTTGTCATAAGTACTCACTCTGTTCCTTCTTGTTTGTCTCTTCGGCTCTTATTTGTCATTTTAGATTTTTGCACAATAATTAAGAAGAACAATTAATACTCGTAGCTTTAAATTATTAAGACTAAAGTACCGTTTTAATTAATTACTCTAAATAAGAGCTATTGAGAATTTTTTTTAGAAATTTACAAATGGCATTTTATTGACGTGAAATGATATGTTTGAAAAGAAAAATAGTGATAAATGCAGTTTTAAAATGTAAAAAAGATTTAAGCGGCAAATAACA
The DNA here is from genome assembly GCA_026212405.1 of Petrea volubilis. Classification (NCBI taxonomy): domain Eukaryota; kingdom Viridiplantae; phylum Streptophyta; class Magnoliopsida; order Lamiales; family Verbenaceae; genus Petrea; species Petrea volubilis. The sequence continues at coordinate 22,859,584 of CM047883.1, read as the reverse complement.
GAAAACGGAATGGGTATATCGATAGAAGAATTTTTTCTTTTTTTGTTTTAACCACTCGATTTCGACTTATTGATCGATTAATCAGGATCAAATACTATAGAACCTGTCATGAGAGCGATCCAATTGATGCATTCACAATACCAAAATTTGAATTATTAATGTTACTTAAGAAATCTAACGACTTGGTATAAAAGAAATTTATGTTTGGCTATTTTTCGGTTGAGATGTTTAGAGAAATAAAATCAAATTATCCTGACGTGGGAAAGGTCAATGTAGACTTTGTCTAGTTCAAAACCTTGGTCTGCAAATTAGAATCTCCGACAGGTTCTATTTGTGTTCTTAATCTTATATTAAAATCAAACAATTTTAGAAATTAAGCATAGAAATATATGGCGTAGTTTACAACATCAATTAATTAACAAGAAAAATAATAATAATGATGATGATAAAGAAAAAACGAACAATAATTGATGTAAAAGAATCATAAATCCGTTTATATTTACCATACACCAATAACAAGAACCGTATATCGCTGCACAATTCATCAAATCAACCCTTTAAATAAAAAAATCCAAAACGAGCCAAAAAGAAAAGAAAAGAAAAGAAAAACGAAAATAGATGGAAATTAAAAAAAAAAAAACTATAAATCAACAAGGAAGAATAGTCTCGAAACAGTGGACCCCATCAAGCTCCGGCGCGAACCTCAGCGTTCTCGTCCTCCGGCGATCCTCCACCGCCTTCGCCGCCGCCCGCGGAGACGATTTCACTTCTTTACCCTTGTCAAACTTCGCCGCCGCCGCCGCTGATTCTTGCTTGGAAGGCGGCGGAGGAGCCACTTTGTGGCCGGTGAACTCGGCGGAGAAGGCGTCGAACGAGCTGAAAATCGACATCAACATGGCTGATACAATTTTGAAATTCCCTTTTTTCTTCAAAAAAAACAAATAGATTTTCGTAGAACTTTTTATTTTCTTGTATGAGAAACTTGAGTCGTTGAAGTAAGACGTAAGGTGGGGAGGGTATTTATAGGGAAGAGAATTGAATTATCGGAACGCGTATGGAAAGGCCTAGTAGTTCAATGCGACTAGGAAAGGAAGCTTCTCTCCTTTGTCAATTAGGATTTATTATTTTATTTATTTACTATTATTATTATATTATTGAGAAGAAGCGTGGAATGATTAAATTATTTTCTAGATGTAGCTGGAAAATTGATAATGTCCTTTTTTTTCCTTCTTTTTTTTTCCCCTGTCCTTTCTTGAAAACAAGAAGTGTGTGGTGGGTCGTGATTTTATAATAATCAATGTAACGAGTGAGGTAATTAATATTTTTTTTGGCGAGAACGTGGCACAAAATAACCTAATCATACCCCAATTGAAACCTTCCCTTTTAGGAAGATCTTATGTTAATTGATAGGGAACATATATACAAGAATAAGGTGCAAAAAGTTCTAGTCAAAATTAAGCTTGACTATGCCCAAAAAATCAGATAATAAGTAATATTAAATTTGAATTCTTGCGAAAATTAAGTATACCCACGCCCAACAAATCGGAAAACTTTACCATGCTTTACCAAGAACGTGATCAATCACATCCTAACACCCATTACACACGACACGATTAATATTAGTAAGACCGAATCAAATTTGACTAAAATTTTCCATGTTGTGCATTCTTTGAAGATATCGAGTCAACTAATGGTGACATAGAAGTGGTCAACTAGTACTCAAACAGCACCCGTCTTTGATCAGACTTTTCCTCGTATTTTATTCAAACAATCCTGCCGATAGGTTTCCCTGCGATATTTCCTTAAACTAAGCAACTTCTTAGCAATTACTAAGACCAAAAAACAAAACTAATGATATTAGCTCAGGCCAGCACAAGTCAGACTAAGTCGAAATAGCACAAGTTGCAAGGAACAAGACAAGTTGGTGCAATACACAAGAGAACTGAGCATCAAAAATACAGTAAATAACACTTCAATCAACAAACTTCAATGTGGTATGGTACAAATAAGCACACAGTCGAGAAGTCCTCTCAAGATCAATAGTCAATACTAATGCAGTCAAATCACCAATCTAAAACCAAGCCAACAATCTAGTCCCATACAAGATTTCACAAGTGCAAGATAAAAGCAATATACAGAGCACACACCTTTGGCATTGCAAAATTACAGACTAATGAAGGCTTCGAATTAGGAATTTATCCAAAAATTTCGGGACGTTAAGGCATGGCTTCTTAACAGCAAACAGAGAATCTACTAAACAACAAGAAACCAAGATGAATATGTTACTAAGGTTGAAAAATAAAAGTTACATAATGCATGTAAAGACTCCGCATCATGTTTTATACACGCAACAAAGGGATGTCAAACACTCTAGTAGGGTATGTGAAACTCAAGACAGATGAGGCCAGTAAAACAGCACAGAAGCACAAGTCCATAATATAAATTGCAGCGCATCCAGAGAATAAATACGGCTCATCTAACTGCAACCAAAATGATGGGGTATTAATCATGAAATGCAAAACTTGAGAGCAGACAAAATGACCCAATTATCACAAAAATGGAGAACATAACATTAAACCCTCACACCAAATTAAGCAACTCCTCAAAATACTCGTTTTGAATTACTCCATATGTGAGAAAGGCCAAGAACATAGTACTATCACAATAATCCTTCAAATAAGGTAAAATGGAACATCTATAATCAACTAATTGTAACTCCACATAGTACTCGATGAAGGTTCTCAAACATTAACAAAGACAAACTTAAGAGCAAATACTCTAATCAAACAAACTGAATCCCATATCATCATCGCTCTCCTCCTTCGGCTCCTCCTGTAAAAGTACAGCAAACAGAAACATAATGTTAACCCACCTAATCATAGTATTAATACCTAAACATAGCATATACCCATTCATTGACAGTATGCATTAATTATCAAATTAAACAAAACTAACAAGGACGAAATTGCAAATATGCATATATGTATCGTATGCATTTCACTTCACAATTATAATATTACTTATTCAAGTGATGAACGAAAATCCAACCCAATTGAAATGAGTTTTCAATTATTATTTCCCTTGTTGGGTCCGCTATGGAATTTTCAGAACAAGCGAGACTCTAAAAACATACTGTAATAATGATGAATTAACTCTCATAATCAGATTTCACAATTTAATGATTCAGTTTTTCAGTTAAGCCCATAGGAACCCACAAGAGATAAAAACACGTATATCATAACTTAATAGGGGAAAAAAGAAAACTAAAATTTGTACCTTCTTCTCCTCGGCGGCAGGGGCAGCTGCGGCGGCGGCACCAGAAGCGCCGCCGGCAGAAGCAGCTACTGCAACGGCGGCACCGCCACCGGATCCGACGTTCGTGACGAGATCCTCAACATTCCTCTTCTCGCAAAGCTTGGCAAAGAGACCCGGCCAGTATGATTCCACCGTCACGTTAGCCGCCTTCACAATAGTAGCTATTTTCTCCGCCTAAAACATAAAACACAAAATCAACTCATCCTCACAAGCACAAACTCCATCACTGACCCAAAAAATACCCATGCATACAATCATATATTTTGGAGCAAAAACGAAGTGTTACCGTGATAGCAATGCCATCGTCGTGGAGAATCAACGCGGCATAGGTGCAAGCGAGCTCGCTGACCGACATTTTTCCCTTTTCTAGAGAGAGAATCGAGGGTTTCTAGCTGATGATGCTGCTGCGGCGGAGGCGGAGTTTGGAGTGGGTTAGGGTTTTCGTACGTATTTATATATAAGTTGGGAATGGGAATTTGCAAGTTACCCCTTTATTTTGGGTGGGCTCAAAGTAACTTACTGGGCTTCTCAAAATAATTTTAATAACCCAATTTTAATAAGAATGTTTTTTTTTTTTTAATAATATGCGTGCTCACACCAACTATATTACACGCATACTATTAGAATTCGGATTTTGAAACCAAAATTCTCACACCTCTAAAAGAAACAACAATCAATACAAAAAAAATATATATAGATATTGGATGTGATAACCATAAATCAGGTAGTCAAGAGATAAAAATATTGTATGATTATATTATTCGTCTTTCGATAATATTTGACCTCAATTGATTGCGACATGATATAATCATTTGTTCTAAAATTGTATTTTCCAAATCCCATGAAAAATGTTCTTCACTAGATACCAACTTATGAGGCATGTATTAGTTTAATTAAATTAATCATCCTCCAATATATAATATAATTGCGAGTTGTATTCGTCTTATTTTCTACTGGACACTGACATAAGGGTCCCATGGTTTGATAAATAAAAAATATATTATATATAAATTCATTTGTCTTAAAAATATAGTGGCGATATCAAATTATAGTTGGTGATGTTCGATTGTAATTGTAGTTGTATAAAATAAAAATATTTTTTGAGAGTTGGTAAAATAACAAAATTGATCAAAAAAGTTCACCAAACTCAACAAGACACGTATATTAGTGATTGTATTGACTATTATAGCCGTAGGAAATTTATATTTTATACATTTTTATTAATATTGATAATAAAATTCTAAACTTCAAATTAGGAATTGTAATTTTTAAAATAAAAAAATAATTTGTATTTATATCATGCCTTAAAATAAAATAAAACCTTAAATGAAATAAGGGAAGTTATAATTCAATTACCCCTTCCCAATGTGATTTTATTTTTTGTTTTTTTAATCTTTCCATATTTCACAAGAGTCCTTTTTACTTTGGAAAGTTAACGTTATAACCCCTCAATACCACTCTAATTCAAGTCTTAACCCAAATTTGTGGAAAGTTGAAAAACTAAGCGCCCCTCTTCAAATATACATACATACACAACCAAAATCTAAAACCCCCCGCCATAGCCACTTCTCAGCGCCAAAAACTTCCTTTTGGCTCGCAATTTGTGAAGCTCAACTATTTATCGAACAACAATTTCAATTCAATTTTGGTCAAGCTCAACAATGTCGTCTCGCTTCGAGTCCGCCGTGCTTGGAGCGTCGCCGGTTTACCCAAATTCCGTCGTTTGGTCTGAAGAAAACTTGGTGGCCGTCGCCTGCCGCAATAATGTTGTGATTCTGGTAAATTTTTGTAGTTCGTTGCTGTTAATTGATTTTTTTTTTGTTTTTGTTTTTGAGTGGTTAATTTGCTTATTTAACTTGTATAGATTCATGGTGTTGCTATGTTTTTTCGTTGTTATTTTAGTTTTACTGTGGAATTTTTAGTTGATCGAGCATAATTTATTTTGCTATATGCTATAATCGAGAAAAATACTTGTTATTAACCAATAATGATGCACGTTTGCGTAGAATCCTGCTAATCCTGGACTTCGAGGCTTGATTACTGTTCCCTCCAGCAAGCCTTTTCCCGTTGGTATTGTTGATGGTGGAGGTATGTTAGTTATTTTATTGGAAACAAGTCTAATCAACCAGTGAAATTGTTATAGTTTCCGAATTTGCTTCATAGAACGTCCCCCCCCCCCCCCCACCGTTCGTGGTGGTTTTGTACCCATTAAAATGAGTTTTGAGTTTGAAGGGTGTGGGGTTTACTATTTCTCTTGATTTAGGTGTAATGTAGTTATGTTTTTTGTTTTGATATAGAGGCGGATTTGCTGCATGGGTGCTTGCTGCCATGTCATTTGTCACGGGATTCTCGTTCCTGTGTTAGATCAATAGCTTGGTCTCCTGTGGGTCTCGCTAACAACGCCGGGTATTAAGATGATCTATTTTGGCTCTTTGTGTGTGTCTGTGTGTTGAGAAGTATGGTGTATAATTGCATCATGGAGTTCATGCGTACTTTTTGTTTTGAATAATGCAGTTGTTTGCTTGCTGTTTGTACTACTGGGGGGCGAGTGAAGCTTTACCGCTTCCCTTTCTGTGAGTTTTCAGTTGAGTGGATGGAGGTACGCAGTGAGTGAAGCTTTTGTAAAGGGACAGTTGCATATGATGCTTTTACTATTCAATTATGACTGTGAGTCATTTTTACCTGGTCAAAGTCCGCCAAATGCATTTTTTTGGCCAAATAAAATGCCACCTTTAATTGCGGTTTTAGCCAACCTTCATTCTGCTTTGCCGTTCTATAGAAAAAAAGAAAAATGCACAATAAACATGGGTTGCTGAATTATTTCACTCCTTATGCCTGTAGATGCTCTTAATTATATCTTGATGACTTGATGTTAGTTGACTTTTGGAGCTAAAGATACTTTTGACAGAGATTTGCTACAAGGAAGGTCTAGCATGTGTTGCTTAGTTGCCTTCAGATTTTTATCTATTCATTTATTTGGCTTTTTTCATTTGGGAAGGATACAAGTCATTCTTCCATGAACTTTCATACGCTCTCACGTTTTCATCATAATTCTACTTATTACTAGCCTCATGTCCTATGCGGTGCAGTGCACTCAAATGCTTATGTGTTTGAAGTCTATCTTTGATTGATACCACTGAAGCATCGAAGCATCCTTAACATTATTATATTAGCTCTCAAGTACATTTGCTATAGCTACTATTAGTTCACAGTCTAACATAGTGGACAATGACCTAGTCTTCCTTTTTCTTCACTTGGAATTTATAGGTAACGGACATATCTGAAATGCTGTACAATTTTTACAAGGGTACCAGTTTCGGGGAATGTCAGATTGTATCATCAAAAAGTCAAGATGTGAGTTGTCTCCATCATTTACTTTTTTGTTAGTTAGAATTCTGGCACATGCTCCAGATGAGATATTCTCGACGACATTTTTTAACGTGGAGTGTTAGTCCTAGTTTTATTCAGATTTTCGCTTTATGCAGGTGATGCCAAGACCGGATAATGCAGATCATGAATGTGCTAATGACCTGCCCGTCAAAAGAAGGAAACAGTATGCAAGTGTAATGTGCTCTGTTGATTTACTTTCTGATTCCCTCTATCTAGTTTCTCCAGCATTCACTCTTCATCCTGAATTAGCAGCCTACTTGATACTTGATTTGTTTGCAGTTGACTATCACCTGATCCTGATATTCTTTTGTCTAAAATTTCATTAACACTCAAGCTTCATCAGGTAGCTATGAATGATCCTAACTATTTGAGTGAAAACAACATGTGGCAAATTGTTCCTTTCTCTGGCTCCAAAGTGAAGCCTCTGGGCAAAGAGAGTGGAGATTGCAATCTCCCATTATTAAGTGTGCAGCAGTATGCTTCTCGCAATGCAATGCTGACATCACTTACTGTGGCTTGGTCACCGATTCTGGGGATATCTGGGTGTGGCACTGCTATTCCTCAAAACTCTTCCAGTAACTGCTCTATTCTTGCTGTTGGAGGGAAATGTGGTACAATTTCATTCTGGAAAGTTCACGCACCTGAGTGCTATGCTGTTGATAACACTAGGCACTCAAGTAAAGTGTCACTTGTTGGCCTTCTGAAGGCACATGATACTTGGATCACAACAATTAATTGGGCATTGTGTGGCGCTAACACTTCAAAACCCCAGTTTCTATTGGCCAGTGGAAGTTCTGATGGTAGGTGAGTAATTGATGCTAACCAACCGTAATCAATGTCAAGCTCTAGAATAAAGAGAAATTCTGAAGCTATCCTGATAATTGCCATGTGACACTACACAGATAGCTTCATTAGATTTTCTTTTGCAACAAAATTATTCATAGTGTGCATTCTCTCTAAATTTTAAACAAGTCCAATTATAATTTATATAATTGCTGTTATATTTATTTCATCCAGAATAGTCCAAGATTTTCAGAACAATGTAGTTGAGGACTTGAATTCATATTTAAATAAGAATGATTAGTTTTGCAAACTGAATAGCATATCCTTATGCTTATATTAGATCCTTAATTTTGCATGTGCATTGATGAAAATGTAAGAAGTAATAAGTAAATTAAATTTAGGCATTTTTTCCGACTATTTTTATTGGAAGAAGATCCAACACCATGTGACTTCGCACTAGCGAGTTGCAAATTTAGATTTTTTGAATATTCGGTTGATTTTATCATCTCTCTCCCTCTTTTCTTTCACAGAGTGAAGATCTGGCAGGTGAATGGTGAGGAACTGCTGAAGTCATCAGAAGTAATTCATGATTCATATTCTTTGTTGGACGAGGTCAACATGTCATTCCAATGTCTAGGTTACTTATCCTTTCAAATTAATATACCAAGAATTTTGATCAAATTCTTATCTTAAACTTGGTTCTTGTTTATGTAATTAGATTGTGACTGTTGATTCTGCAACAATTTCTGTACTCTCACTTACTGTTCCCTCGCAATCCCCATGGAAATTGCTTTTGGCTGTTGGCAAAGGTTCGGGGTCATTTGAAGTGTGGATCCTTGACATGCTCTCCAGCAAATTTGAAAAATTTGGCTGTTATAATGCACATGAACGCATTGTAAGATCTCGCTACTGGCAACTTGTATTTTTTCCTCTGGAATGACCATTAACTTCTCTCCGAAACTAAACATTAGGTTACTGGTTTAGCTTGGGCTTTTGACGGACGTTGTTTGTACAGCTCCGGCCAGGTAAAATCTTTAATGTTAAATGTCATGTAATTGATAAGGAAAGAAACTTGACAAGTCATATATCATTTGTTTTGATTAATTCCAGGACAACTCTATGAAGAGCTGGATTTTAGTTGGAGATTCTATGAGGGAGGTGCCCATTCCTTCGCATAATCCTGGTTTGAAGAACTCGTCTGATGTATGACAAGAATTTTCTGGTTTAGTTCCATCCTAAATTTACATCTTCAAATGCCAACTAATGCTGCAAATTATTTGCAGGTTCCTTATGTGTTTGATTCTTGCTTTGGTCTGGCAGTGTCCCCTGGAAATTTGGCAATTGCTGTGGTATCATACCCATCCATCCTCTTATAATAGGCAACTGTGTCAATTCAAACCAATTATATGCTTCATTTATGAATTATATGCCAAAATGTCCCCCAATGAAGCCTCTTAATGATCTCTGTCTAAGCATCTTCCTTTGCTTGTTCGTCCTTACTATTATGCAGAATACATGGCCCTATATATATGTATATATCTACCTTATACCAACCAGTCCTGAATGATTGTGCCTGTCCTTTGCAGGCTCGCAAATTTGATGTTGATCTATTAAATCCCATGTACCAGGGAAGGTGAGCTTGAAATTTGTCTTTTCGTAGCTAGTGTTATTAGTGCTTGCTATTTGAGCAAATTATCTACCTAGTCGCATCTGATAAACATATACCCACATCACAGACACAATTTGCATTTGTCGATATCCTCCAAAACTCAAATGCACCATGATGATCTCCCTTGATTTTCTGCAGTCATGATGTCAAAGATGAATATGCAGGAGATTAGTCTGCAAGTGTAGTTGTTAACCCCTTAAGAAAGATGATAAATAAAATCAGACTACAGTTTTTAATTGTTAGGGAGCAGCTCAGTGTCTTTTTACCTGTTGCAGTCATGTGTAACATTGTTGTAAAATTTCAGGACTCATAGAGCTGCTGTTGAGTTCCTCTGGATTGGAGGGCAGCAACTGGAGCTGTCCTCCAACTCCTGTCCAGATATAGATAATAAATCTTATCCTGGAGTTCCTGAGAAAGAATTGATTTGTTGGGAAAGTAACATATTATGGTCTTTGAATCAGTATGAAAATCCTAGTAGGCTCCCGATTCTTTGGGATATTATGGCAGCTCTCATGGCCTTAAAGCATTCTGCACCTGAGTATGTAGATCATATCCTACTGAAATGGTTGACATCTTACACTAGGTCCCATTGTGGCATTTTGTCAAAGTTGTTGCCTGAAGTCTTGAAATTTCTGCCCAAGCTTTCATCACGCCAGTTGCACCTCATCAACATTATCAGCAGGAATATAGGGCTTAAAGAATATAAACCAGACAATATGAGTTACAAACAGCCAGAATTAGAAGGATTGAGTGGTAACGAAGAAGATCAAATGGCTTTATGGAAGGGGTTGCTTTTCAGCAGTGAAAATGAACTCTTGGAAAGGCTTGTTGGTTTTAGTTTTTCTGCCATTTTAACTGTACTATCTACTTCATCAATAGAGTTTTCTAAAGTTGGTTGTTGGAGTCCAGATGGATTGCCACAAATGGTTCACTGGGTTTCTCAAAATGGGAAAAATGTTAAGGATCAGTCCAAGTTTCTTGCAGCAGAAGTTGGAAAAGTTGAGAAGAGGTAATACCTTACAGGTTTTCCCACAGTCCCAATTTGAACTGCTTTTACTGCTTACATTGACTTCATATCCACTTTTCATATTGTGCCATTTCCCAAAGTCTGCTTAGATGCATCTCCTTTAGCATGGTTTTATGTTTTGAAAATGATGCTGGTTAAAAACTGACACCAAGCATCAGATATCTTGCATCTATATTGCTTCTCTTTTCTGATTTATTTCCAGAAGCCAATCATGTCCATGAGACAAATCTCTGTAATATTATATAGCATAGACAAATTCATTCAGCAAGTTGTACACGTTTATGCTAAGTTTTATGATGAAGGCTGTTTGTTGAACGCACTGTTGAAATACGATGGCGTATGCTTTATGGAACCCCAAGAGTTTCACGCTCCACATAAAGTTGTAGGAAATAAATTAGCTAACAACATAATGAGTGTCACTTGTTGTGCATTGTGTTAGTGGTTTTTTGACTTCTCCAATTTGTCCCTTCCGATATAAGCTAATACTTCAGCTTCAAAAACTGTGTAGCATCACAGAGCTTGACCCTTCCTGAACACCAGCTAGCATCTTAAGATATAATTGTGGGCAATAGTCTAAAACTTTGTGCTTTTGATTTGATCGGGGAAATATTCATCTATGCTTTTCTTAGCAGGAGATTACAGGACATCATTGAGTATGAAGTGGACGAGCAGTGCAATTTCTGTTCAGCAGTTGTGCCATTTGAATCAACAGAATACGCAATTTGCTCAGGAAACTGTGATAATGGAGTTAATCAGAAGCATAAGCTAGAAAGGTGTGCTGTTACTATTCAGGTTCTTCCTCCTCAACCCTCCTGGTATTGTGTTTGTTGTCAAAGACGGGCGACAAAGTTGGCACCTAGCATTTTATTCTCAATGCCAGAATATCCTTCAGATTTCAAATCTTTTCTTGAGTCTTCTCCTCACAAGGACTCCTCAGCACCATGCTGTCCCTTTTGTGGGATACTTTTACAAAGATCACAGCCAGAACATTCTCTCTCACCATCTCCGGTGTAAACCACAGTCTTCTTGAAACGAATCATCGTACAGCAGATTGATCATTGCTTATCAAAAGTCTGTTGGTTCAAGAAAAAGGAACCAAACTCTTGTCTTGCTGGATGGGTCAATGAGCAACACTCTCGCCCAGTTTTGCTTTGTATTGAGCATTAGATATTTGCTGGGATGTAGAATGCATTGCCCTCAAAATGTGTTTAAATCAGCTTTCTTGTATCAAGAGCTCAAGGCGGACCTACATCTTGGTATGTTGATTGCATCTTCAACTCTTTAACCCAAGTTTTGCCTTCACATTTTGTGTTTTATTGTTCTTTTCATTCAACTCTGTAACTGAGGTTGCAGGATATGCAAGTTTTAAGCTCACATTTGTGCTTTGTAATGATTTCAGATTCGACTTCGTAACTACTATGGCAGGATATGGAGCCACTGTTCGGCCAGCTTCTATTTTATGGTGCAAAGGAAATGCTCTTTTTATGGTCCTCATGACAGTAAAACACAGGCTGCTTCTATTTATTTGACAACTTTTTTTGGGCCCAGGCAGTTAAACGAAATCATACAGCTTTTCCTAGTGGCAGTTGCTCCCAGGTAATTTCGTGGTTCGTCAGGATTTTTCCTGGAATTGATCAGAAAACAAAAACATAAAAAAGAATAGGCAAGTTTTCTTTAATAAATTTTCTTTGTGTGACGCACGTTTGAGGGTTTCTAACTAGATCTGGGATTCATGAGAATCGAAGCTTACGTAACTCGAAATAACTTGGAGTTTGTCTAAATATAACAGATGTTCTTGAATATGTGGTTGAGCATATTTTAATGTGTGCTCACAGAGTATGTTGCAACACTTACCAGCCCACCTTAGGAGAGTATCGAAAGTCAAGGAATTATTCGGCGCAATTCTTGACTTATTTTTGAGCTGGTTGACAAATAAGTCTTTAATTTCCTTTCATTTTCAGGTCCATATGCTTGCTCATTGCACGATAAATACACGCGCACGTGCGATGGAGATTTTCAAAGTTTCAATCGAGCCAATCAAGGTACTTACTTCTCGAGCTTTCTTTGAATTTCTTATATTTGAACTTGTAGTTAGGATGCTTTTATTGAGTTCAAGCTCGAGCAAGTTGATATTTTATGTAACTTTTATTATTTGTAATTAATTGAACCGGGTTTGAATTGATTTGTTATACTTGATGAACTGAACTTGAATGAGCTTTCATCATTCAATCTGAAATTGTATATGAATATTTTTCCTTTTCTAAAAATATTTTTTTATAGACTTCCAACCTGGGTTAAAGGGCCCTTGAATTCTATCGAATTGCCTCAATGGTGGGAAAATCTGAATTAACATAAAAGTTAATAGTAAGGATAGAGGTGGCGAAATGGATTGAAAATTATGATTTCAATTAGTTTTGGGTTGGGTTAGATTTTTAAATTTTATACTTGGGTTGAAGCGGATTGGATCTTAATGAGTTATCAAAATTTGTGGGGTCTTAAATGGGTCTATGCGGTTTGTAAATGGTTCTAACAAGAAAAACATTATAACATGATAATATTTCACGAATTTGAAAAGTTATTGATAAAATTATTTTTGCAAATTAAGGAATTTGTTATATAACAAGTAAATATTTGAAAAACATACAAAATTATGTTGAAGAAAATATATTTTATTTTGTGTTGAACTCATGAAAGGACCGTATCAATCCATTATCAATCCATTTCAAACTCATTACCAACTTAATTCATTTACAATCTATTTTCTAAAATTCATTTAGAACATGATTCATTTTCAATTCGATTCAATAGAATTCAATTCAAATTCAAATCAATTCGTTCATTTGCCACTACTAATTAAATATTTGTAAATTGTGGTGGTGATGGGTCGAGCTAGTTGATTTAGTTCTTAACCACAAAGATCTCTAGTTCAAACTTGTTGAGCGTTTCATTTCATTTATATTTAATAAGATAGCAATAATAAACTCATTTGTCAAAAATGACTTGGTGCAACACTAGAATCCACAATTTTTTTTATGGATTAGGTGTATATATCCAATGGTCCAAAATCAAACATATATTATATATTAATCTTTTCAATAAAATACATATAATATCTGATTGAATTTGAATCACTGGGTGCATTAGTGTGGTTATACACCCAGTTTATAAAAGAATTTTTCAGTAGAAAATTTCTATAATCATGTCTAATGAATCACTATCTTACTTGTATATCAGCAGGCCCGTGGAGGTCATGGAAACTACAGCTGAAAATAAATTATGTACCTCCTAAGTTAGGCTGATGATTTTAATTTTGCTAATTAAGAAACCGATTTTGATCAATTCATAATAACTTGGGTGTTGGATATATTTAATTATTGCAAGAAAGAAGTAGCTTTCTAACAAGCTAGCACCCCCCCCCCCCCCCAACCCCAAAACCAAATCATTGTTATTTCTTAATTGATTATTATATTGCCCAATCGACACGTTATGTAGCTATTAAAATCTTGATTATATAGATCAAAGTGTATCTAAGAGCCCATTTGGACAAGTTTTTTTAAAAAAAAATACTTATTTTTTGAAATAAAAAGTATTTGTAGAAAAAAAAAACATAGTTCTTGGTTGGGTTTTTTTAAAGAAGCAGAAGCCTGAATTTCAAAAGATATCAAAGCAACTTCAAATAAAAAGCATCATTTGAAATATTTTTAATTATTGCATATTTATATTTAAATGTAAAGTCGCTTGGTTTTGTTTTTTTTTTTTAATAAAAAAGAGTTCTATATCACCATTAAGAAGTACTTTTTTCTAAAAAAAATTATCCAAACAGATCCTTTACAACTGATTGATAATTGATAATTGATAATTGATTATTGATTATTGATTATTGATTATCTGCTATGTACGGATTTTTTTTAAGAGTGTAATTTCTTTGTTGAAATATGCATGCTTGACAGTTGACAGAATCAAAGCTACTAGATTATCTCTAACTTGAAAATATTTCAATTATCGCTTTTTGATAGCATTTAAGCACTTGAATAGACTACCAAATTGTAGATTAGTAACATATAGCCTGCCAATTTCCAATAAAACCAGTTTATATAGCCTTGCCAAACACTCCTCAACAGGTGCATGATTTGTTCCATTGCTGTCCCTATCATTAGTTGCCTACATAATCTCTTTTTTTGTCTGCCTTATATATTATTATTTTATCATGGCCAAAAATTTTACATTTGGCCACATGTATATTGGAATTAATTTCTGGAACCGGCCCCAATAAAATCTATGGACCTTCAATGGCTAAGATTAAAAGTAGGGAGACAAAAGGGGCCCACTTGATATAGCACATTTGTCCCAAATTATTTTCATTTTTGCATTTTTTTTAGTATAAATATTTTTTATTATCGAATTATTTAATTTTTACACTTTATCCATGTAAATTTATTTTCTGCCCAAGACACGCCAGAAAATGGACATGTGATTTTTTTTTATATATATTATTATTGATTTTAAAGTTGAATGAGAGGGTCTGCATGTTCATTTTTGATGAGATTTTGGATCGAAAATTGATTATGTTGTGTAAAATGTAAAAATCGAATATTTTATGTGGTGTATGCACAACAATATATATATATATATGTATGTATACATATATTATATAATAAGTGTAAAAATGGGCATAATTTTGATTTATATATTTTCTTGCATTTTAAGTTATTTAGGTTTCCATCAAAGTTTATTGGGCTCCACTACTCCAGTTAAATATTTCTTAGTTGGTGGATCCAATTAATTTATTTAATGGAGTTGGCAGCATGGGAAATAAATGCATTTTCAATTTCATTTTTTTATCCCTAGTGCATGAACAATTAATACCCGATTGATTCTACAAATAAATGGCATATAGGAACACATTAAGGACTCCTGTAGTTATTTCTTGATTTATAAGATGTCCACATGTTTCTATTTTATACGTATAAAATGTAAAAAATTTATAGATTTCTACACACTTTTGGATATTGTGATACTAATAAAATACTCATTTTTTAATTAGTCTCAAAGTATTTTAAATAAAATAAGATTTCGCAACATGTAAGATGTCTCTTCGATAACAATTTTACGATTATAATGTAATCAAAATTAATGATTTTAAAAAAATGAGGAACTTTATACTATTTTTGAGTTAGTTTATAATATTCTTAAATATTATTAAATTTAAAAATCTATACACCTTATAAATGTTTTTTAGATAGTGTTGGGGAAATGATTTTGAACTCTCAAAATAAATACCAACAATTCATCCGAAATTCATTTTGTTTTTCCCAAAAAATTATTAAAAAATTACAATCATTTTAAATCATCATATCTATATAAAATATATATTTATAGTTTTTAATCATTATATTAATATAAATATACATTTTTTATTATTATACCACTATAGTTGTAATATATAATAATATAAATTTTTCATATGATATCAATAATTGGACAGAAACTTATATGAAACTACATTTATAGTAAAATTTGCCTTCTCAAAAACAGAACCAAATGTACTTTTAGTTTGTATATATTCTCCCAACTCACTATCAAAACCTTTTAGGTATTTTATTGTATTGGGGTTTTTCTTCTATGGACTGGATGTTTACACCATATGGTCCAAATTCAACCACGTGTTATGTATTAAATTTTTTATAAAATACATATAACACGTAGTTTAATTTGGATAATAGGATGCATAAATGGAGCCCATACACGCCGTACATATAAGAAATTTCCATTGTATTGCTAGTAAGGCCAAGAACAAAAAGGAGTAGGAAGAACCAAAGTAGAGGAAAACAACTCAACAACAGCTAAACAAAGTTTAAGGTGTTGTTTGGCTCATTATCATTTTTGATAACCACTTTCTTCAAGTAGTATATTCATATTCATACAATTAGACTCTTGTTGAGACTACCTAACCTATCTTGTCCAAGCCTGACAATTGATATATTCATTTATATCCCAACCCCACAATAAATATTCCAAAAAAGAATTGTACAAAATTGTCATTTTGTATTAATGAAGACAAGCAATTAAGCATTCAATCTGACAATCTCTGAATGTATATTTTGGGGTTTTTTTTTCTCAAATTATGAGCAATTTTATTGGTGTACTTCATGTTGTTTTATATGATTTTATCTTTGTGAAAAAACTAGGGTTAATTATAATTTATACCCCTAAACTTATTCTCTTACAATATTTACACCCTTCAACTTCTAAGGTAACAACTTCAGCCCCTCAACTTTGAAAAATGAGGGGTGAGTTATTACGTTAAAAGTGAATTTGAAGGGCTGAATTGTTACATTAGAAATTGAGAGGTATAAAATATTATATGGGAACAAATTAAGGGGTACAAGTTGTAATTAACCCAAGAAATTATATATATATATATATATATATAGTAGTTATTTTGATGAAGACAGAATCTTCACTTGCTAAGTAGAGGCCTCTATTTTCATTTTTTTTTACACAATATTTTTATTGGTTTATTGGGCAAATTTATTTGTGTAAAACAATATACTTATTACTAAGCAAGTTAGTTATTTATCACTTATAAGAAAATCACTAATTGAACCAAGCCTATTATATTAATTCGATATCATAAATTTAAAATTTTTACTATATTTTGTTCGAAAATTTCAATGCAAATACTTATACTTTGGAAAAAGTTCAAATCGTTCAGAAAATTATAATAAATTGTAGTCGTAAAAGCGGACAATGGCATCAAAACGACGTCGCGGTATTGTTGCGATTTTGGTTTTCCGTGACCTGTGGTGTACGTAATCCCCCGAATCGTTGCAGTGTTTTCAGTCTCGAATTGCGTTCAATATTTTTGTACGCTAATGGTTACTTGTATAGGGGTATTATTGTAATTCTTTATTTGTTTAGTAGATCGATGAAATAATTTTGGTCCATTTATTATTGTCTGGACCAAAAATCCACGGTGATAAAAACTAAAATACTAGTGGTTTTTTGATTGGTTTCAAACTTAATTGTGTAAGTTGGTGAATTTTTGATTTGATTGCACTTAATCAATGGCATGTCAACTATTAATACTACATTAATAACGTAAATAAGGTCATTATTGATGGTGTGACCAAATCCATATCATGCATTTTTTGAGAATTTCAATTTAAATTTGAGTGTTCTCTGTATATTTGACACAAATATATATATATATATATATATATATATACATGTATATGTATTATAGCTGGCTTTAAAATTGTGTTTGATTATGATGGTACTGACAAACATGAGTAATATTGCTATCAAGGAAGCGAGAGAGGGGGTTGGAGGATTCGATTTCTCCCCTTCAAGTTTATCACGAATTAAAATTTATATATAATTTTTAAAATATATCCTATGAAAATGAAAATTTCTGACACTGAACCTGATTGTTATCAACTACTTCTATAGAATTGTTTTTCCTAAAAATTGAATGACTTGTTATTGATTTGATTATGAAATGATTCGTTATATTATGAACATATTTGATTTGAGATTTTAGTTATAAAATATTAAATGTCAATTGTTTGTGGGGTTGCCATAACTAAAATATTTTATAAGTTTGTTTGTTTTGGCATTTAAAATTTTTTTAATTGGGATTCCCGATATCACTCCTATGAAAGTTCGTTATAAGCCATTTTTGCAAATTTGTAATTCAAATAGCATTTCGAGTTGATTCGAAATGTATATCATGAACAAATCAAATAATTATATATGTGCAGTTTTATGGTGCTAAAATACTATAACCAACTGAATCAAACATGTTGTATATATTTTGAATGCTGGACTATCAATATTTTCCCATTGATTTTGAGGCAATATATCAAAATAAATAAGATTCTTTTTCCTAGTTCTTTTTTTTTGTTTTTTTGGGGGGTGGGGGGGGGGGGGGGAAGATAAATAAATTTAAATTTCATGAAATGCGTATTTTATTTTATTTTTCCCCTTTGGCGATCAATTTCGTACAAATAATGCCATATTACACGTGGCGGCTCGTGCTGACGTTTGATAACACGCGGAAAATCACCATTATTCAAGCCATTACCTACTCAACTTCATGATGCCATGCATGTTTTTTATTCATTAAATAATGTCTTATAATAAATAGTTTTTTTTTTATTTGTAAAAATTGTTGTTCCTAAATTATAATCTAATTATTTTAATCTAACTTAGTAGAAATGGACCACTTTGTAACTTAATGAAATTGGGCTTCGTATTTAATGTTACAATAAGTCTCCATTGATTTATATTTGAGATTATTAGAATGGTATTATGATGTTTTGAAATGGTTAAATTGAGGGTCCGTTCGAATGAATTTAAAAAAATTATTTTTAAATAGTAATTTTTATAGTCTTTTTTTTTTTTTACATCAAACAGTTTTGCATTGAGAGATAGTAATTAAAAGTATTTTAAAATGTATTTTTATTTGAAATTACTTTAGAGTAGCTTCTCAAAAAATTCCTTCTTATTTTTGGATTTTTTTAAAAACCAATTTAAACACAATATTTTTTTACTTTTAAGTGTTTTTTTTTTCAAAAAATAAATATTTTTTTCTTCTAGAAAAAGCACATTCAAACGGGCTCTGATAAAATTGATTTATCATTTGCCATTTTGTTTTTCTCGAGTCAACATGTTGTTTTGCTAATTTTTCTAAAGTAGTATATATTCTTGTAATATTCCTCTTTCTTTTTTTTCAAAAGTAATTAGATTATACCCTTTTTTTTGGATTAAATTTGAATAACTAAATTTCGAAAATAATTCAACAAAACCTTATTTTTCGATATCTTCAAACTCAAATTTCTAAATAATCAAAAAATCAAGCACCGTCGAAATTTATCACTATAACTAACCGGCAAAAATCAAGTGTTCATGTAACATTATGAGTTTAATACTATTATTAATATTCATGATGCACTTAACAAACATGACATTATTAGCATCAAAACACACATAAAAATAAATGACATCAATCTCAATAAGGTGATATACTCAATGATGTAGCCATGATTTCTCATTATTTGTCATGCAAATATATATATATATATATATATATATATATTAAAAGGAGATTTAAAAATAATAATATATGTTCTAAAAAAACAAATAATGTCACAAAAATAGTTAAAAAAAATTTTAATGTCACGAAGTAGGTGGGGCCCATTTGTCCCTTACAGGTTCTTTCATCATAATCTTTTGGGGCGTTGTGAACAAAAAGTCCAACAAGCAAAACAATAAAGTAAAATAAAATAAGAGAATGTAAATAAATAAAGATTAAATGACACTTCGACCCCTAATTACTATTTTTTTTATTATTATAGCCCACGGTCCCCCGAAATTAAATTTAAAGTACGTAATTTTTACCTTATATTTTCATCATTGTGCTTTGCACCTAATGCAATTTTTAAAATAATTAAAAAAAATTTAAGTCCGTTTAAATGATTTTTTTTATAAGAAAAATACTTATTTTTTTAGAAGGAATACACTTCACTAAAAAAAAATAGTGTTTGATTGTATTTTTTTTTTAAAAAAGAAATCGAAGAAAGTCCAAAGATTGTCTTATTAACAGCTATTCCAAATCACTTTAAAGAAAAATACTGTTTAAAATACTTCTAATTTTTGTATTTAAATGCAAAGGTACTTGATTTTAAAAAAAAAATTCTACTATAAAAAATATGATTTTAGAAAACACCTTTTTTAAACTTATTTAAATAGGTGCTTAAGTCCATTATCTTTTCCCTATATTATTTATCTCTTTTTACCCAAATATTAAATAAAAGAAAAAGATTTTTCTTTGGGTAAAAACTAATCTAAAATATTTATAGGGGCTAAAATGTAATCATGAATATTAATCAAGAGTGAAATATAATTTAACCAAAAATAAATAAGTAAAATAAAACTAAAATAAATCAAAAAAAAAAAGGCTGAAACGGACGTTCCGAAGAAAAGAGGAAGGAAAACCCCACTAGCCTGCCCAGTGCTCTGTTTTTTCTCTCTAAACCCACCCCACCCCCACACACACTCTCTCTCCCTCTACATACGCATGTACTATTCTTCTCTCTCTACATATCTTCTCCTTGCAGACTCAGTAAAATATTCTTGCAAATAGTATAAAATAACCCGGAAAAAAAAAAAAAAACAGAAAAGGCCGTGCTCTGTTTTTGCCTCCCCTTTTTCCTTCTTTATTTTCAGTTCTCTGTTTGATATCTTAGCTCACGATCTTCCAGTTTATTTGCTCAATGGACACCATTTAGAGCTCAACCCATCAGGTAAAAAAAAGAGCCCCGATTTTTTCTTTTTAATTCTTGCAAAAAATGAAAATTTCACTCTTTGATCCGTCAAACTGAAGAATTAAATTCTGGGTTTTTCTTGTTTTTCTTTTTCTTTTCTTTTTTTTTTCCCAACAGACCCGTCTGGTAAATAAACGAAAATAAAGAACAAAATAGAGTGAGACACAACAAAAAACCAGTGTCTTGCGAAGGTATTTTGATCATGGCGGTGGTGGAAAATGCCGGGGTTAACGCGATGCCGTCATCGAATCGGGACGGCCCACAAAACGACGTCGCCGCGGATCACCATCACCACCAGCAGACTGCCAAAGCCGCCGCCGCTGCTAACAACACCCAAAAGTCAACCAAGCCCGCCGATCAGAATTTCCACCTGATGCAGCAGAAGATATCCAACGGCCACCATCAGCTACCGCAGCACCCAATCAACGGCGGAAACGGAGTCCCTCTGGAGAAGGAAATGGGCGGGAATGATGATGGAGGAGAAGGGTTTAAGAGGGAGATGAGAGATTTAGAAGAAATGCTCTCGAAGCTGAACCCCATGGCCCAGGAATTCGTGCCGCCGTCGCTCGCCGCCTTCGGCGGCGCCGCCGGCCAGCAGAGGTTGTTGGTGGCACCTCCAAATGCCGCCGCCGCTATAACGGCCGCTGCAGCGGCGCATTTTGGGTATAACGCTAGTGGTTTTGTAATGCAGCAGCCTCTTAGCCCTGGGGTTCCTGCTGGGAACAATTTTAGAAAGGTTGGTATTTGATAATGTTATATATCATATTCTGATTAAAGATTCAGTTTTTAGTTTTTTTCCTCACCTTTTTTTCTTATAAGAAAATTATCACTGTTTTGATGATTGTGTTTCAATGCTAATGTTTTGTGCTGCCCTTGTTTGTCTGGTAAAGAAAATGTAGGATGGAATAATTGGGTTAAATGAAGTATGTTAAGGTGTACTTTCTGTCAATTTGGATATTATTGAAGTCCCTCTCTTTGTTTGATATTGGAGCATTGAGAATCAGATTATGGTTTCTTAGTTACCATGAGTTATTTCTACGGTTATGTGTTTTCTTGCCATTATCCTTTTTGTATGAGGATGTTGATTATTAAGTTATGTTGATGATTTGTAATGTGCAGAAGAAAAATTGCTATGCTACTGGGAAACGGAGAATGAACAGCCGAACAAGTATGGCTCAAAGAGAAGACGTGATTAGGAGGACAGTGTCTATGTCTCCGACATTGATCATCAGGTAAAAGAGAAACTTAGTTTTAAGGATTGTGTTTTATTGGTTCTTATTCTTTTCAAGAAATGTTAACCATGAATTAAGTGTTGCCCTTTCTCCTGTTGTATGTAGGTTACTGAAGAGCAACTTGCAGCCCTTTTCATTAGTTGTGGACAGGTAACCGTGTCTTAGAGTTCAATCTCAATGGTTAGAGTCATCATTGACAACCGAAGAGGGTGTTTGCAAAAGCTAAAAAAAATTGATCATGTGCTTTTGACTTAAAAAAAGTTCTTAAGGAGTGTTTTATTTCATACCTTCTGCTTCTGAAGTGCTTAGAGATAGCTAAAAAAGTACATAATCTGAAAGTTGTTCCACCCATGCTTTTGCTTTTAGTGATTCTCAAGAAGCTGAAACTTTTGCAAACATCCTTGAAAAATATGGTCTAATTTCTATTTTATCTATTTATTTATTCTTTTGTTGTTGTCATGCTTTTCATGGTAAAGGTTGTTGATTGCCGTGTCTGTGGTGACCCCAATTCTGTGCTTCGTTTTGCCTTCATCGAATTCACTGACGAGGGTATGTAAATGTCCTGTTTTTTTGTGTATTTTGGCAAATCCCGGGTTTTGTAACACTATATTGTCGCTCGCATGACTTGCAGAAGGGGCAAGGAATGCTTTGAGCCTGGCCGGAACTATGCTTGGTTATTATCCCGTGAGAGTACTGCCTTCCAAAACTGCTATTGCACCCGTTAATCCAACGTTCTTGCCTAGGGTGAGAAAAATTTGCTACCCTTTATCGATTTTCACTTGCAAAACGTTATCAAATTACTTGTTTCGAGAATGTAACACTAATTTTATTCCATTTTGTGACTCCAGTCTGAGGATGAAAGGGAGATGTGTGCAAGAACTATTTATTGCACAAATATTGATAAAAAGGTATCTTCCCCCCCCCCCCCCCACCCCGGTGGGTTCTTCTCTTCATTTTGCTAATCTAACGGGCAATTTTTGGAAAAGTATGTATTATTATTATTTTTTTTTTGAATGCAGGTCACTCAAGCAGATGTTAAACTCTTCTTTGAATCTATTTGTGGAGAGGTTTGTGGCTGCTGCTCAAATATGATAACTCTGAGTTAACTCATTTCTTGAAATCTCTTGATTATGTCATGGAATGCATCTGTTGACCCAGGTTCATCGTTTGAGGTTGCTTGGTGACTATCATCATTCAACTCGTATTGCTTTCGTGGAGTTTGTAATGGTGAGAACCACAGGCTTCTCATTTAATCTGCTCGATCTGTTTTAAAATCATTATTTTGGCTGACTTGATATTTTCTCTGTAATACTTTTCTGACTTCTGCCTGGTTACTTTTTGGTTCATGGAATTAACTAATGTTTTTTAAAATTGAACGTGTCAATCAGAAAATCTTTCACAAATTTCTAGTTTCATTTTTACCTAAAAAAAATTTTGGTTTCCCCTCATAAATGACCTTTTCGACTAATCCCGGCATCACAACTCTTTTATAACATTGTCATTTGAGGTGGAGACGACCTTTTGTTTGGATGTTGGAAAGTGATTACATCTGTATAGAAAACTGAAAGCTTTTAGTAGGGTTTTGGTCTGTGCTTGTGCTGTTGTGCTATCCCGAAAGTGCTCATGGACGCCTTGAATTCTTCTAGAAGGCGCTGTGCCATAGTTGCCCGACTTTATGTGTATTTAGTTCTAACGTTTTTGCCCAACTTTTGATTGTACTTGCACCTTCCGCAATCTTTATAAGCTCTTTTGTTCCATAATAGAGAAGGATTAGGAAGCTTATTAGAAAATGCTTGGTAAAATAGATGGGTTTTATTGAACTACCGTCTCATCTAAAAGTTCAAGCTGTTGGACAAAAGAGATGTATAAATATTAAGTGTTTCTAACATAGCCTTTCACTCGTAGACGATTTTCTATTTGTAAGACCTAGGCATGTGAACCTCTTTCTTAAATGAGTGGCTGTAATATTTGAATCCTCTTATACCATATTGAGTTACTATCTCATTCTATCATAGAGGAGATGTACTGTATATTTAACATTTCTATAAGTTCGAAAGGGTGGAAGGTTCTAGATAGTTGCTTCGTATTGACGAAAAACCATTTGCCGGGAAAAGTATTTACTGGTATGCATGTTGACCCAATTGTTTTTCCTCACTTTTTAATTTAGGGATACGAGGGACACTTAGAACAAGACTTAAATGAGAGAGCAATATAAAAATGAAAGAATGTGGGCTTGGTTAAGTTAGAAGATTATACCATAATATACCATAGTATATCACGTTGTCTAAGTGTAGCATTATTGGAGTTAATTTGATGGTCTTAGTTAAAGTGCAATCTTGCATTTGCAAAATTTACATGGTTGAAATACCACATTTTGACGCAGAAATAAACCAATTCCACAATGCCCTCGAGGGATTTTGGCTAAGCTTATTTGAAATATTCATAAGTTTCTAAAAACTTTTTGTTGGCATATAAAATGTAAATCCTATTCCGGAAATGACTCTTAAATTGTTTGCATTAAATAAGATCTTGGAGCTTATAAAATTTAATAAGAGTAATTTTGTAATTAATATGGTTATTACTATTGCTTTTTAAGATTTAAAAAATATTTTAGCAACTCAACATCTTTTTTTCATTTTTCAATAAAAAGCTTATTTTAGGAACTTATTAACTCATTCCTTAAAATTTTACCAAACACTTCGTAGCATCTTATAATCTCTGAAACATCTTATAAGATGTTTTAAAGAGTTTATAAGCTCATTTAAACGTGCCCTGAGTACTATCCCGTTTATTTCCTTGCAGCTATAATTGTAAATTTTGTACGTTTGGGAAACATTTAAAGTCTTAAGAAGTCGATGTATATTCCTTCAGTTATTTTATTGCGAGTCATTTTTTGTCATAGCAATAACACTGCTCGGTACTCCTTTCACCGTTATTCACTACCCATTTTAAATTTGTGTAGGCACATTATATTTTTACCTTTTACTGTGATTTCTATTTCATAACCTGAGAATATGATCCATTGGTTCGCTTTCGCGAAGCATTTTAGTTCACATCTTTTTTATTTTTCTTGTTGGATTTTCGTTTTCCTCGTTCTAACTTCAGATTTATTAGTAAGCAAGCAAATTTCCCATTCATCTTTTACCAAAATGCCCTTTTTCCCTTGTCAGTACTACATGAGTGTGTGTGTGTGTGTGTTTCCGGCTTGTTGGCTTCTTATGCTACCCTATTTGAACTAAACCGATTGTTGGCATTGGCAGGCTGAGAGTGCTATAGCAGCTCTGAACTGCAGCGGCGCAGTCTTAGGATCGCTGCCTATAAGGTTTGTATTTCCTTTTGATCCTTGCACCCGTCTCTTACTTTGTCTTCTCATGAATTATCAGTCTCATATCTTAACACACTTATTCAGGGTAAGCCCGTCAAAGACTCCCGTCCGACCCCGTGCACCCCGCCAATCCATGCATTGAGGCTAGCTTCTCTTGAGTTGATCTTCCATCTCAAGAACAACTCTTCTCTCTCTCTCTCTCTCTCTCTCTCTATAGTTATAAAGTGTTAGTAAAAAGAACATATTGTCACAGAAAAATTTTTCTTTAGTTAAGAGAACCCGTTTACTTGGGTTGGGCCCGATATCCGGCGGTGTGGTAATGGATTGTTACTGCTCGATTAGAAAATTGCTTAAAACATATAACTCTGCGTTTACTTCGGCTGTTTGCTTTAGCGCAACATATCCATGTCGTTTACCTTGTCTTCTTGGTGACTTAGGCTTGTCGGTGAAAGACAAAAATAACCTTGAGTGACCCTTTTTACAAGTTCAGTGGAATAACCAGTCAAACACCAAATTCCCAATCTGAAAACTTTTTGCTCTTGTGGTATTACTCTCCATTGGTGATTCTTGACTTCCAATCGAAGCACGGGAGCCTGCTATTGGTAGTGCCGAAGTCAACTGAGGGAAAAAAACAATATATCAATACCGTGTGAAGAAATTGCGAACAAATCGCTTGTCGCTATAAATGCTTGGAACCGAGCTCAAACCCACCTTCAATCGTGTAAATCAACAAGCGAATGGACCAAAAAGAAAAAAAAGAAAAAAAAATGAGGAGAAGAACAAAAAAACATAAGAAGTTACAAATCTATTCAATCAAACAAACCATTCTCAATTTTAATTTATATTATAACATACTTTCCAAATGATAGGAGACTAACCTCTCATCTAACTGAAGATAGACAGCAATGGTTGCAAGCAGGAGATGAAAGCGGGAATAAATGGAGTTTTTATTTGCACAGGGGAAAAAAAAAGGGTTTCAATGGCAAAAGAATCTAGTTTTTGGTAAGTAATGGATATTCTAATTGAAATAATGTTTGTGGTGACACCAAATCTTTGTCTTTTCACAAAGTCATTATTGTCGCATGTGATAATGACAATCTACCCTTTCCGATGGAGGACACAAAAGCAAGTACCTAGAGAAGTTAGTATGATCAAAATTGCATTTTGCTACTCCAAAAGAAATTATTTGAAATTATTGAAGTTTAAAGCTATATTTAAAAACAGACGCAAAAAATATTTAATATTTTTAACGTATTTTTTAACTTGCGTGTATTTTTTTTTTTTGTATCAAGCCTTACATATAAAATTCACATTTATAAACGAATGCATTCTAGAGCGCATCAAGATTCAACCACCGGTGAACCCAGTCATGATGCATATGTATATTCTTTCTAGTTGGATCGGGTGTTGTTTTTGAATGCAATCAAAATTGTACAAAAGCGTCATTATTTACAATAGCATAGCAAGAGAAAATATTATATAATATATATATATATATGTGAGGTAATTTAAAAATAGAAGTTTAACTAAAATGTATATGTGGACAATTAATATAATATTATATGAACTTGCTAGGATAGTTGATCCTATCAGTCTTTTTATAATTCACAAATAACGAACACGAATCATACACACACAATAATTTTTTGCACTAGGAATCATAAACACACAATAATATCCTGCTTGTAGGAATAATGACCAGAGCAAACAGGACAATTCCTAGCAGGGGAGGAGCCCCTCCATTCCGGGTGCGATGACAGAAATGTGGCATCATCATATATATACAAATAATTATATGTGTTTTTTATATATTTATATTTCCATCCAAAACACCAACACAAAATGATGTGTCATCTTACATGGTGACTAACAAAGCCACCTCCATGCCATGTCAGATGTTCAAAATACACGTGTGTGCCACGTGTTTTTTTCCCGTGAAATTAGCCGGAAAAGTGGCAAGAGTCCCAAGATTGCAAAATTTTTTAAATTTAGTATCACATATTTGCCACCCCCAATAAAAATTATCCTTAAATCAAAAAATAGTATCTTAACTGTCCTAAAATTGCACTAAAGTCTGAACCGAACAAAGTGCTTACTACGACACTCGCATATAAAAAAGAGAATCAAAATCACCAAAGTTAGCTTCAAAAGACATTGAAGCACATAATAAACAATATCTCTATTAACCGAGGATATATATATATATATATATAGAGAGAGAGAGAGAGAGAGAGAACGTGCCGATTAGGAGACAGGAGCGGGTCCGGCTTCTCTGGTGACGGAGGCCGACGATTGAGGTGAGATGCAAAATTTTAGGGAGAAGTTAAGGAATTTGATGTCAATCAGGAATCCTAATATAACATGGAGATTGGGTAAACCGCCGGTGATAACTCAGAGCAAAATCCAAAATCCTGAGCAAATTTTAGTTAACATTGTCCATTACGACCACCTGCTTAGTTGCGCGTTGAGTGAGCAGCCCAATCAAGGAGTTCATATCCACTACGATCTTGCTGTGGAAAGAAACATGAATCGCGACAATGTAATATGAGAAAGATTATTTAACACAATGTATTTCATTAATCATTTGATAAAATTATTTATAATTCAACTGCTAAAACTAGATATATTATGAGAAATATAAAACAAAATTTCAAAAAAATATATATAAATCTATATAATTATATACAAGTGAAACAATTCAAAATCATCAAAGGTTGTTTATTCAAGTTGTATAATTAAAACGTTGAGACAGTAGCCAACTGTATGAGTTCCGAAAAAAAATCTCATAAAATATTAATTAACTGAATAAAAATATTATGATGAGGCAGTAGCCGACTGTATGAGTTCCAACATATATATATATATATATATATATATATATATATATATATATAACATTCAAAGTCAATGAAATCTCATAAAATATTAATTAATTGAATAAAAACATTATGATGAAATTAAATGATAGGGTAAAATATATACACTTTAGCCTCTTCTATTATGTCATTTGTGACATTTATTCCCATTACTATAGAAAACGTCATTTACCAAAATTGCCCTATTTTGTCATTATGATGAAATTAAATGATAGGGTAAAATTGATTACTCTAAATATTAATAACAAAATTGCC
Source organism: Petrea volubilis (assembly GCA_026212405.1). Taxonomy (NCBI): domain Eukaryota; kingdom Viridiplantae; phylum Streptophyta; class Magnoliopsida; order Lamiales; family Verbenaceae; genus Petrea; species Petrea volubilis. Next base: position 22,831,384 of record CM047883.1, on the reverse strand, counting down.
CTATTTTGTCATACAAATGATTTGTTATCTCAATATTAATATGGCTTAATTACACTTTTGGTCCGGTAAGTGAGACACCTTTTTCAAATTTTGTCCTGTAAGTTTGATGATTGCACATTTAGTTTTCTGTATGTTAGTTCAATTTGACACATTTGGTCCTGAATTGACACATTTGGTCCTAAATTATTAAATATAGTCCTGTTCTTGGAAGGACCAAATGTGTCAATTCAGGACCAAATGTGTCAAATTGAACCAATATATAAGATCAAATATGTCAATTCAAGACCAAATGTGTCAAATTGAACCAACATACATGACTAAATGTGCAACTATCAAACTTACAATATGAAATTTGAAAAAGATGTCTCACTTATATGATCAAAAGTATAATTAAGCCTGTTAATATTGGTGGATAATTGGTTGTAACTTCTTTTTCTTAGTGTATTATGCTTTGAGAATGTTAAATAATTTTCTCAATTATAAATGCCCATTTATCAATTAAAACATGTATATCATAAAGAATAATAAATAATTAAAATATAATACAATCTAATTAAATTTTATAAATAATTATATTAATTAATTCAGTGAAATTTGTTAAAGTGTCTTATTTTCAAACGTTGATATGTAGCAAAATACTCGATCTATCAATTATACACAACTAATTAATATAAAGTTGTTTGAAAAATAACTTATTTATATTTTATTATTGTTGGAAAATTGGTTTTATAAACTTGGCGAGTAACCAACTTTGGCCAATGATTTAATGTGGCTTCATTTGTTATTTAAAAAAGGCAAATTGGATATTCGTAGTCTATGTCGTGAGTAGTTATGGAAAATGTATTTAATTGTTCAAAATCAATTTCAAATGAACAAGAAGTTAAATGCGTAAGAGAGCTTGATGGAAAGACTAAATGGAGTGCAGTAAATGTGGGTATCCCACATTGGAAAAATGAGACAAGAATTTCTTGTATTTAAGTGACTAGTTGCAAATAAAGATTGACCTATTGGGGGTTCATATGTGTGTAATGGGTAGAGAATCTACAGGTTGGTAGGGTCGAACCAAACCCCCATATAAGCTAGACAATTGCTATAGTACTCCTATTTTGAGAAGTACTCAATAACCTAATCACATCTCTTATAAGCACTACTTTCCAACAGTTTTAACCATTTATTTTTACATTAAAAATGTACATAGATACATGCATGCTTTTACTTGAGAAATTAAGATTTATAAATTAGAGAGCTACTTGAGAATTTTAAAATATATTGTACTAAGAAAAAAATTATAACTAACTAAATACACAAATATTGATATAAAAATAATAAGATAAAATATATGTGTAATGAAATAGATAGTAATTTTGTCACTATAAATTAAGGTAATCAATTTCAATGGGGTAAGTGGTGTTTTAGATAGTATAAGGATAAGTGTTACAAATGACATAATAGAAGGCGGCAAAGTGTATTCTGCCCCTAAATGATATAGAAAATAATTAAAACTTAGCTCAAACCGTAGATTAAAAGAAAAAAAAAATGGAAATCTAAAACAGATGAATTTGGCAAAGGAAACTATAGCATGTTAGGATTGGATGCTATGAATATCCAATCCAAAAATACTATATTACCGAATTTGATTATCTGCCCATAATTTTATTAATTTTCATCATTAATATTTGATGTTATAATAATTGATTTGTAGTTATTAACCCATGCGTTGCACTGGGCAATAATTATAAATAAAAAAATTTAGTATATTCAATTATATATAGGGTCTATAATAAAGTTCATTTGTAGGTATTATATGAAATATTTATTTTAAAAAACAATACATTAAGTAATATGGTTTAGCTTAAAAACAATAGGATTCAAAATAAGTATGTGAAATTATTTAATAAGAAAAAATGTCTTTGTGGCAAAATAGAGAAAAATAAGTCTGGTCTTCATTTCAAAGTAATATAGGATGGTATAATAATAAGCGAATATGAACACAATAAATAATAAAATATGGAAGAAACGGTGTACAATATTTAACTTATATATACATATGTAAATGTATCTTTGTCTTATTTTTTTTGCATAAGCTAATTTGATGGATTTTGAGTTTAACGTAATAAATTTATTAATTATAATCTAGTTTGACAATTTAAGTTATCAAAATCAACAACACAGGCCATGATCACAACACGGTCCGTGATCAAAATTTACGGATTTATGCATAATTTGGTTGCATATATTTGTAGCATATATACAAAACATTTATATATATAAAATGTTTAATGGGCTAACAATACACAACTAAAGATGTGCACAATTTATGTGAATTTATTTACGGAATATATATATGTATATATACAAAACACAGCATGAAATTGGGCCCAAATAAGGGGAGAAAAGAGAGAGTTTAAAATTGCAAATAAAATATTAAATTTCATGGCTTAAAACATAGACAAAAAATATTTTAGAATAATATAAATAAGGAGATAAGTATAAATGAAACAAATGGGGCAAAAATAACTTGTCCACATTATTACCCACATAAGAAATAGATAGACACATAAGGTGAGTATCATTTATATATATATATATATATATATATATATATGATTTTATAAAAATATTCACAAATAAAAATATTTTAGAATTTTATGCTAAACCCAAATTAAAAGGTCGATACGGACATAAAAAAGATAACGTTTTGACCTTTTTATTAACGCAACATATCTACATAACGTCAGAATGGCCATAATAATGTTGAGACACCCCAATTCGTGACAAATATCATAATAATGGAATGGAGGCCTCCATTTTGACTTTTATTGCTAGGAGTAATTGCGGTTTGGTTTTGATTTTTTTGGATATATTTAAAATCGAATTGTCATATGTAATTTTTTTTAAAATATATTTTAAATTGTTGTTTTTAAATAAAAACCAAAATTGTGGTTTAAAACGGTTCGGTGCGATTTGACGATTTTAAACAAGAAAAAGAAATCATTAGACAAAAGTAAGAAAAAAATTATCATTTTCTAATATCAGCAAAATATTTAAGTTAATATTAAAAATTCAATATCATGAAATAAAATTTTTATAAATAAAAAGTATAAAGACTAAATGAATGGAGTCCATAAAACTAATAGATATAATGCGACTTTGCATATTGAAATCAAACTCAAGCAATAATATTGATTTTACTACACAACTTCCTAAGATTTTGGCTAATATAACATACTAAAGTTTTAATCCATGCGTAATAATGAATGGTTATATGTATTTGAAATATTGAATAATTAAAGCAATATCTAATGAAATTTGAAAAAATTTAAAATGTGTTTAGTGAATTAATCTTATACATTGAAGAATTTTAATTAATATATATATATATTTATTTAATATATGTGAGCGGTTCGATTCGGTGCAATTTGAGAAGGAGATAAGAATCGAACCAATTTTGTGGTGCGATTTTGAATTTAATTGCACAACCACGATTTTCAAAAAAATGTACAGAAAACGATGCAATTCGCTGCAATGTGGGTAGTTCACAATGACTTTTAAAATTTTTTGCTCATCCCTAATTATTGCGGCGTTCCAATGGACCACGATGGGATGGGTCCCTCAGGAGGGACGAGTGGTTCATGGGAGGGACGAGTGGTTGCTCACGGTCGCGTATTGGATTATGGTAGGTAAAAATATGTTGATTATAGTTTATATCAAATGTTATAAATCCTTCTCGTCATATTAAAACTCCATATTTAAGCTGGGGCGTATGCACAAACTTTTATCGGAACTTTATAACATAAAAATCCATTTTTATTATTTCAAAGTGCGAAAGTTTGATTTTCAGAAAATATATATAAGATACTTACTACATATAAATTTCGGACACAATTGCCCTTCTAGTCCCCCTTGACTCTGTCTTCCCTTGAGTTGGGACAAATTGTTTATGTTTGAGCATAAAAAATTGTCAATTGTGGAACTTAAATATAAAAACATGCACTGAATATTATATTATTTTTAGCAAAATAATAGATATTTCGAAGCAAAAAGAGAATATTAAAAAGACTAATAATATAAAACGAATACAGTGATTTATTATGTCAAATTGTTAGCCTTTTTAACCATGTTATTATTATTTCATAACAAACTTTAAGGCGAATCTGAAGGAGGCCGCTGCCGTCGTCACTGCCACTAGCACCGTTGATGCTTCATCGTTGGTTATGCCACCGCCAAATGCAGCGAACTTCCATCCGGAAGCTATGGCCTCGCTGAAACAAGCTCAGGTCTACTCTCTCTCTCTTCAATTTCTGGATTGTTACATTGTTTAGTTGATGTATGTCATTCTACTGGATTCGGACGAATTGTTTTCTTATCTTTACTTTGCTTTAGGTTTCAATAGTGCAGAAAATTTGCCTTTTTATTTTGGTTGGATTGAGTTAATTGTGTACTATTATTTTATCCCACATTTGGCTAGTTATGTATTTGTAGTTGAAGTAGAGTTTGATAATTATGATCCATTGGAGATGGCATATTAAGTGAAAAAATAAAAGTATTTTGAGTCATGGACTCTGAGTCCATTATGCTTTAGAGAATTCAAGTGATTGAACCTCAACTACACTACAAGAAAACAGGTGAAAACCTACGGAATTTCCATTTTCCAACAGAAACTCGATGGAAAACCTACGAAATGGATTCCCTCAAAAAAAGTGTCGTCGGTAAGAGTTTGCCGACAAATTCCCTACGGAAAACCAACGGAAATGTCGACCTGATTTGCCAACGGATTCCCTACAGAAAACCAACGGAAATGTCGACCTGATTTGCCAACGGATTACCTATGGAAAACCAACGGAAATGTCCACCTGATTTGCCAACGGATTACCTACGGAAAATAACCGGAAATGTCAACCTGATTTGCCAACGGATTACCTACGGAAAACCGACGGAACTTTGCTTGATAGTTTCCTACGGATTACCAATGGATAGAGTTGCAATGGAATACCAACAGAAAACCTACGGAATATATACCTACAGAATACCAATGGACTTTATTAAAGGCGATTACGAAGGGAAAAATCCCTTGGAAATACCCGATATGCATTTTCTATTTCTATGCAACTTCCTACAATGGGGTTCTCGACAACCATTCTTTTCTCATAAAAAACTAACAATCAAAAATAATCCATCACAACACCCAACGTGATTACCAAGTGTTTTAAAAACAACATGCTCATTCTCGTTTATATTCTCAAGAGCAGATCCTCCTTTTTGAATGTTTGATAACCACGGTCAATCCCATGGTACATTAAGAACTTAATTTCATGTTCAAAATTTCTTGATCGAATAGTATAATCATCTATAAACAATTTATCTGTTATCATTTCACGGGAAGCTACAGAGGTTTTTTGAAATCTAAGAATACTTTTTACTGGACTAGAGCTGAGAGCGGCTGGAAATGCTACAAGGGAGAATGTCTTCTTCCATTTTTTCTGAGTTTGGTTCTGGATTTCAAAGGTGGATAAAAGAGCAAAAAGGGGTGTTAGATAAGCCACAATATCCCTGATAGAGCTATGAAAATCGGTAAAATAATAGGAAAAGATGAAGAAAAAATGAGTGAACAACTATACAACTTTGTATTCATACAAGCATAAACCAACCTAACTGAGCTTGCTCTTAACTAATTAACTCATGTTCTTAACAGCGGCACTGTTTTAGAACCCTATGAAAACTGAAACTGAAAGCTTGTTTTATAACATTTGAATTTGCAACTAAGGGACCCAATTCTTTAGACTCAAGATGCAACTTACAGCTGTCTTTTTCTCTAGCTATAAGGGTTCGAGCTGGTACAGAATACCCATCCTTAGAGCTTGGTGCGGTCGAACTTGACCCTATTTTGAGGCTGCCGGTAAGCTATTCAATATTCTAATTGCATAATGGTTATGCCATTAATATTCTCGCTTTAAGCTTCACTAGGAAAAGTTAAATTGGTGATGCACATTTAGTTTTAGGTGGCATCCCCTTTGAGTACAGCCCTCAGTATTGCAAACTCGGTAAACAATAAATGTCTTTCATATACACTACATACCTAAACAAAACAACACTTGTCAATATATATATATAAGCACACACACACACCCCAACCGGGCAGACGATTGGAATTTATGTTTTGGACTGAATAGTTCCTACGTGAAGAAACAAATAAGGGATTTAAAAGCAACACACCCCCCTGGGCAGATGATCGGACTTTATGTTCTGGACTGAGTGGTCCGTACGTGAAGAAACAAATAATGAGCTTAAAAGAAACACACGCACACACACACACACCCGGGCAGATGATTGAAAAATGTGGACCATCACGTATTAAAACAAAAAAAAAAAAAAGAAACGAGATCCTAACCTTCTTCAATATGAAAATAATAATAGTAAAAAATCACACCCAATTAAGTATAAAAGAAGAGGATCAAAGATAAGGTAATTGTTTCTTTCCTATTAAAACCGCATTGGCATAAGCTGTTAAATCACATACGCTAAATAGGAGATTTAAAAAAAAGAAAGAGAGAACTCGCCGATTAGGAGATGAAGGCCGGCGGCGGCTGCGGCAGCGGCAGCGGAGGATGACGATTGAAGTCTTTTTGGGTAGAAATTAAGGAATGTCATTCATGTCTATTAGGGATCCGTAAATGCAGTTTAGTTTGCCCCCGATTATGTCGCTACTGATACTTATCTATACTAAAAACGTGGTCATGAAAGTGATTTTCCTAAAATAACCTTACTGATTTGAATCAAACAAATATTTAATTGGGTGTCGAAAGGTACGTAATCTCATCAATCAATCAATCCAATTTAGTTTGGTTTTTGTATCTTGTATTTTCACTTTTTCAGCCAGTTCCTAATTAATCCATGAGGTTATAAAGTATGCCTCAAGTATCTTGACTCGCAGTGCTGTTTATCTACAATCTACATGTGATCTCATACAATAACGTGGCCATACATTTGTACCAGAAAATGTCCTTTCAGTGCTTGCTTAGGCTGTTTATATCAATGGGCAGCACTGTGATTCATACCTGTTCATCTACTATGTCAGTGGCGTCCGATCTCCTTGCTCACCCCCTTATGTATGCCTGTTGTACGTGCATTAGCATGGTATTATTGGCAAAACGCCACTTCATTTTTTTTGTTCATCTGCACAGTGCATTTCCTTGGTTTGCATATTTATAGTTTCTACCTTGCGTAGCCAGAGGATTCATGCTCTTTTTCTCCTCAAACTTCTAAGAACATGTTATAGTGAAGCCTTAAACTTCTAATAGATAGTCCTAATTTGCTCGACTAAAGCTATACGCATTGCTAACACCCCTTCCTTGCATCGTGCAGAGAACTCGTGACCATATTTGTAACTTACGCAAAGAGTGGATTTAAATCTATGGCAGCGAAGCTGTGGAGAAACGAAGGGAGGAAGGCATCCAAGCCCTGGACAAAAGGTAAAGAATCGGGTTGCCTTCTACCGACAGTACAGAGCAGAAGAATTGTCACGACAGAGGCTTCTAAGTATCAGTTTGTCTAATCTATTACTGCACATATGATCAGAATTCGCAGCACCTTTTGCACTACTGAAATAATAGCAAATCCTGTTATCAAGTCAGGCCTCTTCACGTACAGGCCTCAACATTCGCCTTTTATAAAGTCCTGTTACACATTTTCAAACTATAACAGCAACCCAACATTCACAAACAAAAAAGTAGTATACAATTTCCACAACTCACCCAAAACTAATCACCACAATCAAATTCCAAACAAGCTATTATCAGAGGTAATAACAATGCATACAATAAATCCCACAACTATATATCTAGTCAACAGAGCTATAACAAATCCCCTCAAACATCAAAAAACCTTCCAAACATACAAGCATAGATGTTTGGTGTATACATCCTCGCAAAATCAAGTTCAATTTTAACTATCACTATAAGCAAGAAAGCAAGTAAAGTTCAGGATCACTGATCACATAGCAGTAAGCAGACAAATTCAGCATTTTAACTCATTCTAAGCAACAAAATCAGTAAAGTTCAGGATCACTGATCACAGAGCAGTAAGCAGACAGATTCAGCGAAGTAGAAGAGTGGGAGTGTACTTGTATGCAATCGGAACCGGCAGCACTGTATTTTCTATTGTGGGAACTTCGACAGTTCTGTCAATGTGTCCATCAACGATATTCACAAAAAAGAGTTTGCTTTCTGAGTCTTGAAACACCACTAATTGTGTTTTAGTTAGAGCTATAGGAATGAGGAACGGGATTGCTATTTTCAACAAAAACGTCCACTCCATACCATTACTTTCCAGTTTCCATATATAAGGGCTAGGAGAGCCAAGTTCGCCGGGGTTGGATCGAGGTCCTAAGGTAAAGTGAATTATTCAACTCAAATAGATTCTCCAAAATCGAAAACTCAGGATTACGAGGCATAGTCACCCAGTGAAACTCCTCCTCTTTCAAGTTAAACTCAAGAATCCTTTCGGCTTTCCAAATCCAATATATAGAGTGACCAACATGTCTTCCTGAGATGTCTAGGCCCATACTAGTAGCAGGCATATCACTTACCCTTCTCCATTCACAAGCGTTTAGAGAATATAGATAAGCATGGCTAATGATTGACCCGTCATTTTTCCTAACACTTTGTATCCACACTATTTTAATTTCTTGCTTGTCATCACATCCGATTGCAAGAGAAGCATACACAGGAAAACCAATTTCTCTTGATATGTAGACATCAGAATTATTTACATCTTCAACTTCAACACATTTACGCAGTGCTGGATTCTCCAAATTTAGTCTCTTGTAATCCTCCCTTATTAAAAACAAACCACCACAGCATCCATAAACCATTCCCCCCTTTGAAATATTACCAGCTCAGAAACACTCACAACATCAACTTCTTCATCAGCCATGGTACGGATCCTGATACATCTGCACGTATCTTTGTAGAGTCCAAGGGGCATAGTAGTGAGCACAACTTGCCACTCTCTTGCATTTCTTGTATTGGCTGTATGTTCTTCCAGAAACCAGCTAGATTCAACCGCCTGGTTTACTTCTTTTGACACCGCTTTCATCCTTAAAACCGATTTCGCCGGGGAATATGTAAGTTTCTCCAATAGATCGGTGGTCCCGGTCCCGGACGCGGAGGCGGCGGCGGCGGTCCCGGACATGGCGGGGGTGGTGTTCCCAGACCCGCAGGAGGCTGCGGCTGAGTTGTTCCCAGACTCGGAGGAGGCGGCGACGGCGGTGGCCCCAGACCCGGAGGAGGCGGCGGGGGTTGACATTGTGCGTGAAGTTTCTAGTGGAACTTTTATCAAAAGGATGATGATAAATTCATAACAAAATTTATAGATACAGCTGCTCAAGGAGGCTTTTATCTTCTAAATACGTTTAGGGGACTTTATCTTCTGTCTCATGATTTCGGTGAGGTACGTGAACCAAGGAGGCGGAGGAGGAGTACGGATTCGATCAAAAGCGTCTGATTAGTATCCCGTGCCACGTGGAGGACTTTCGTCACATCAGGGGGTTGATTGACAAGGAAACGATGTCGTCGCACCACCATCACCACCACCACCACCACCAGTTTTTATGCTTCAAAGCTTGATTGTTTAATTGGCGGGGATTGACTCTTGTTTTAGGTGATTTAAGCTTGATGTTTCAATTTTTTTTCTTTTATCTTGTTTAAATTTAGATCGTTTTATAATTAATCGATCATTTTATATTGCAGAATTCCTGGAAAATTTGCGGGAAGCTTTTAAATTTTAATTGTTATATACCAGTATGGAAGAGCTCTCTCTCTCTCTCTCTCTCTCTCTCTCTAAACAAGCATGGTTCAATTTTTCCTAATATTAAAATTTTCACGTAATTACTAGTCTCTCTCTCTCAAGCATGGTTCAATTTTTCCTAATATTAAAATTTTCACCAAATCTCTCGCTCGCTCGCTCTCTCTCTCTCTCTCTCTCTATTGCATAGTTGTGTTATATTTTCTATTACACTCATCAATACACGCCACGTTTATCGGTAAGCGATCAAGATAAGAAAAGAGAATCTTTATATTTTTTTTAGGGAATTGTTATTGGCACTCCACCTCACTTTATAACTTTTATCAATTGACTAATATACCCTTTTAATTTTTAAATATTAATTTAATTTAGTTTATTGGATGAAAAGTCCTAATAGTCTATTATTCATCTCCATGCATTCAAGAATACTATGCTTCGTCATCTTCTTTTTGGCTTTGATGACGATAACTTTAGAATTATTATTCAACTTCTTATTTTTACGAAGACCTGACAAAAAAAATTGTTCTAATATTGTTGTCATTTTGTGCGATATTTTGCCCATATCTTATATTATATATATATATATATATATTACTTTTTTGTCATATTAATTTTAGTTATTTGAAAATAGAGACGACTAATATTTTATAAGATTTAACAGTGATTTTTGAGTTGGAGGAGAAAATAAAATTTGTGACTACCAAAAGTACCGAGCAAATTTACGATATTTACTATTCTTACAACCTATCTAATAGCAACAAATGTATTTATTTCTTTTTCATACTTTATATTATTTTATTAAGTTTTTTGCTCACACTTTAATTTCAGCACACATATATTTATGTAATAAAATTTTCATTTGATGTGCAAATTGTTCTATTAATGCTGATTTTTTTTTTGTTGGAATAATATATAGAACAAACAAGTTGGTGCAAACTTTGAGTGAGATAGCATGCCTTAAAGATTGTAGTCATAAAACTCATCTTTCTTTCTTTTTTCTTTTTCTTATTTATTTATTTATGTATTTTATTATTATTATTATTATTATTATTATTATGCATGACTTTTTGTTTATTTGAAGTTAGAATGTTGAGGAGAAATAGAATTGATAGGGATATACAATTTGTTTCTTTTTACTTAATATTTTGCATATTTGAATATTACTATAATTTTAAAATATCTTTTGCTTCTTTATCACCCAACTTTTTTTATATATTTGACTTGTTTTCCTTTATTTTGTAATTTCATATATATCTTAGAAGTTTCATGTATGACTTGAAAAATTTTGTTAGTAATATATATTTTGCATTAAATGGGACAAAAAAGAAAGATAAAACACAAAAAATCAAAGAGATTACATTAAGGTTGTGATTTCGTGTGTTTTTTATAACCAAAATGTAAAAATGAATAACAATAAAGATAAGGTTATGCTATTGAAATTAATAAAAATAGTGTTCTAAAGATGAATGAGCAATTTAGTCAATTTTTCAATTCAAAAAATAAATATGAGTGCCAATAACAATTCTCTTTTTTTATATCATCAGTTTTTCTCTTTCCTTATCTCGACCGCTCACCAATACACATGGCGTGTATTGATGAGTGTAATAAAAGATGTAACACGACTATGCAATAGAATGTTTTTCATATACACCACATACCTAAATAAAACAGCACTTCTCAATATATATATATATATATATAAACATGCACACACACACACACCCCAACCGAGCAGACGATTGGAATTTATGTTTTGGACTGAATGGTTCCTACGTGACGATCTTTCCTATTAAAACCACATTGGCATAAGCTGTTAAATCACATAATAAGCATAGGAGAGAGAGGTGAAAAAAAGGAAAAAGAGAACTCGCCGATTAGGAGATGGAGACCTCCGGCGGCGGCGGCGGCGGCGGCGGCGGGTGATGATTGAGGTAAAGATGCAATCTTTTTGGATAGAAATAAAGGAATTTCAGTCATGTCTATTAGGGGTGCAGTTTAATTTGCCCGCCCCCGATTATGTCGCTACTGATACTTATCTATACTTACGTGGTCTTTAAAGTGATTTTCCTAAAATAACCTTACTGATTTGAATTAAACAAATATTAATTGGGCGTCCAAAGGTAATCTCTTCAATCAATCCAATTTAGTTTGCAAAAACTGAATATCTCAAACCATAACGGAGACGAAATTAGTTGCGAATAATCACTTATGGTAACGAAATTATTTATTTGTTACTATATATCGTTTCTTGGTAACAAACTAGATATTTTGTCACCTTTTCTATTTGTTCGTTATCAAAAATTAACAAAATATTAGAATAAATAATTTATTATTATTATTATTATTATTATTATTATTATTATTTCGTGCGGGATACATACAAGTAATATTTGTAACAATTTTTAGAAAAGTTGGTAATTACAATAAAGGACTTGTTACTTTTGATCTTTTTGCAACAAATAACTTAGTTACAGATGTGGTATTTTCACTTTTGAATTTATATATTTATTGTTCACATTTCATTTTCAAAAAGAATATTAGTGTTAACAAATATGATTATCATATGGTGTTTCCTTTCTACTTTGCTAAAAATATCTTATGAATTTTCTACAACCAAAATATTTTTACAAGTGTTTAAACCAAAATCTCTAATTTTTTAAACAATAAATGTTTAACCACATAACTATTAAAAATATTTGATGTTTGCCCTTTAATATTATCATTTTGCAAAAGAATACTAATTGTACCCGAAAGGTTTGAACCCTTGACATTTCAATGTGAGTATCTATATTGTTATATAAAAATAGAGCATCATCTAATAACTATCTTTGGTATCTTAATCTTTTTGGTATGTCATTTTGAAACTATATATAATTGGTCCTAGAGAAATTTTTAATATTACCAATACTTAATGAATTTGAAAATTATATATAGCCCCTGGCCAACCAATTCTCGGTCAAATATGTTGATGTTAGCAATTTTTTTTATGAAAACCTAAAATTATCCTTACCCTACCTTTCTTACCATTTTTATTTCATTGGGTGTCCTTCGTAATATTTTAAAACTTATAGGGGAAGGTTGTAATATCTGTATCTTTTAGGGGTGGTAAATGTAATTTTATGGACAAGTTTTTGTGTCAAAAAACAATTGTTGCAGTTAAAAAAAATATTGCTCCTAGTTTCTTTTTTGGACCGTTGCTTACTAAAAGACTATATATTTATGTTGCTGACTAAAAGACTATATTTATGTTGCTTAGTTGCATTTTTTCACTAGACTTTTAGCAAATGTCCTCTTCTAGTTCTTCTTCTATATTTTTGGGTTGAGATATAGAAAAGAAACTTGCCAAAAGTTGCATTGTGGTAGAAAAACACTATCAAGGTTGCAGAGACACAACTAGAAATTATTCTATTGGTGTCCAATACATGATTTATCATATTAGTGCTATCTGTTCATTGTGAAAGAAGGGAACGAAGATATCGAGTCCATGCAAGGAAGAGACAACCCTAATGAGAAAGAAGCAAAAAGCTTAATGACCACAAACCTTACACCTACTCAACTTGAAGATGGAAGCATTGTTCATAAGCTTATAGCTTCGAACCTTGTTTTACTCGTATATTTGATGGCACAAATTATATCGACTCTTGGAAAGTGAGATACCAACATATATATTTGTATTTCATTATGTATTATTTTATGAAATTTCAATTGCTAGTTCATGAAAACAAATTTATGACTTCGTAGCATATTCAAAATATGCCAAATTTATGGATTCGTAGCATACTCAAATATACCAAGGGGGTATATGTAATTTTCAAATTTATTATCGTAAGTGTTGGTAATATTAAAAACTTTTGGGGAACCAATTGTAGTTTCAAAACTTTAGTTGGGTAGTAGATGCAATTATCACCTTTTTTAATTAAAAAAAAAAGAAAAAGGGTAACTTTGTCATTATGCACCTCATTTTTTTTTAAATTGTAAAATGTAGGGGTAGAACCGAAAGTTTAGAAAAAAATAATTTACTGGGAACCGGCTAACCAGACAGTTACATGTAATTTTCAAATTCGTTAAAATAAGTGTTGGTAATATTGAAAATTTGTGGGAGACTAATTATAGTTTCGAAACTATAATTACAAAAGTGGTTGTAAGGAGATGTCATTACACATATGCAATCAATGTTTGCACTGTTTAAATTTGCAAGTTATATGACCAAAACTATCTACTACTGCTACCACTACTAATAATAATAATAATAATAATAATTAGAAAACAAGATGGCGCATGGCATCATATTTTTTCTTTTCTAAAAAATTAAAATGGGGGAAGAGAGAGAGAGAGAGAGAGAGAGAGAGAGAGAGAGATGAGTAACTTTGGTGAAAGGAGAAGAGAAAAAAATTGCGGAAAAAGAAAAAAGGAAAAAGAAAAAAAAGACACTGCTTGATAACTTAGAGCTAGTAAACTATCCTAATTGGTGTGTTTTTAAACGAAATGATCAAATAAATTGACTATACTTAAAACAATGATGTAATTAATTAGTTTTTTTTATCCCGAAAGGTCCAAACTGTGAATGTATAACTAGCAACAGAGTAATCGTTAAATAATCGCATTATAATTCAGTTTCATAATATTTGTCACATGATTACATAGATGCGACTAAATCTAATATGCACTACATGATAGATAAAAAAATAGTGGCAAAACATAAAATTGATAATGTAAAATTGTTATCAATAATTGTTTCAAATAAAAATATATTTTATGTTATCACTAATTAGGAACAAATTCCACATGCAAGGGGTATTGCCACACTTTCTTGAAGTACAAAGCTTGGTGCGATCCATTCTACTACGACCAAGAGGAGATTTGGAGCTTGGAACGGTCTAGGACCCAGAATGAGAGAGTGAAGGAACAGCGGAGAGCCCCTCCATTGGGCTGGGTAAAGATTAACACAGATGCTGGGCTGAATTGGCAAAGGGGAACTGCGGGTCTTGAAGGTAGATTTCGGGGGACCATGGCAGATCATTGCTTGGGTGAGACCGACATTCTGGGGCTAGAATTCATTTGCAATTAAGGTGGCCGCTTCGCAAGAATTAAGGCAAATGCGGTAGTCCATTCTTTAGCAAACTCTTACTCTTGCAATTCGATTTCTTTGGATGGGTGTGGGGGGGGCGATCCTGCACAATATATTGTTCAACCTTGTATTCGGGTGAGTTACAAGCAGAGTAATAAAATTTCCAAGACTACGATTGTTATTATAAGTGTATTCTTTTGATGTGTTTAATTTCCGTATTCACAAAATATTCTTAATAATTTTCAACCACTCCCTCTTTTTTAAAAAAAACAAAAAATCAATTCGCTTTTCTCTAACAATATATTTTCTATTTTTATTCTCACCTCACCCCCTCCAATTTAATTCCATTTACTTTTTTAGCTTGTCATAAATTCAAAATATATTTTATAAAAATTTAAAAGACAGTACGAGTAACAAAAACAATTAACGGAAGCATACATCACACAAAGAATTTAATAAAAATTTATAGTCTATACCATCACAATTTCATTTTTTTGATTAAACTATATCTCATTTATATCTTACAACCGGCCAAACGCACACCAGATAAAAAGAAAAAGGCTCAAGAAACCTACCACATCAACAAACCGCTCAAAAAAGTTTAAAAAAAAAAAAAAAACAAGAAAAACACTAACTCCCATCACTCTTTATCAATTAATCTCCACATCAATCACTCTCCTCTCCATTTTCACCTTAGGTACATAAACATAAAGAACCCCATTTTTCATCTCCGCCTTCACTTTATCCCTCTCACAAGCATCAGGCAACTGCAACCTAGTATCATACGAACTATAACTCCAAGAATCATCATCCTCTTTGCCTTGCTCTTTTTTAACCCCGCCTCTTATTACAAGCACATCGTCCTCCACGAATACCTTAACATCTTCTTTCGAAAGCCCGGGCATGTCAAAGCGCATTTTGATCTCGTTTTCATCCTCGTGCACGTCCCACAGGTCCCGGGGATCGCCCGTTGTGGTCGTCCCCGGGAATGTCATTGCGTCCTTGAAGATACGGTCCATCGTGTCGAGCATTTGGCGCATCGATCGCATCGGGGACATGGTGTCTAGCAAGCCTGTGGTAACAAATATTCATCTAAATTTGTGAAAACTAATTATTGAAATTACATAGTAGTGTAGCCGTCTTGCTTTTGAAATTACCAAAACCTCCCTCACAAATTTACAAAGTTTAAATTCATTACGATTTTGGATGAAAAATATTTAAATGAGAATGCCTTCGTGTTGCGCACTAATAATCCATATAATTTTGATTTAAAGTCACTTAGTCAAGAATCTTTAAAGGACATTTTCGTCGCTCAATTTTCAATTGAATCTATTTTTCAATTATTTTCCGTCAAGAAAATATGCACATGATCTATCATGCCTCTAATTTAAAATAAACATAAACTAACAAAAATACCCTCAAATTTATATATAATTTTCCGGCAAAATATTAGTCGAAAAAAGGGGTCTAGGGACTAACTTCAAATCAAATTAAATCAAATTAAAAGTTAAGAGACAAAAGTGATTTTAAACTCAAACTTTAAGGATTGTTCACATCATTTGCCCTAAATATATATATATATATTTTTTTTATCAAATTAGCAATTTGTACCCAAATAGTTAGTAGATGTAACTTTGATAAATTTACAAGGACGGCTTTGATAATTCATAAAAAAGAGGTTGCTAAATGATAGTAATACTAATGATATATTAGTTAATAGTTAGTCTAGCTCGGTAAAGATTATACTATAGTATAACAATATTTATTATTATCCCCTGTTCCGTATTACTAATGACATTTTTTTTCCGTTTATTTATTCATGGATTAAATACTATACCACAATCAAGAATAATTAAATATCAATTATTCTAGCTACCAAGTTCGCAAGGAATACTTGATCACTAGAAAAATATATCCATGATCCCTTATTGCACATTATCAATGACATTTTTCAATTAATCACTTAATGCGCCATTATTATTATTATTTTTCTTTTAATATCTATAGCATTCAATTTTAAGATTTTGGAAAAAGCCTCCTTATTCCTAAACACACACACACACACATATATATATACACACATATAAAACAGAACACAGAAACCAAAAGACATGTAACGTCACTAACCAAAAGGAGAGGCGTCGACGGCCAACCTCCGGGGGCGGCGTTCCACGGCGGAGCCCCGGTTGCCGCCGCCGCCGCTAACTTGAACGTCCACCTCCGTGTCTTTGTTTTCTCCGGCAGCCTGAGCTCTTATAAGCCGCCTTGACGGGCTCCTCTTCACATTACATGGGAAAAACACAGAGCAAGGCCCAACAACAGGGGCTCTGTTTGGCGCCCCAACAACATTGCTTGGTGCAAAAGGAGTAAACGCCAAGGTTTTAGTGGCCATGAAAGAGTGAATCCAAACAGGGTGCACGAAGGAATTAAAAAAACCTTAAAATTGCTTTGGTCAGAAGAACTAGTGCTGCTGCTGGCGTTTATAGTACAGATGTCAACTATATATATATATATAGAGAGAGAGAGAGAGAGATAGAAGGGTGTGGAGGAGTCTTGAATGTTTGAGAGAGAGATATGATTTGTCAATATTCTTGATAATCATCTATGATCTATCTGAATTTTACTTAGCTTTTGATTATTTGCTGTCTCCACGTTTCTTCTGAATTCGCGAATCATCGATGGTGCTGTTTGTTTTTGGGCCTTTTTCATTTTAGGCTGGCTCTGTGTGTGGCCCAAGAAAGGGGGTTGAAGTTGGGCCTCCGCTTGTTTTGGGCTGATTAAGTATAATGGGCTCCGCCAATATCTGACCCAAATAATGAGGGTCTTTATTTGTTGGAGCATTTATTCGGGGTGTTGATTTTGGAGCATTCTCATGTGAGCAATGTTTTAAAAATCGGAACAAACCGGCTGGTCGGACCGATTTGATTGGTAACCAAGGGTCAATCCTCTCCGAATTACTCTCTAAAACTAGTGCTCAGTTGAATCAGTGCCAATCGATGAGGACCGGCTAATGATCAATCGAAAATCACAATTACTTCGGTATATATTATACCTAATAAAATATGAAATGAAATATAGGATCCAAAACAATAATCTTAGGGGCGCTATTAAAATGCCCATTAATATTAATGTAGCCTTATTGTATAACAAAAGGTCACTTCCCATCAACTAGTTTAGTAGGATGAGACATTGAATTTCCTAAATAACATCTGGGGAATGTTCTTTCAGCTAAAAAATAGTGAGAAAAAGAGCTTATAATTCAATTAATTTATATTTATTTATGGGGTGATGCTTTACAGGTCATTTCAGAATTTTTTTTATTCGAACTCGATTTGATGACACTCAACAAATTATATTACCATGTGTAACAATGATTGATCATCCTTCTTTAAATGTTACCCAATAACACGCTCAATTTAACTTACTTGCTACGTGATTAATGGCGTTGTAACCAGACTTAATCCGGCTAGAATTTCCTACTTTTTCTTGATCCTTAACCTAAAATCTTGATTCCATTACCAATGGCAACATTCAAAATCGCCCAAGAAACCCAAAAAAATAGCACGTTTTCACGCATTATCCTCCAAAATGACATTGATAAACAATATTCTTCTTCATCCCCTGCAAATGCCAATCCCAAAGAGAGAGAGAGAGAGAGAGAGAGAGAGAGAGAGAGAGAGAGAGAGAGAGAGAGAAACACTGTTTCTTGTGGTTTCTCTGAAATAATCATCAAATAACATGTGGCAACATCTTCAAGAATTAATACCAAAAAAGGATAAAGAATATTAAAGAGAAAAGAGAAAAAAAAAAAGGAAAAGGAAAAAAAGAAAAGAAGTTGCACTCCCATTTTTTTGCCCTTTTTCCGCAGCTTTCATCAGTCTCGAAAAAAACATATTCCTTCGTGCATGTTTAATCTGACACCATTTGATATTATTTATTTTTGTTATTATTATCTTTTTCCACTTTTTGCTATTCTATAAGAGGCATAATACCGCCAAACGTCTCAATTCTTGCTATGGCACCACTGTTTTAAAGTATTGAGCTTTGCAGTGCTTGCTTGGATCCTGTTTTACGTTCTTTGGATACTATAAAGATCACTATATCAGCAAAGCCCTCAATTCATAGACTACCAATTAACCAAACAAAAAAAAAAAAAACAAAAATAGAGAAGAAATATATATACATATATATATATAGCCAACTTCTTGATATGATCATGGGCAAGAATAATGGAAACTCTTGGTTTAATGCAGTGAAAAAGGCTTTTAGATCCCCTGTGAACGAGGATGAGAAGAGGAGCAGCAGAAGAAGAGAAGAAAACGAGCAAGAAGACGAAGAAAAGGTACGTATACATGTGTGCGCGCGCTCGTGCGCGTGTTTTTTAAGATGAATTTTTTACTATTGGCATGGCTGAGTCAAGAAATTTTAATTCTAGGGATGAAGTTAATTTTTTTCCATGAAATGTAAGATATTTCTTAATTTTAAGAAAATGTGTATTTTATCTAAATTTGACAAGAAGCTTGTCCTAATTCTTGGTCATTTTGTTCCATAATTGCTGTGAATTGATTCTCTCTGTGTGTGTGTGTGTTGATTTTAAGAAAATGTGTTATATATAAATTTGACAAGAAGCTTGTCCTAATTCTTGGTCATTTTGCTCCATAATTTCTATGAATTGAATCAATTGAGTGTGTGTGTGTGTGTGTTTTGGCAGAAGAGGGGTAATAAAAGATGGATATTTCGCAAGAATTTTCCTACTGAAACAACAATCGAGCACAATGTAGCACCAAAAAATGGCAATAATAAAATTAGAGACGGAAATAATCTGGTCGCAAAAGATAAATCCGAGCAACGGTGTACGATTGCGGTGGCCATGGCGACGGAACAAGCTGCGGTGGAGATGATTAGGCTCACTAGACCACCACCACCACCACCACCCCTTTTGGCTGAAGAACACAAGGCTGCTCTTGTTATTCAAACTATATTCAGAGGATACTTGGTAATTAAGTAATTAATTTAACATGTTATAATATATAGATTCAATTTTTAATTGGTCGATTTTCTTGTGCTTTTTTTGGTGAACTATTATGTTGTTGTTGTTTTTTTTTTTTTTTTAATATGAGTGGTTTGTTTAATGTTATAATACATATGTATGTTTGTTAACTTGTATCTTATTTTTTTTCATAAAAAAAATGTCAATTTTTGTGGGGTGATTGGCACAATGTACCCCAAAATTCCTGTTTATTTACATTTTTTACTCTAAAGCTATGAAAATTGCGAGATGACCCCTCCAATTTTCAACAATGAAAGACCGTTTCTCTCAAATTTTCCTTTTTTTTTAAAAAAAAAAGTCCCATTATGTGTTAATAAAACTTCAACTTGTTTTTAATTCTGCTAAAATTAAAAAATGATGAAGGATTATTTGGCGGATTCGTTCCACCGAAATTTGGCTAAAAAATTTGTGGAAATTACCGCTTTTTCTTGTAGTGATAATAGGATTCTTCTTTTTTTTGTTCTGCCTTTACCCATTATTTAATGAACTTACTTCTAATTTGTATTCCTAGTAACATGCATATATTTATGGAGATACATGATGCCATTTTTGCGATTTTAGTGTACAAAGTACCACTCAACTTAAGGGTGAAAAATGCTAATTATTCAATTTTTGCCCTTGAAAAAGATTTTGTTTGGTTTAAAGATTCGAAGACAAGTACTTTAGAAATGCCAATAATATAAATCCTTCTATCTAAACACAATCTAAAATTAAACCGTTCCCCTATTGTTCTCTAGGCACGGAGAGCTCTCTTAGCTCTGAAAGGTGTCGTGAAGCTACAAGCCCTTATAAGGGGACACAACGTGCGAAAGAGAGCCAAAATGACTCTCCAATGCATACAGTCCCTAGTTCGAGTCCAAGCTCAAGTGTGCGATCAACGCAGGAGGCTATCGTGCGAAGCCAAAAGCCTAAGCTCATTTCTTGGTCATGCCAAAAATAGAAGAAACTCCATTGTGAGTACTTACAAACCAAGAAAAATTTTTAAAAAAAATGTTTCATTATACTTTAGATCATTCTACTTGGATTTGAAAAAAATTGATAATTTTGCAGTCTGGAAATTGGAGTAACACTTCAAATAATTTGGATTCTGATTCACTTTCACTTGAGGAAATTCAAGCTCTAATTGAAAAAGCCAAAGAGTGCTCACTCAAACAGGGAAAGACTCTTGCTCATGCCTTGTCTCATCAGGTTTTTTTTGTCAACTCTTGTCATTATTATCTTCTTTTTTTTTTTTTTTTCCTTGATAATAATTACAATGCCCTCCTTATGTTCATGTGTAATTATACAAATTTTTCCTTTTAATTTTAAAATTTATACATATCTTTTTGAAATTTGTTTCATACCACAATCATACTTTGTGCCAATCAATGTGTGTGGTTTGATGATATCATCACTAGAATCTAAGGAATAATTACAAATACCCCCATGAAATTTGCTCCCTTTCCATAAAACTTCATGTAATATAAAGGAGGACTTTACTTCTAGATCTGTCCATTTTACACTAATTCATTTGATTACTCAATTTTTACAGGTCTGGACACCAGACAAGGATCGATTTTCAAACGAGGACTACGAAGAGCTTGAAGAAGAACATAGATCATGTTCAAGCAAGAAAACAATCCATTCATGGGATAGAAAAGATATTAACTTGTGCTATCAAAGAGATCTCGAAATCGACACCTCTAGGCCTTACTCATTCACACCACCTAATTATTCCCATAAATCGCGCCACGAGAAGTACCTTGATTCATACTCTATCCCCTCTCCTATCCACAAAAAATACCAAAACCCTCCACTCCACTCTCCAAAAACGCCATCCTCGTCCAAGATAAGGCCCGTTCAAGCCCATTCTTGCAGCCCGTGTTGTCAGACAGAGGGCCAAACAACTGAGAAACGAAATGCAAACTCAAGCTACTTGCATAAAATGAGCATGAGGGAGAAGTACTCTTGCTCCTCGCCTCAGCCGAACTATATGGGGCCCACTGCATCGGCCATGGCCCGAGTTAGGTCACATAGCACGCCAAGGCACATGAGGGGCTCGAGCCCGAGTAGAGTTCCCACCAGTCCAGCGAAGAAACGCCTGTTGTTCGACAACGAACTGAGGGAAAATGTGCCATATTATTGCACAGATTAAGATCATTTCATCATTATGCATAGTGTGTGATTAAAAGGATGACAACGCGGGCCAACTTTGTCAATCAATCAAGATTGTTTCTGGATCAAATAGAACGTACATACGTTTATTGTAATTTAATGTTTCTACTGTTGCTTTTATGGTGCTCGGGATGACTTGTAGGAAATTACTTGGAATCTTTTATGACATTCAATCTCATTTGTACTTTACTATGTTTTTCAGAGTTAGCTTTCTATCTTTATTTTTTAATAATAACTTTTTCGTGCCATTTAGTGTTCTATAATATTATTTATGCAACTTTAGTTGGTAAGGTGAAAGCAATTAGCTTCTAAACTTGTGGTTTAAGCCAATGAATTCTTGGAGTTCATCAACTGTAAAGAACCGGAAAATACAATAGGAAAACCACTGATTGATCTGGCAAAATGTCGCGTCAACAATAAATCGGGCTCCACCCATACACAGAACGAATCAAATTGTGCCATATTCATATTAATATAGAACTGGTGCATATACGAACTCGAGAGAGAGAGAGAGAATATAGCATATGCATTATGTAGTAGGCCACAGAGTGTAGAGCTCTATAAGTTATCCACCATTGATATATGCATCAAAAGATGTTCTAGTGAATGCTTTACTTTAGTGGGGCTCCCTTAAATTATTCCTATTCTTGGTTATGCTATGATCTAAATTGTGCCACTAACAAGTAAAAAGATGAACTAAAATAAATAGGATGTTGAGAGTGGGATTCGAACCCACGCCCTTTCGGACCAGAACCTTAATCTGGCGCCTTAGACCAACTCGGCCATCTCAACCGTATGATGTTCTGCTTTCAGGACTTTATATAATTAAAATAAAAAAAGCTGCTGTTACTCAAATTTGGATCAAATCTCCAACGTATTGCAAATTTAAACCCGATTGATCCGAATTATAGAAAATCTCTATTCATTGTTACTGGATCGAGCCCAAATTCGATAAAAATATCCGGCCCAAATGAATACAATAGAGAAATGTCTTAGACTTCATTTGGATTTAAGGATTCGAATTTGAAGGATTTCAACTGACCTCAAATTTGATGGATTTAAAATCCAACACAATGACTAAAAAAGTAGTTCAAAATGATAAACAAGACATTTGGTATTCATTGTATTTTGAATTTATCCAAGTAAATTTAATGAATTTGTGATTATGAATTTGAAGTTCTTAACTTCAAATCCATTAATCCAAACACAACCTTTTAAAGTATTTGTACCTTCTTTTTGTTAAATGAACTGCTCGAAGTGGTGTGTGTGTGTATTACATCGAATTTAAACATCTATGTTAATATTATATATCTATGCCATTAATTCTATAAAAGATATTATTAAAATTAGGATTGGAATTTTTAATGAATTAGACAGCTTCATCCCACTTGATCCACTTATTTTACATTACAGATATCTATAATCAAATTTGACCCATAAAATTGATCAATCAATCCGTGCATGATTTGAAAAGGTTCAAAAATGTTAAAGACGAACCCGATTTGACCACACCAAATCAAACCAAACCACCATGTAAAAGGCACATAAAATAAGTAATGAAAGCCAATTTGATAATTTGCATTACCTCTATGATCCATCATTACGTAAATCTAGGCACAATGTCTAACAGAAACTTGCAACAATATGGGCCAATTTGGATACATTTAAAAAAAATTCTTCTCTAACAGTATCTTTTATAGTGGAACTTCTTAAAAACCAATCAAATTTACGTTTAGATGCAAGCATGCGGCAACAACAATGGAGCCAGATCACTCACTCAGCGGGGTCAACGCTCGTGGGCTAACCAACCGACAGTGACTGTTTCTTTCCCGTTTACCTAACCATTGAAAGCCTTCTCAAACAATCATTTGAAAAGGTGTCAGAAGTATTTTTAACAGTCTTATTTTTGACTAAAAAGTCTACTGAAATTCAATATTTTTTTTACAAACAATTCTTAAAAAAAGTGTCTAAAGTGTTTCCGACAATTTTATTTTCGATTGAAATATATATTGAAATTCAATATTTTTTTAATGAATTTAGGGTTATTGACATTAGCAAATCGATAAAATTTAACTAAAATGATAGATTTGTATATTACATTTTCTTCTTAATTATGTAGGGCTTAATAAATTTTGTAAGCCTCTTAATTTGAAAAAAAAAATTCAATAAATTAATGAATGAGAAGATAATTTATTCTTTTTAATATTATATTATTGGTGGATATAAATTTATACATATATATGATTTTATTTTTATTTCCACTATAAAAGGCCACCTATTTCTTTTTGACTATTTTAAAGTTGAAAGAAAATTTTCACATTTATTTGATTTTTTCATTTGTGACCCTCTTCTATTTAAATTTATATTTCTTTAGTGAGATCAATTCATACCATATTTATTATAATTTTAGATATATATATACATATGTATGTATATAATAGAATTTTCAAAAATTGAGGGAACTCAATTGCAACCCCTCACCACCATGTGGCTCCGCCCATGTGCGGCAATTGAAAATATTTTAAAGAGGTGCTTTTCCGTGAAATTATTTGTAATAGCTAATAAAAAAACCACTTTTGAACTTTTTTTTTGACTACTGCTTTTGTAAAAAAACTCAACTGAACACAATTTTTTTTCAATGGCGTATTGTTTTCAAAAAATAAATATTCTTCTTCTGAAAAAGCTCATCTAAATGGGTTCAATATCTCGTAAATACGGAGAGGCTCTACTCCACAAAACAAGATATTTACCGACGATATCAGAAGTACATTTGCCCCACGAACAAGATTGCCAATGTCCTCATCATCCAAACAAAAATCAACAAAACCACTCAAATTCATGAAGCGAAAAAACATGCTGTTTATTTTACTTGCATAACTCAATCAACAAAAAACAAGCAACTCATCGTTTTGCCTTATAAACAGTTGAAATTTCACTTTCATATAATCTAAATACCTTAAGATGAAATGCAGAGGCAAAAAAAGCTAACAATTTCAAGAACTGAGGCCGAGAAAGGAAAGCCATTTTCTTAGCTTCTCATCTAACCGAACCAGTGGAACGCGACGTCCGATGTGGGGCCCACGAAAGTTGGGCTATTGCAAACGCTGCTATCAGAGTGTGAAAACAGTGTCCTGTGAAGAACCCCGGAAGGCGATGAAACAGTAGTAGCCAGTGTGCTGATCGACTCGTGGGGCGATGCTGGTTTACTGCACCCTGCACCACCTGATCCTGGCTGCAACACCTCGGCGAGGGGCCCGCCTCGTGCAAAAGGCTCCCAAGAAAATCTTGAATCCTTCAACCTCTGATCATCGTAGCATTTAACACAACTCCCCATTTGGACATTTCTCATCTCGTGATCTAGGACATTTCCAGCAGCCATAGCTATAGATAAATTGAGTGAAGGGCATAGGTTTTCATGATTTGTAGATAAAGAGGATACAGCCTTCCCATTGTTGCTGCTATTGAGATTATTGATCGACCAAGCATCGATGAAGTTACCAGTTGGAGCATCAATGTCCGGGACAGGATGATTCGAATAAGATGATAAATTCAATGGTTGCTGATCCACAAACTCTTGATTAAAAAGGGCACTAGAGCTGTAAATTGAAGAACCCTCATTCACAAACCCCATATTTGCTTCCATCAAACAACGCCATCGCTGCTCAGCCTCATTTACTGCAACCGTCTGATCATGCTCCATCATCAAGCTCAAATCCCTTCAATTCACAAGCCAAAACAAACAATTTAAAGAAGCAGAAACAAACACAAATTTACACACTTCCATTATTTTAAAGGGCAAACTTTCAAAACCCCCATCGCTTCGTCTCTAAATGCACGCATAAAGCGCAGACAAAACAACAAACCTATTAGTTCCTTTATAAGGAGGTGCAGCTGATATGGTGAGATCAGTTTTAGCATTGAACAGCAAAAGGGGTTGATCATTTGGTGCAACAATTTCTTGGGAACAAGTGGGATTTGTAACAGGGCTTTGCTCGAATCGCGGTTTCTTGTGGTTTTCATCATTCTTTTTAACTTCCACAGGCTTTCTTGAACGGGGACGACCTCTGTGAAGGTGGCGCTCGCAGTACTTCTGGTTGGGCGCCACATCTCTAGAACACCTCCATTTCTTGCCGTCGGTTCTCTTACATCTCCCGGGCTCTGGATCTCCATTTTTCGAATATCTCACATTATATAGTGCTTCAAAGGATCAAGAACATTCAAGTAACGACAATAGCCCAAATCAAATCAAAGACAACAACAGCAACAGAAAAAAGCTATCTTTGAATAATGGATTTGGGGCTAAGGGCTCCAATCCATAATATCAAATCCTTATAATGTGAAATCATTATCACAACCCTCAAATCCTCTATCCAAATATAACCTTTAAATAACGAAAATTTGAAAAAATAAGTAGAAAGAAAGTCAAGCTCACAAGAAGCAGAGTAGTCCACAGCTCCAGCAGGAAAATTTCCTGAAATTGGGAAGAGAAGTTCATGGGGCACTGGGACAGAGGAAATCATGTATTTATAGATCATAGCTTGTCTCTCTAGCTCTTTCCATTGAGCAAATGTAAAAGGAAACCACATACTAGCAGCCATCCCTCCACCTGTATAAAAGTCCACAAAAACACAAGAAAAAGCAAATAGAAGTTAGAAAACACAAGGCAAAATGCAGTGACCTTTCTCTTTCACAGATTCAATCCGATTCTTGATTTTCCCCATGAAAATTGCACAAAGAAAGAGAAAAATGAAAAGGGCTATGAAAAAAAAATTGAAATTTAAAATTTACCTGGGGATTTGTAAGGGGTGGTGGGATAAGAAGAAGCAAAAATGTCAAAAGGCTGCGGATTAGTACTACTACTCCTTGTGAAATTTGCACCACCAACATCGTTAGCTCCGCCGCTATTACTGCCGGCGGGCCCCACACCCCCACCTCCACCACCACCGCCGCCGCCAGATGGACGGCCAAGATTGTTTTCACCCATCATGGAAATCTTGGAAGGGAATGATTCAGTACTGTGCAACTTCACCAAACCAACAACATCACTATTTGATGATGATGGTGGTGATTTCGTGTCTGAAACGATGAACCCACTACTTGCTTTAGCTCCTTTTTCCATAGCACTCTTTCCTTAAATGGAAAAAACCGCCTTTTACTCAAAATAACCACCAAAAAAACCCAAAACAACAAAGGAAAAACAACAAAATTGAATATAAAACCAAACCCACTCCTAAAACACGATTATCCTAAAAAAAGAAAGCTCATATAATGATGAATCCTCCAAAGACAAAAAGAAAGCTCTTGTTACTGGGATTTCAAGAAACCAGTATTTGGGAGAATATTTGTTTTCACTTTTCTTCTATTTTGATTTAAATTCTAGCTAGCTTAATATTTATCCACTGGTGGTGTGTGCGCAAAACGAAAAAGATAGCAGTGGGATTTTGATTAGAAATGGGGTGTGGGGTTGAGGTTGGAATTTAGCAGTTGTTTTTGCCGCCACTCTCGGCCTTTGCTTTGCCTCCATGCTTCCAACATTCGCACCGTTGGAGACTAGACACAAACACTGGGGATGGAGAGAAAAAGTATCAATACTTTCTTTATCTTGTCTTCTTTTTTTTTTTTCTTTTTTTTTGGTTACAGTTTATCTTGTCTTCTAACACTCCGTCTCTCTCTCCCTCTCTCTCTTCTTTCTCTCTCTTAATTATTGCCATGTCTATCGTTCTCTGCACTTACTAAAGCTTGACCACCGTACCGCTTTTCTCATTATTTTAATTTGATCATTGGTATATGTAATTTTTAGTTTATTTTTAGTAAGTATTGATAGATAGATAGATATATTGTTACTAAATGTCAATATGGCTCAAATATATTCTTAATTCCTACCAACCCGTGGAGTGTGGAGTCAATTGGATCCAATTTGGGTCATGAACAAATTGTTGGGCTACGACCCGTGTGGATAAATTTTAAAAAGTTTTTTTTAAATTGTATTTTTATAATATAATATATTTAAATTAAGTAATTTTATGTTTAAATACAATAATTAAAAATAATATAAAAGGTAATTTTATTTAAGCTTACTTTGATAATTTTATAAAATCCATTTTCGAACTAATTTTTGGCTTATGTTTTTACCTAAAATAACTATCTAAATACAATTATTTTTAAAAAATAAATATTTATCTTCTAGAAAAACCATCCAAACTAGCTCTCAGTTCAATCTTTTATTTATAGACAAAATTACTATTTGAGTACATGAAAGTATGTATTCGTATTTCACTAGATATGTAACTTGATAATGAGAGTTTGAATTTGAGATCGGCTACTACGTTACTTGGTGGTGGAGGGAGAATTAAGCGGACGAGACATAATATGTTTTTTTCCATAAAACAAAGGGGGTTAATTTTTAGGATAAGAGTAGGATGGAGTTGTACGTTTGTAACTTCGTCCCCTCCAATAATGTCTTAATTTCATTTTATAAAGTCATGATCTGATTAATTTTTTCGTATAAAAAGACAAAAAGCCATTAATCTGAGTAACTTCCTTTGTGCCCAAACTCGAGTAGCCCAACTCTATTATTACAAGAAGTTGATAGTAGAATTACTTGATCTGTCCTTATAACAGAAAATTCATCAAAAGCCATGGTAGACTGTCTCATATTTGAAATAAAAACTTTCCAAGTATATTAATTGTGATGTTGACAAGACATGGAAATAGTCTTGAAATGACAAAGAAGAATAATATTATTATACTACTCATGTTTAAATAATGGTTTTTTGGATTGGAGGTGAGGTACATCGAAGATAAGGCAGAACAATGGAATTAATTTCCTCACCCCTCAAAACTCAATTTCACAACCTTCAATAAAAATTTTATAATTTGAGATATTGCGGTAAATAGGTAATCGGAATTTTATTTATCGTTCGCATATATATTCTTTTAAATGATATATTATCTGTATCAGTACAAAATAAATATTATTTGTATTTGATTATAAGTATTCGAATAATAAATAAATGCAGATATGGTAATTGTATATCCGCTTCATTTAATATTCGCTTCGAATGTATATCTGACAGATATATTTGTTTAATTATATCGTTTATCCATATCTCATAAATAATATTAAAAATTATTATTATTATTACTGGTGGGTAAGCAGAAACGATATTCAACTATCCGAATAATCTACAATTTTATCAAATTTTTTAGAAATACTAAATGAATTTGGATATATCCGAATTAGCAAAATATCCATCAGTTTCGAATTTGGATATGAGATTTTAAATATCGATCGGAATTTGTATACAAATACGAATATCAAAAAATTTAATCGAATACAAATTCGAATACTACACACCCACTCCATCTAATATACACATTATTACTATTGAGACGTAGTATTGAGTCATAGTATTGAGCCATAGTGGGAACTTTGACTCATGTTTTATAAATATTTTGTTAAAAATAGTTAAGTGCTCATTATTTCATATAAAAACATAAATAACTAGACTAATGAGCAGCATTGCTTTGACATAATCTGTTTACTATAATCTAGAATTATGAACAATAATATAAAATGTTTAACCAATCATTAAAGAGAAAATTATGGGTAAAGAGTGAGCGTGGATAGGAATGGCGGCGGGATGAGTTTACGCAAGCTTGGCATAACCTGAGACCCCCAAGATTTTATAGAAATTGGGATTTAATGTGGACTCGAACCCAATATTAACATATTGGATCCGTCAGATCCGCTTTATGATTTAAAAACAATTATAATTATTTCTTGTTCTAAAAATAATGTCACCACAACATTTTAAAGGTTGGGAAAGAACCATAGTTTTACGAAAAAAGAAAATGATTATTTATAATTTTTTATGAGCATATTTTAATTTTTAAAAAATTAATCACTTTTATCATGTTTTTATTTTTGTATATATACACAACTTATTTACTATATAATTATTTTAATACACAAAAATAACATATTTATATTTTTTATATAAATTTTTATGTAATATATACATTTCTTTATAACATGTAAATATATATCATAATTTATACATGTTAATAAAAGATATACATAATTTCACCAAAAAAAAAAAGAAGATATACATAAACTTAATGGGACCCATAGGAGTGAGACATCGAAAGGAAAAGAGTGGGATGCTATAATTAATAATTTGCGGGGGCAGAAGCGTAAAAGGAGGTGGACAGCTGTTGAGTTGTGATAGAATAGATAGCCAAGTCCGCATCACCAGCAGATGCAAATTATGCAATGAATATAGTGATATTATAAATTAAAACACCGAGTATAATGATTCGAAATTTTTTTTTAGTAAATAAATAAAATTACCAGCATAAAATTTCATATTTACCTTTGATTTAGAAATCGATCACTTTAAATTTTGGTCTCGTGATTTCTAGCTCGTCCTAGTTGATTGCTAGAAATTATTGGGAGTGGCATACTCCTTATATATATTTCTCAAAAGTTTCATACTACATGTGTAATATCAAACTAATGTTTTTAATTGTTATTTAACTATAATAATGTCAAGAGGAGTTAAAATCTGAAATTGTAACATCATCAAATTTAATTCGACTGTTGAAAGTATCATCTAAATAATATTCAAATACGTAACATCTCATGAACCATATATGAATTATTAAAGTTGAAGCTATCAGTGGCCCAATGACCATAAGATAATGTGTTCGAGATTCAAATCCGTAAACAGAGTAATTTTTTCATTAATCTCGATATTTCAATTATGAAAGAGATAACTCCCATCAAAAAAAAAATTATGAATGAGATAACTTTATCTCTATGAATTTGAAATACTTGAAAAAAAATTATAAAAATAAAATATAATTACTCGATCGTTCTTCATTAAAAGAACTTATCTAGCACTAAAATTAGATTTACTGTTCCATTACAATTTCAAGGAGGGTGCAGATGTATACTATTTTTAAAAAAATGCAAATATTTTGTTTTTGTAACATCATCATATAATTATCAATAATACAATTCATAAAATACTATCCACTTATATAATACTCATATAGTATTTTTAGTTATTAAATTAAACATGATAATATCATTTCATATTTTTAATACATTTCGACATATTATATTCAAATTCGATAATTAAAATATCGTAGTATGAGATTTTCCCAATGGGGCATAAGTTGATTTGATATGGAATTCCTACTTATGACAAGATAGGACATGTAAATGCACTGATTTAAGGGCAAGTGGGCAGGTACAAAGTAGAGAGAGAAACAGAGAGAGAAACAGGGTCTTGTGCCTCCACGGAAGGAAACAAAACAATAACTACAAAATGGGCCACTTACTGTAGATCCGTTTTGTGATTCGAAAGCTACCACCCCCGAGGAAACAACCACACACTACGCCAAGGATATATGACCTAATAATATTCGAATATATCTTTTCTTCTATTCTTTAAAGTATGCCGTAGATCTTGTTATACACAAAATGGAATATAAATTAGCATGTATTATAAATTGAATAAAGCATAGAATAGAGATATGCAACACGAGATTTGAAGCCCCAAACAGTACTCATGTATGATGCTTTTGATATTTTCTACCATTTCAGAGGAACTTAAAAGCAAGAATTCAATATATTTTAATTTGGGATTTTCATGAGACAAACATAAGAAATGGGGCAAATTATGCTTGCGCCCCTTTGATATGTATTGTAATTATAAATTAGTCCCCAAGGATTTAAATATTATAAATACCCCTAAAGTACATATCAGCTTAATAAACATCTTTCATCAAAAAGTGTAGACGTAATTTACCCTAGTATTAAAGATAAAATGCAAAATATCACTCTTTAGAGTAAGAAGAACAATCTAAATGATATAGCATTTTCAATAGGATTCAAATTCAAATTTTCATACCTATAAAGTTTATGATCAAAGTTTTATCATTTGAGCGGTCTTACCAATGAGGTTATAGATTAGATGGTTGTATTATCAAAAAACATATTATAACTTGTGTAGAGATTAAATAACGTTTCGTTAAAATTACTTCTAGCAAGGAACAGACAGATTTACAGAAATGGAAAACAAAATAAAAAAATAAATCTAATTGTAATGCATTGAGGACCTAGAATCTTGTGAATCCGAGGAGGAGGAAACACTTACGCTATCTGGTGACAATATCAGCCAGTTTTAACTTCAACTTCAAGTTACCAGCTTGAACTAATATTTCTGCTTTAGATGGATCCAATTTCAATACTTTTGCTTCCTTATTGAGAGAAGGAACATTTACCATGTCGCCAACCTTGGGAAGTTCGACTTTCTTCTCTGCAGTGTGCCAAAAAGTGATCACAATAAAATGGAGAACTATGAGAAATATAGTATCACATAATGCCATTAGTGTACTTTCTCCCCGTTGTCACAAACTTCTCCTCCTAATTTGAGGATTACAAATATACCCCACTTACCATTGAAATTTAATCAAGACTGATAGAATTTGTAAAAAAAAATAAATAAATAAATAAATAACTTAGGATGACATCATGAATATATTTTAAAGTAATTTAAAATATTTATTAAAGTATAAATGATGGCATCCTAAAAATAATGTGTAACAACTGACAAAGGAGGTTAACCATAAGATGGATATAAATTACAGGGCCAGTAATATATCGCCGTCATTATGAAACCCCTCCTAGTTTCAAGATGTCAAATACACCCCTTTGATTGTTAAAATTTAATCAAAACTGACAGAGTTTACAAAGACCATGGACAACAACATGGATATATGTGTGAGATTTGAAAAGTTCATAAAAATTTTAATGAATGCATCACTAAATTATGTGTATTGACTAACAAATGAAGGTGACATAGACATAAATTACTAGGGCGGTACATAAATAATTATGAACCCAAGATGAAAAATTTGTATAGTTGCACATAATTATAGAGGAATGCGCTGTAATCATATTTCAATATAATACCAGACTTCTGTGTATAATTCGATTACCTGTAGTTGACTGGTTGGTATTATTACCCATGGAATGTGCAGTCCCAGTCGCAGCAGAAGTTTTTTTTTCTCCTGTTGTAGCTTGATGATGGACGACCATTGGCATATGCCTATCCATATCTGTATCTGTTTTTACTGGCTGGGATGGTTGAGTACGAACTGATCGGGATTCACGAACTTTTTGGTGAATGATTGAACGTGCTGAAGCTGCTGCCTTAGATATTTCTTGCATTATCCTGTATCTTTCCTCCACGCTGTGTTCCATTACTCTCTTTCTGGTCAAGAGTAGACTCTGATGAAGTTTCTTCGAGAGCCTGAACCCAAGAAAGTATATATGGTATCTTGAGTATTTTTGTTCTAGCAAAATAATATGAACCAAAATTTTGGGTATATTTTGGTTAAAGGGAAAAGATTCTCACCTTAGGTAGTGCTGGGATTCAAGAATTTTTTCATGATAAACTTGCTTGAATCTCTCCATATCAACTATCACCTGTACTAAAGTCAAACGAGTTTGACTAACTAGAGTAACAAAAATCAGGGATCATTATGCTTAGTTTACTTGAAGCTGAGCATACGCACTAGTAGTTCTGGACATTCAGACAACTAAGCTATTTAGTAAATAAGGGTTTTAATCAGTTCTGTCTGCGCTAACTTGGTAAATCAAATAAATAACATCTTCCTAGGAAACTACAAGCTCTTTAGGGAAAATGAAACTAAGAGTGACTAAGAGAAGAGCTAGAGTTGCTCTATAGTTAATGTCCCCTCCTGAAGAACTAAAAATTTAATGCCATCTTTTTTATGGGAAATCAATCTAAACATGCACATAGAACCAAACTCAATTACCTCATTGATTTCTGCACTTGATGCTCCATATAGTTCGCAGTGCATTATCCAAAATTTCAACAGGCAGTCCAAGCCTCTCACCAATATTGATTGCATTCGAGCGCCCTAAATTTAAAAATAAAATACTGCTAGCAGGAAATCTTCAAAATGAAAATGCAGAAGGCAAAAATACAAAACAGTGGCTGAACACAAGAAGCTTAACATGATCAAACCATGACCCACCACCCATGAAGCAAAGTAACATCACCTCTCCTCTGTCCAACAAGAGGTCCTAGGTTCAAACTTAGGCTCCCCTATCCCCAATTATATATATATATATAGATAGATAGATAGATATATGACTGATGTTGCCAAGTGTAGAAATAATTGGCTATAAGATGCTCATAGCTGTCACTCAGCAATATGATGAAGGAAATGATATAGCAGAAGAACTATTAATTGTTCTTTGTGTTCGAAATCACGATTCAGCAGAATATCTAACTACCCAACAGGCAAGTATTTGGAAAATAAAACAAGCCAAAACCTGGTACTCCCCAGAGTATCCTGTAAGTGGGCTTCAAGTTCACTTCATCAAATTCCATACAAGCATTTTCGAAGGCGTCATTGCTGCCATAATTGTTAAAAGTAATAACCCTTATGTTAAATTCTGTGATCTCAGGTGTCATTTAATATTTCTTCACTGTATAAGCTACCTGTACTTAAGAGCTTTGAGTTCGCCATGATGTGTGGTAGCTATTGTCAACAAAGCAGCATCAGCAAAAGCTTCCAACAATGACATCCCTAGGGCAGCGCCTTCTAGAGGATTCGTCCCTGCACCAACCTAAAGTTGTTCGCTGGGGTTAAACAAGTGGTGTAATATTACCAGATTTTCTTTCCAAAGTTTCCCATTTGTTCGGGTGAAAGAACTGCAAATCATTTTTCAATTCTATAGGCTAAAACAATTATAGATATCTGTGTATCTAAAGCATTTTTGTCATTATTTTTATTTTTATTTATTTAAGGTTTACTTTTTATTATTCTTCTTCATTAAAAGAAAATAATAATGATGTACTGGTCAACAAACTACACTGATAAGGGAAAAATAAAATTCCATACTTCATCCAAGAGCACCAATGACAAACTTGTTGCAAGGGACTTGATTTCCTGCAAGGTTAGAGAAGAAACACCAAAATGTGACTCCCACTAAGGGAAAGAATCAGCAATAGAAGGTGAAAAGAAGACAATATATACGATACAAATAAATTGTGTTAAGCACTCTACTGAAGGAAATAGTATGTGCAGTATTTGCTAAAGTTTTTCACAATCAAAAAAACATTTCTATTTTTTTAATAATCCAAGGCGACTTTGCTTGAATGCCCAGGTATAGTCAATGACAAAGCCAACTCCAGCTTCAGATAAACTAAAACTATAAAATTGTTGAAGACCTCATCATATGTAGATCAAGTTATAGGTAAGACAAAAGACTCTTTATGGCTCTAGGTACATGAGACACAAAAGAGACATCAACTTACACTAATTTGTTTCAGATGGCCAGAAAAGGTAGATAAAGATTGAGATAGAGATTGTTCATCTCCGATGTCAGCAAGTACAAAATCAAACCAGGGAATCCTTGCTGGTTCTGAAGCCAAGACATAGAGACCTGCAACACTTTTTATCAAAATTGCACAAGCCTGTACTAGCATAAAGTATATGAGAAGAGAACAATGGTCCATGAATCGGAAATAGACAAATAATAAAGTTTTCTATATACAAAAATTTTTGGTGAACATCGTGATATATAAGGGAATGAAACTCATATCTTAGTAGACAGGTAGAATAGCTGAATATCTGATAGGATATTTATTAGAATATTTTACCTTTTCTTTAGTAGTTCTACAGTTTTAGGCAGACAGCTTTTTTGTATTTGACTTTACCCATTCTCTATCTAACGGATTTAGTCAATAGTAGTAGAAATATTTTCTCATCAACATCAACAAACATAAATCAGAAATCAGAAATTAACCTGATTTTGCCATCATAGCAGCCAACCCAACTGTCTTCAGGCAAATGGTTTTGCCTCCAGTATTGGGGCCGGTTATGACAAGAACTCTAGTATTCTGTGCTACAAATATGTCAAAGGGTACAGGAAGAGCTTGTTTCAACCTAGCAACCTGGAATAACGACTTAAACCATGAATAACTAATATTATATGCATGGAAGCCTATGTAGACTCGGATGATTATAACAACCAGAATATTATCTTAACTGAAAGATTTACCTGCATTTCCAAGGACGATACGTTCAATTCTTTTGCTTCTTTCCGCTTTGCAAGTCCTCCTAGTTGTTTTCTCCTCCTGATTTCCTGGCAATATATATGATCTTAAGAAAAACTAACCAAGCTCCAGACGATAGCGATGAAAATTTGTGCGAGTATGCCGGCTTAATGGCAGTGCTGAACTAACCCCAAGGATAACCATGGAGAGCTAAACAGTTACATGAACTGAAGATCTAACATGCTAAAAGCCACAAAACAGGACTAAATTAAGACGATATTTTATGATGGTATTAAGGTGTTAACGATGACTTCTGAAAATAAGTGCTCCATGGCAAGCTCAATTGTTGAAAATCAACCGAATCTTCCATCCTCCCAGTCATACTGACATATTAAAATTTAAACTATCTCATTACAGAGTTACCAATAAATTAAAGCCCCTCGACTTAAGCGTTTTTGGTTGTCTTGCTCCATCACAAACGAGCTCCAAAATGAACTAACAAACTAATATTACCAAATACCAAATTAAATGAAGCATGACTTACAGCATTTGCATTACTGAGATCCTTCATGGCCATTTGCAAATTGTATCGATGCTGTTGAAGCAATAGAGGATGATAAGCTTTAGGCAAATATAAAGTCCACTTCATCCGACTGAGTTGTGGCATTAATGAGATTGTGTCCTCTGACGATGTTTCAGTATTAATAGTGCTGTCTTTATCTTGTGGCAAATACAAATGAGGACATGAACCCTCAAAGGAAAGGCTATATCTTGCCCTAGCATTGATCTGTATCAGATCAAGGAGAGGAAAGGGGAAACAAAAAAAATAAATAAATAAATAAATAAAATAAAAAGAAGAAATTAAGAACCCAAGCGTTATAAATATATAATGATAATGTGCACGTAAAGAATTCCACTCACTGATTTGGCGTGTGAATGAATCTTACAGGATGGTGGATGTTCTCTTATAAAAGAATATACGTCTAGAATACGATTTAACATTCTCAAAAGATGCTACTCCAGAAATCAATAATCAAATGGTGATATCCCCCCTCCCCACCCCAACAAACAACAAAAAACAACAAAAGAGAAAAGAAAAAGAAAAAGAAAAAAAGATCAGATCAAGTCAAACCTGCAAAACTATCTAACACAATAACCAATTTATCATTCACCAAATGAGAGTGCAACTTTGCAAGTGTCATCAATTTATACAAAAGAAGCTATTTATACGTAGGATTATCACCTAAAATAGAACTGAGAACTGGGGTATTTGACGCATACCATGTCTATCTGAATCATGCTGTCGAACACCTTTTCAACATCATTAAGATCCATTTGCATCTGCACACAAAATAAAAGTCAAAAACAGATAGCTCACTTTAAGTTCAGACAGAGAAGAAGGGCAATAGCTCAACAAAGTTGTCAAAACCTTCTTTGATATCTTTAAAAGCACCTCTTCCTCTGCCTTCGCCACAGAGAGCCTTGCTTGTTGCAGCTCATCATTTAGTGGAACCGCAGAGATTGGTTCTACAAGGCTTCCTGAACCTGAACCACTACAGTAAAGTATTATTTCTCTCAGGACAACTATTAGTAGAAGTATTGCAGCAGATTAACAGAGCTGCATGAGTTCAAACAACTCATCTTGAATCTTTGATACTAATAAGTATATTGAGATTATAAATTACTGTACATCAGAGTAACACCATAGTCAACTGAAAGAATTTGATGCACCTTGCCAACAATAGTCCCTCAAAACCTGGGCGGGTCCCAGCACCAGACTTTATGCACCATCTGCCATCAATATTACATATTTCCTGTACAGTGAAGGAAAAAATTTTGACGTATAAGCATACAATAACTATTAGTGAAATCTGTATACTTTACTTTCCAACCTGCATATATACAAAGAACAATTTACATATGAAAAACCCAAAAGATATACATAATATGGTACATATATTTCATAGACAAGGAGGAGCTTACCAGATTGGATGTTTCTTTTCTTTCATTTCTAACCATGCTTTCCATCAACTGGTACAGCTGAACAAGGAAGATAATAAAATAGGTAATAGTCAGGCATCCTCAAAGAGACCCTGCCAACCCCCAAATTACAGATAACTTCGTTTGCAAATCTAGCCAATCAAACCCACTGAATTCACGTAGCCCCAATATCCTGAACCTTTTCCATCAAACCAACAAGTATTTTGGTCAACGTGAAAGAACATAATTTTACCTTTCTCTCAAGAAACCGCACTTGATCACGTGCATGTCTCAAGTTTGAACTCTGAGCAGGAAATCTATCAATCAAACTGAAGATAAAATGAAATCTGTAAATGCATTATTAACTCTAAGAACTGACCGCTGAATCTTTTACTGAGCCATCTTCATCTACAAGTTGCTCTATCAACTTAACTAAAGGTTGACTTATAACTAATTCCATAATCTGCAATAAATTATTTCAAAATATGGAATATTGGCACACCATTAGACAATCAATAGACAGAGCAATTACAAGTTATTCAAATAACTACAGTACCATTTCCGATAGTGGCATAAACCTTCGAAACCAATCTGAATCTTCCTTTATTGCAGCTTTGACATTTACTTGCAGTGCATCTGCAAATTTTAGCAGTGCCACAAGTGCAATCGCTTCATGCCCACTCAATGGGAAACCCCTACGAGCACATTTTATGCTAGTTTCCACCTTCAAGAAAAGATATTATCAGTTTCATTAACCATCCATTTGGATCTATTATGTACCATGAAGGAAAGTGAAATACAAAAGCACTCATAGAGTATTTCTTCTGAACTAAGAAAGTATCTAGTCTAAGGAATTTCTTGTAACAATCAAGAATCATGAACAAAAAAGATGAAATATACTTGTCAATTAACAAACATACATGGTAATTTAACTCACTCCAAAGTCCAAAAATAGAATATTCCACGCATGAAAAGCTATTTAAACCAAGGCATCATAGCAAAACTAGGATGCATTTTATCATACCAAATCAACATCAATGCCAGTAAAATCCATCATGGCACCATATTTGTGCATCTCCACGGCCGCATTGGTCTCGTCCAGTAGCTTTATGCTGTCATCATATGCCTTATTCAAATTCCATAGCTGCTCCTACAAACACAAAATGAACAACCTAAGATCGAATTAAACAGAAAGACCAGAAAATACCACACTTATCATATGCTACCTCTGTTACACATTTAAACGTAAAACACCGGGACGTATAATCTTCTCACAAACTTATCGTGTTCATTTTTCACATGATAGAACTTCAATTTACATAATAGTGTGGATTTCATTTAATCTAGTTATATAAACATACCAACTAGATCACTAACACATTAAAAAAAAACAAATAAATATGTGACTAGCTAAATAAAGTTAGCTGAGAATCACACCAACATCAACAGGACATTCAGTTACGGCCTCAGGAAGTACACAGCCATGGCACCACACGACGTTCAAGCATGCCCGTGATAGATACGAAATACTGTATATGCAGACTTAAACGCAAACACACACACACACATTGACGTTTGAATGATGAGGCTAAAGTGCCTCTACCTTGGTGGCTTTTTTGCCGAGCGAAGTGCCGGCGAAGGAAACGACGCAATCACATAGCTGATCCCACTGCAGAACTCTGAGGCTATCTAGAACCACAGACGGTTGATCGCCATTAACGCTATGGTTCCCGGAAACAGCTGCCAGAGGGTTTCCGATGAAATTTTGAGTATTGGGCTGAAATTGGATAAACTGAGCGGCAAAGGTGGCGGTGACGCCGGCGCCGGCGGTGGTAGAGACTCCGAGAGCTGTGATCGGAAAAGTAGAGAGAGAAAAATTGTGAAGGATTCGAAGTGAGAGCATTGTAGTTGTGGCAATTACGGAGTTTGGAGATGAATTTTGGGATAAAAGGAGGGAAATGAATTTGGATTAGGCTGCCATGGAGGAGGCTGGTACTTCCACGTTTTTTACTCCACTTATAATTATGTTGTTTTCCTTTTTTAGTCACTTAATTTTGTTGATATTTTTTTCAGCCCACAAAATAAGGGGAATTTTACTTACCTCCCATAAACTTTATATAGTAGTATTTATTTAGAAAAATTCTTCTATGCATTTAATTTGGATCCCGCATATGCAACATTGACATTGCACCACATCATTAATTCACTTATAAAAAGAATTGAAAATATAACACAATCTCAACTCTCTGATTTATATGTGGAATCCACACACCAAGTACATACAAAAATTTTCTCACTTATTTGTAATTTTTTTTTTCTTATTTGTGTACATTTGATACAATACTTTTAATTTTTATTGAACCCCTTAATTATTTTCTTAGTACACCCTCTATTTTGACATATACAAGTCAATATGTATACATGGTCCCCCTAACTTTGAAATCCTAACTATCATCATGTTTCTCAAACAGTAATAATGACAATCTAATCTATCTTGATATGATGTTTGGCCGCTCATTGAGGTATTTTACTAACAAGGCGCAATTACAGTGTTTGATTTTCATACATTACAGAAAAAGCACCTCGACAAATGAAGAGGTACATTCAGTTACATTTAGTTCAAAATTTCATCTTCAATTGATGCGAGATGAAATTTATTGTCGCCACTTATAATATTTGTGGTATTTATCATTTTAGGGAAAAAAAATAGAAGGGAAAAAGAAACAATAATATACATCTAGTCTTTAACTAAGACCAACGTGAAAAAAATTAATATGGACATCCTTGATGTTTTCGTAGCATTTTTAATTTATTTATAAAAGGTAATATATAAAATATAATACAACATAAACCGTATAATGTATAAATGGATCGTTTTCAATCTATTCTAAAATAATAATATATAAAAACTAATATAAAATGGACCATTGAATATATAGGTGGGCCAAATACCAAGTTTATGTAAAAATTATTGAGGCCCATACTAGTCAAAAATACTGGATTTCATACTCCAAATTACAACACTAGGGTTTATACTTTAAAAGGGTTTTAGAATTGTGCTCAAAAAATTTTGAAAAGAAGAAGCAAACGCATAAAAATGAACGAAATGCAGCAGCAACAGGCGCCGGCGCCGCAGGCTACGAACTCCTCAGCGCCTTCAACGCCCCTCAGTCTCGTCTCCACCGAGCAGATTCAGAAGGTACAACTCTCACTCCTGCGAGTGCCACATCCTACGTTTGAAGAGATGATCGTACATAGTCTTTGTATGTGCCCCCTCAAATGAAAGAAGAAAAAAATAAAATAAAATTATGGAACCCTCATGGCTGATTAAGCGTGGATGACATATTGGGATTTTGTAATGTTTTCTTTCTTTTTTTTTTTTTTGCAGTTTTTAAATGGGTTATTTACATTTTAAGTGCATGATTTCTTTGAATCAAACTATATATATATATATATATATATATATAGATTTTGTAATGTTTTCTTGTTATTTTTTGCAGTTTTCAAATGGGTTATTTACATTATAACTTATAACTGCATGATTTCTTTGAATCAAACCTTACACACACACACACACACACACACACATATATATATATATATATATTCTCATGTGCGTGTAGTTGTTCACAGATTTGGTTGACGTAACTTTGTCATCAACATAAACTTTGCCGCCGCCGCCCCTCCTCCCCCCCCCCCCCCCCACACCCACGACCCATTCTATTGTTTTGATCATATTTTATTATGTCAAAATTTAGAACACTATCATGGCAAATGTACAGTAGCGGTTTTAACTTACGGGCTTAAATCATTTTTTTTTTCCGCAGTATTTGGATGAGAACAAAAACTTGATACTGGCTATAATGGAAAAGCAGAGCATGGGGCAAATGGCAGAATCTGCACAGTAAGTTAAAGCTGTTCTAATTTGAGATGGCTTTATCAATCATCGACTCGCGAACAGTTCGATTTTTTCTTTCCTAATGTGCCGGATCGCGGTGTTTTTATGATTGTTGTGTTGTTGTGTGGAGTTCATTATAGGCATCACAAGAGTCTATATTGTGGCTGTTCCTTAACATCACCTTGTTCTTTTTGCATTCTAATCATTCTGCTGTTGATATTTATCACCATATCATCATTTGTCATAACT
Organism: Petrea volubilis; assembly: GCA_026212405.1. NCBI lineage: Eukaryota > Viridiplantae > Streptophyta > Magnoliopsida > Lamiales > Verbenaceae > Petrea > Petrea volubilis. Next base: position 22,789,079 of record CM047883.1, on the reverse strand, counting down.
CATAATCAACTATTTCTCATGTTTTGAGCTTTGCCTATTAGCAACAGAAATTTAATGCAAACAAAGAATCTTGATTCTTATGATCGTAGGTGGAGCCAAGAATTTTTGTTTGGGGAGAGACGAAATTTATATAAAATATTAAATATATTTCTACTTTGGTGGGGCGGGGGGCGGGGGTTAAGATTTTCAAAAGGATACATAGGGGTAAACAAATTGAGTCAAGTCGAACAAAGTACAGATCGAGCTTGATTTGAATTTCTTATCGAGCTTGAAATCTTGTTTGAGCTTGGTTTGATTATTAGATGAGGTGAGCTCAGATGAGCTTTAATCGAGTCATACTCGAGCCTTGCTCGAGTAACTTCATATTTTTGCGCATATATTTCCTCCATAATTTAATTAATCAATTCGAGGTTTGAGTTGAACCTCGAATTCTATTGAATGAAAATATGTGTTCAAACTTGGTTTGTTAAGCTTGACGAACTGAGCTCAAACAAGCTTTTCGTGATCGATCTCGAGTCAAATTTCGAATAGCTTGATTCATTTTTCAGCTTCACGTTAAACGTTTTAGGTATCAAGCCATCCTTCAGAAGAACTTAACGTACTTAGCTGCCATCGCCGATGCCCAGCCTCCACCAGCCCCCACATCAACCCCGTCGCAGGTACGTCAAATACTTCTCCAACACTCGCGATGAAAACATCGCACTTGTTAACAATCGAGTGTCCTTGCAGCCTTCGGTTACCAGTACTGTCGCGCCACAAGAAAGTTCCCCTATGCCGCAACCCCAGGGCACGACAATGCAGCAGCCACCGCAGCAGCCTGGTCCACCTGCTCCGATGTTGCATTTACCAGTCTATCCCGCTCGGGCGCAGGGCCAGCAGAACCAACTGTACCCATTCCAACAGCAGAAGCAGCAATTGCAAGCACACCAGAGTCTTGGAGGGGGTGCCAATGGCGGCATGAACCTATTTATGCAACGTGGATTTGGCAGTTCGGGCGGCTTGATGGATTGGAGGGGAAACTCAGGCGATCACGGCCATGGAAACTTGGGTTTCGGACCCGTAGAGGGCAGAGAATGATGATCTTTAGATGACTTGCTTAGCGTTGTTTTCTCAGGAAAGTCGACCCGCATGTGAAGATTTGATTGGAACTTGGGAGCTTTCTTGGGGATGGTATATATACTTTGATTTTGGTCATACATGAACAAAGAAAAATGTTCTTTTGGTACATACAGAGAAGGTTTCACCTTCTATCGTGTGAGAAAAGGTCATGAAGTTGCATTTGCTAACCATGTTTATTATACTTGATTTTGTCGAAATACTGACTCACAATACATAGATATTTGATCTATTTACTTTTGGAACTGTTTGACTTTAAAAAAAAAATTATAGTATAAAAAACACTATTAAAAAAGCATTTTTTTTAAAGAAAATCAATCTAAATGGGTCCTTAATCTGTTCCTACATGTGCCGTGAGCTTTATAGTTTAAGATGAGCCAAACTGACTCGTTAATATAATAAATCATCTCAACTAAAGCTTGACTTGTTTCAGGCTCAAGCTTAACGAGCTCTTTTAGGCATTTGTGCCGAACTCGAATTTGCATATAATTACCCAAGATTTCATGAGCTGGCTAGCGTTTTCTTTTTACTTTTTTATTTTTAAAATTCAATTAAATTATTTGGAATCTTGAATTTTCGTTAAACCAAGCTTAAAATTAAAGAAAACAATAATATGTAGGATGCAAGAAAATTCAAGTTATTTAAAATAACTAAACATCAATCGATTAATTATTTTAATCACTTATTTTTGTCTTATTGTAAATGACATGAGATCCAAATCGATACTCGTAGGACCTCATAATTAAAATTCGAAGCCTATCAAGCTCAAACCCTAAAATTTTTCTAAGGCTCAAATATGTTCCCAACTGATTTAAACCGCATGTCCCCAATCCCTTGCATTAACACTTGTTCAAACATGACAGCACCCGGACACCGGGTTCTCAAACCCAAACCCTTGCATTAATAATTGTTCAAACATGGCATTACACTGAACTAATACAGTGCCCGGACACCGAGTGGCCAACCACCAATGACCCACATAATAAAAAAAAAATTATAACTTCAGTTTCGTCAGACACACTGAAAGATAAGAATTCAGGGATAATGGGTGCACCCATCACCAAAATTACCACAATTTCTCGTTATAATTTAAAACCAAAGCCGGGAGGTGCCAAAGAACATCAAACATTAGACCAGTTAGATACTCGTTCACCGCTATGCAAAATACAATTAGGAAAATTTTCGGTTCTTCCAATTTAACAAAATAGAATGTTGCTAATTTCACAGTATTTTTGAATCAGATTTCTATAGCATAACATAACTTGACATTTCAAATCAAGATTTTTGAAGCCTCCACCCGTTGCAACCATCTCCAGCATCTTGATCAGCTACTTCATGCACCATTAATTTGGTTCAGATGTTGCTCATGACTCGTGAGATCCCAAAAATATCCTGCAAGGAGAGAGTCACGATTCAATGTGACAAATCCAGAAAGATAATCAACATAATTGTCCATGAACCATGGTGCATGACATGACCTACTTCCGGGAATCCATAAGCAATCAACATCAAACATGAAACTAACTTTGAATCATTATATGTCCTCGATTAAGAGCAACACAAGTGAAGCATGATTACAAGACCAAGGGATATTCAAAGGTAAACTCTTATATGATAGTTATTATATCTTCACAAATGCAGTGTATTACTTTCATACAAGGGGATTTAAAATATATATCGTATCTAACTTTTATAGCGGCAGCCATGAATCACAGAAACTAGGTATATCTGATTTAAGGGGAAAAAAATGGAACAAGGACTATACAAATACAAATAAACTTACTATCTTCTTGGACTTGATGCAGCACCCATTGTCCTGAAAAAAGTACAGCCATAAGATTCTATATATAAGAGGGAAAGAATATCAGATAGTTCTACTCGATTCTAGTCAAAATACCTGCTCTGTTGTTTGCCAACTAAACCAACTCCAGGCCTCCCATGAGATGCACCCTTGCTTTGAGAAAAATCGATTCTGTCAGATGTTGTCCCATTTCCAACTGTCAGCAACGAAGACCGTGCAGGCCTAGTTTCAGATCCATTGAGTTCGCCTTGATCTTTTGATTTGCTCAAAATCTTAACACTTGAGGCAGTGAAAGGAACTGCCATTCGAGTTCTGACTCTGCATTGCAGAGAACTGAGAAGGTCTAGGGACTGCAAGCTCATCAAAATTGGCATTATCAGTATTCACAGATGGAGATTCAAGAGAGGAGACCTTTTTAAGTCGGTGAGACTGAGCCATGGGAGTGAGTGCTACAGAAGGCAACAGTGATGGGTAGGAAGATGGTGCTGCTGCTTGAGCAGCCGCAACTTTAGCAACAGCTGCCGTGGCAGCTATAATTTCTTGTGCACCTTCTCGAAGTTGAATATAGTCCCCCTCAATAAGAAATAACTGTAACAAAAGAACTCATCTGCATAAGTTATCACATTTATCAAAAAGTCGAAATGCTAGTTTTTAGCGGGAAGAAAAGTGGGCATACATCAGGATGACTGGCCACAAAATCATCAAGCTTCCCATACTTCTTTTTGTAATCATGCCAGTGTAGAGGGGCAAGCATTTTTCCAAGTCTATTGGGAAGCTGTTCAAAAACCCAAGGCACAATTGGTCAGGCATGATAACTACATTAGTGGTCAATTAAGTTGTTCATATCCAACAAAAGTCAATTAACTCACTGTTGCACTAATTCTGATTCTGCCACCAGATCCTATGGTGCGAGCTATAGCAGCCAGCAATGCTCTTTCATCCAATAGATAACTTTCAACAGGTTTTCCAGCGATAGTACTTCTCTGCCCAGTAGAGAGAAAGCTATTGGACACAGCACTGCCCGAGGAAGTATTTGAGGTTGTTTCACTGAAATTTACAGCATCAGTCGGTGCTTCAGATTGCGGTGCATCCATAGAATAATTGGTGTGCTCCACCATTGTGATTTTGTTGTCCGCACCATGATCAATGACTGAGTTGTTATTTTTCTCCTGTGGCGGTATTAATTTAATATCAGATCCAAAGCCACCAAACATAAAAACAGAACCACCTCAACCCAAAATCATAAATGCTATTGAAGAAACATATAAAGAAGGATAACTCAAAATTAACTCGGATGTGTGGAAGCAAAGAATACTAAACCTTTGTGCCATTGTCATTGTCAAGAGGATCAAGTCTAAGGGCATCATGAAAGTGGGCGGAAATTTGTTGCAAGTTCTGCTGTGATTGGGCATTTTCACGGCTTTCATCTACAGAGTCATGCACCTGAAAAATGTACAACATACCCCAAGAGAGCTAAGGATATAACCAGAAGTACAGAACAAGTTCTAGAAGAATTCTCTTCGAATGACCAACCTGCCCCGCTCCATTTGGTGATGGAACCACAGAATCAGCACCTAACCCTTGACTGACCTTGGCTTCTGAATAATTTGCATGAAGAACTTGCCCATCTACTGATGCTTCAAATTCATAACGGGAATCTGTTCTCAACATGTTTCCTTCAGTCTGCTCTTCATCATACTGGTTCTGTGTAGGCACGTGTTCGCTGTCTGGCTGAGCCTTCAATACAATAAAGAAAAAAGACAGCAACAATTAACAAACAAATGCAACTTGTAAAGAAAATTGAGCAGCAGCAACAAAATTTAATAGATCATTTACCTGTTGGCTTTGCCAGTTTTGAATTGGAGACACTGCATGTAACGACTGAAACTGAGATTGGGACACATGAGATGGGTGCGGTACACCTTGTTGATGCATCACAAATGGATGCAATGCAGTTGGAAGGTATGTCGGCATTCCAAAAACTGATGGAGGAGCAAATGCAACACTGTGAACATGGTCGGCCTAGCAAAAGGAAAAGTAAACCCTCAGGAGAAGAAGCGGAAGAGTGAAACAAGACACAATGTACTCGTTTCTGCTAGCAAGACAAATGTTAATTACAGGGACAATCTTTCCTCCTCTCTAAATCATTTCCCAGAGGGGGCAGGAACTAATAAAAAATAGAACCAAGAAAAAAAAAAGAAAAAGGAAAAAAGAAACAAGAAAAGGAAACATAAGTTCTTCCTCGAGGAAGTGCAGAAAAATTATATGAAGCTACAGAGGTATAAGGGATGTTGGGATGCAGACTTGCATAGATCTCCTAATTCCAATACAGCTTACACAAAATCTTATAGCTTGCAGCCTACACAAACAGTCACAAAAATGTTGGGGCATATCTTACCGGTGTTAATGTGTTCCCTCCAGAAGTTTCAGAACGACCATTTTGTAGGTCACCAGTGTTTTCACTGGGTGACTTGTTGTCATTCACCTCCAACTGGCCAATATTGACATGTCCAAGTAGAGAAGCATCATTTGTATTTGTATGGGAGACATGCGACGCATCTGAATGACTTCCACTCTTTTCCCTTGCATCAGCCAATTCAAGATGGAGCTGCTGTAATTGCAAATGAAGCCTTTCCATCTCACCAAACTGCCAAAAATATACATGAAATTAGCTTTTACACAAAATACTTTAACAACCATCAACCCTGATATTGGGATCCCACATTGGTTAGTAAAGGTTAACAACCTGTCTTTGACAACCAAGCCACAGTTGATTGTATTGCTCTGTTCGTTCCCTCAGCTCAGCTTGTAAAGTGTGATTAGTCGTTGATTGCAGCGCATCCATTTCCTGAGCACGAGTTATCCAAGCTTGTGCCTCCCGTATCTGCTCATCTTTGAAGAGAATTGTTTCTTGAGCAATCCTACTCTGGATATAGAGAGGTAACCATCAATACACATCTAGTTCAGTTAAAAATGTATACCTTGGTATGATGTAAGACAAAATGCAGGGCCTAGAAAGAGGTTTTCTTTCCAACAAAACTTCAATTCCAGGATACAATAAAGCACACAATTAAACTGTCAGCTTAGGAAGACAAACATACAATACCAAGACCACCGACAGAGCAATGCAAGTTAACTAGATAGGCCATAAGGTTTACATGAAAATAATAACTATCATTCTGAACTAGAGAGACAAAATAATAAGTGATTGTACGAGCGCTTCAGAAAATTTGATGAATCAATGTCCACAGGCAAGAATACACGACTGACAGAAAAAGATACACAAACCTGTTCCTGCAACTCAATGAACTGGCGCTCTTTTTCTTGAATATGTTCCTGAAGGTCATGGATTTGTTTAATATGTTGTGCTCTTTCAGCTTCAGAGTTATCCCTCTCCCTTCTGCAAAAGAATGTCAGTCATACATGTTTAATTGCTAAACCTTTAAAAACTGTCGGAAACTTAGAAGGCATGCAGATATATAAAACATTTAAACACAAGAATGAAGAGGAACCTGTAGCTCTGGAGCTCTTTGTTTTGTTCCCTTAAAAGATCCTCCTTGGCCCAAGCCTGCTAAAATAGAGGGAGAGGATAAAGTCAACAAGACAAACACCAAGCCAACAGCAGAAGTTTCAATCACAAGACAAGGAAAGAACAGAATTTGTCAAACTTACCGCTTCATTATCCAATCTAGTAGCATGCAATTCTCTTTCCTTTTCGTCCATCCTTCTCTCAAGTTCATGTATCTTTTGTTCCTTCTCATGCAGTTGCTCCTAAACAATCAATCATCATCAGAAAAGTATAGCAATAATACTCCATGCCTAGTGCACATCCATGTATCTTAACTAGAAAATTAACATAGTCATCGCAAGAAAACTATCCATGCATCTGCTCTCGTGCATCAAAGCTTGTAAAAAGTAATAATAATTAAGTAAGAAAGCACCATGAGACAACAAAAAGTGCACCAGAAATATTGCACAAACCTGAAGTTTGATATTGGCATTTGCATGCTCTTTCATTTGAGCATCGAATGTATTCTGCAACCCCACAATTTCGGATCTCACAATAACCTGCGCCCGAAGTTCAATCTCCATGTTCTGCAAATCCTCCCTCTGTTTCGCGATGGCATTAAGTCTTTGCTGCAATATATCATTGTCCAAACCTCCATCAATAGTTATTGAGCAGAAATCAACATCCAATGGCTCTCTTCCACGCTGCACCTTAACATAACACACCAAATTACGTCCTTTTTCACACGCATTAATGCAAAAACCTAAAACAGCACGTGGAGAACATTCAAAAGATAAAAAGACCAGTAATTCTACAGAACACAGTTATTACCTCGTATATCAATCTCTCATCGGATTGACCTAGTTTCGAGCGCTCCAAATCCTATGCACACACATGCCAAAAACAAAACGAATTAAAAATTAGAAAAAAGGCGGACGAAAAAACCCTAACTTTTTGATGCAACGTTGCATCAAACGATATTTTCTCAAGCAACAAAATAAGAATCAGAAAAAATAAAATATCTACAAAACCAATGCAAGTAGAAATTTCACTAAACGCTAACCGTTAAATGTATTTCTTCCTTTTTTTTTGGAAACGGAAACTGATAATCAGAATATTCAAAGCAAATGCAAGTAGATTGTCACCTCGTTGCCGGAGTTTCGAACCGATTGCTCGGAGACGACGCGCCACTCCTTGCGGTGGGAAGGTTGCGAAGACGAAGGCGGCAAAGAAACGCCTCCATTGCGCACGGCGGCGGAAGCACCGGGCACGGCCTCCATTAATGCAAAAAGCACAATACAAACCTTTCTTTAACAAAAAAAAATAAAAAAAAAGCCCTAATCTCTCATTAAAACCCTTTTCAGTGAATCAAAAAAAAACAAAGGAAAAAATAAATATCGAGAGAAAAAACAAAAATGGAGATTGAATTAAAACTAAGAATAGTAACAGAAGAGTTGAAATCGAGTGAAAAAATAAAATAAAATTATACGTTTGATTAATTTTTTGGCTGTGATATTTTGGAGATTTGGGATATCTGGGGGCGGGTTTGCGAATTAGGGGTTTTAGAGGGACTTGAAGTGAAAATAGTAAAACTCGTTGACGAAGACTCTTAAGAGAGAGAAAGAGAGAGAGAGAGAGTGTGTGAAGAAAGATCTTAGACGCAAATTGTCCTCTCGCCATTTATAGAGTAATAGGGTGAGATGGAGAGAAGTATTCACTGCTTCGCGGCTGAGAACTGTTTTGTGGGTCGGGATTCGATTGAGAGAATTACAGCCGTTGATAGATGTGAGATTTGAAGTCAACGGTGGAAGAGTCTTAGGAGCATTTTAAGCAGGATTGAGAATGTCACAAGCTGAAACTAACTTGCCTAACGTGGGCCGGTCTGGATTTTATATTTTATTATGGGCTATATCTGGGATTGAAGGCCCAAACTGCTCTGGCCTCGAGCTAGTATTTTTAAATTCGATAAATGTGTAAAATAAAAATAAAATATAATATGATTAAAATATCTAAAATAAATTTAAAGCAGTTAACATTTTCAACATTACTGTATTTATCTACAATAATATATTAATGTCTCATTAAATTCACGTTTTCATAAGGCTTGTATTCAATAGCTATCTAAATAAACGTCAGGACATTTTTTTTGGAAGGAAAGAAAAAAAAGCAGACCAAATAGTCAAAGACATCAATATGGTTACCATATTGTGTTTTTGTAGTTTTGGGAAATATTAGTTCATATCGGACTTAGTCGAATCAGTGTTCAAGTCCATTTGATGGGGCTTAAAAATAAAGTATTTTTCAAGACATGGTTTTTATGGCATAATTTTTTTAAAACCAATCAATTTTGGATTTTAATGCAATAATTAAAAGTTTGAAAAAAAGCCACGTTTCTAACCTTTGTAGGACTTTTGCTTTTTTATAAATCACTCCAACACAGTCTTTTTTTTCCTTCTAAAGTGTTTTTTTTCTTTCTCAACAAATAAATGTTTCTCATCTAAAATATCCTTCAAAGGGGTTCTTAATCACAGAGTGAGTATTTTACATTTGTTCTGTGATTGGTGTGTAATTTAAGAATAGTGACCAATCACTTGGTATACTTGTTATATGATTTGTTGAGTTCAGCTAAACCAGGTACGAGTACGAAATTACCGTTTTTGAATTATACAAGAATATAGATTATAGATATTACAAAAAGAAAATGTCGAGTTGGGCTAGACATTTATCAGCCCATATAGTTGGTCCGTGATTTCTACATTCTAATATTACAAGAAAGTTAAGTATTGTAAAATTTGGGCCAATATCAATCCAATGAGTTACGCCCAATGATGGAATTGGTTTAATAGGTGTGTTTTAGTTGGGCCCTAAACAAACCAAATGAGAGGGAGAGAGTACACTCGAAAATTGATTTTCTAGACAAATTTTTTTCATGATGACTATGCACATTTGCTCATTTTTGAAAGGAAAAATTACGCTTAGACCTCCTGAGGTTCGGTTAACTTATAGCTAGACCCCTTTATGTATGAAAAATTGCATATGCCTCCCTTAAGGTAGTCGCCTAACTAACATCCAATAAATATATAATCAAATGACTTTGTTATCATTGTCGGAATGTCAAGAAAAGAAAAAGAAGAAAACAAAAGAAATCCCACAATTCATGTTAAATGTCAAATGACAAGTTTGTATATCTCATTAATGACAATAAGAGTATTATTATCTACAAAAAAGTTTGAACTTTTAGAAAAGGGTAAAATTGGAGTTCCGCTATAATTTTTTACTTACATAAGCAAATAATGGTGTATCAATGACTAGAATGCGCTACCTGTTTTCCGAACCCAGACCTCAAGGGAGTATAAGTGTAATTTTTCCTTAAAAAATACACATTTACTCATTGCCAACAACTAAAATGAAAAAAAAAAAAAAAGAACCAAATCAATATATACTTCTTAACCAAAATAATATTTTCCCAATGTTGGTGAATAAGTTATTTTGGTAATTTTCGAGTTTTAAATTTGGTCGGACCATAATCTATATGTACATCTAATGATACTAATTCATGTCCAATATTGAAAGATCGAAAATATTATTTAAATAACTTATACGTTGCTCGAATTTTTAACTACATACGCATTTTCATAATAATATAAACTTCCTACGACACAAATCACAAGAAAAAAAAAATGGTTTATAACGATAGATTTGATCATCGTGAATGGAAAATTAAGCACGCGTTAGAAATATAAAACATAGAAATTATTGATGTACACTCAAAGTTTTCGAATGGCGTGATGTTTTTGCATTAGGCTTTTTTTAGTTTTTTTTTTTTTTCAGATGAAAAAATCGGGTTGCAAATTTTTTCTTTTTTTGGCAAGATAAGATTCCTAGTCGAATTTAATAAAATTATTGTTGGATTATTGCATCGTTATTAAATTCCTAGTTCATTTTTTTTGTGTAGATGAGATATGTATCGATAAATATTCTATTTTTGCGTTATCAAAATATGATATTGAGGAAATAGAGAATTAAACCAATAAGCATCCTCAAAAATATAGGAGTTATTAACCCTCAGTTACTTGAGGGCGTTGTGGCTAATCCGTTGGATTCGATTTTATTTATTTATTCATGTACTATTGTTATTATTGTTTTTTAAAAAAAAATCGGTTACGATTTAGGTAGATCACAAATATTTAATTACTTCATTCGACATATATACATCGCAATAAATAATTTATTACTACAGATTTGAGCATCATCAATCGAAAATTAAACATTTCTTTAAATATAAAACATAGGAATTCATGATGTACAGTCAAAGTTTTGAATTGCGTGATGTTTTTGCATTGGGCTTTTTTTAGGTTTTTTCAGATGAGAAAATGGGATTGAAATTTTTTTCTTTATTTTTTTTTAGCAAGACAAGATAGGTATGTGTTGAATTTAATAAAATCATTGTTGAATTGTCGCATCGTTATTAAATTCCTAGTTCATTTTTGTGTAGATAAGATATATAGGTAAACGTTTCTATTTCCGTGTACTCAAAATATGACACTAAGGAAATAAAGAATTTAAACAATGAGCATCCTCAAAAATACTGGAGTTAACCATAAATTAATTGAGGGCGTCGTCGCTAATCCGTTGGATTCGATTTTATTTATATATTTATTATTGTTTAAAAAAAATAGGTGACGATTTAGTTAGATCACAAATATTTTTTTTTTTGATTACAATCACTCGGGACACCCTATAGATGTCAACCGGAAGGACCCCCACACACGCACACACTCACTCAAGGGGAAAGGGGGAGAGGACAAGAGGATTCGAACTCAGAACCTCACTGGTACTGATGGGAACCCCCACTACTAGGCTACAACCCCAGTAGCAGTTAGATCACAAATATTTAATTACAAGTGTTTGTGAGAAATATTAATATTATGAAGGTGGACCAAAAAAATAACTATTATAAGAATACAAAATAGACCAACAATTAATATAAAAGTAGACCCAAAAAACCCACATACTTTTATAGGTTTATATACGCGGAACAATTGAAAGAATTATTAATAAAAACAACTATTACAAAAACAAATTATTAAAAAAAACTATTTCAAAAATAGGCAAAAGAAAAACTATGATAAAATTAGGCGGAAACCTAAAAATTATTATTATAAAAAGAAACCAATAAGTCATCTTTCAATAGAGATCAAATTAAATCCAAATATTGATAATTTTAAAATTTTGAATTTGCCTATTTGAACTATAGAATTTATAGTCGGTCCAAAACTGACTTAATTAGGGACTCCGATTCTTACTTTTGGGCACTTCATAATTAAATGAAGGTGTAAATAATATCTATAAATAAATAGTAGAAACTTAACGAAAATACCAAGAAATAGCATGGAAGTTATTGGATAAATATTTCAAATTGATCAACTTACGAAGTTACAATGTGTGACTGGATAAATAGTTCCACTTCTTATCGAATTCAAACCCAAGACTTTAGAATTATAAGATTATTGAAGTTTCAATCTCAATCGTCTTAGATAAACATTGGAAGTGGTGAGAGAGGTTTGGTTGCCAAGAAGACCAATATCTCTCTCTCTCTCTCTCTCTCTATATATATATATATATATATATATATATACATATTGTGTGTTTTTGTGTGTGTGACTTTCATGCCTCTTAAAGAAAACCTAATTGCATGTATAGTTGGATAAGTTTAATCGATCCGAAGGCAACAACTGAAAGTATCCAAAGGGGATGTATCTCTAATTTTATTTCTTTTCTTTTTTTTTTTCAAATAATAAGCACATGTATCACATACACATATTGTCAAAAATTGACCTCTACCATTATACTTTCTATGTCTCTAAAAATGAGTACATATTCACTAGGCGAAAGGCCCAAACATCTTTGGTTGGAAGTATTAAATTTCTTATCTAAACAAGAACAATATAAAAAAGCCAATGGATCGAAATTTGAAAGTTGAACAAGAATTATATGCATGAAAATAATGAGAATTTGAATACGGAAATTCGAAAATGTTCGATAAATTTACAAATTTGCATGTCTAAGATATTTAAAAAAAAAACGAACAAAAAAACAAAATGAAAGGCAAATTGTTCTAAATTGATACTAAGTGCGTTCAAAACGTACGGAAAACTGTTCCAAATGTTGTAATTTTGAAATGAATCAATAAACTAAACTAGCAATTTACAAACTATAGTATTATCGGTAAAGTACTTTTGAAAATTCACTTATTTGAACGTGTTTACTTCATCAATTCCATTACAACGTATGTATGTAAACAAGCACACTTAACTGAAACACAAACACACACACACACACATACACATATATACATATATATGAAATAATTAAAAATAAAATAAATCATTTATCACAATTTGCATTGTGCAAGTTATCCGTATCTATGCATGTGTATATGTATTGGTATATATATGTACATATTGGTGGTGTTGGGAATTTTAATGCAACAATTACACACACAATTAGTTATAAACGAGAAAATGAAAAAAAAGAAAATCGATATAAAAATTTAATATGATTTAGCTATAATAGTCTACATACACCAGTAAGACAAAGATAAATTTTGATTATGATGAAAACGTATTTGTGCAATTCAAATTTCAGTCTACCTCCAAATTCTTAAAACCCATTGATATATAATTCATTTTGAATTAGACCGAATAAAGGTCCCTCTTGGCTGGTGCCCTCTACTACCAACCCCAACCTCCATCAAAAAGTCAATTTGAATTAGATTGAAAGTTTTTTTTGAGAGAGAGAGTTTTCATAAAAATAATAACCATCACTTGTGGAAGATCAAAGTCAAATTATTGATATCCATGTATATTAGAAAATCGGATCCTCATAGGCTAGAATCAAATGATTCCCATTTACGAAAGTTTCCCACTTTGTGGGGACTAAAAAAAAAAAAAGGAAGTATAACTAGTTGTTTACAGTCCATTGCAATAGCTTATGGCTGGCACCAATAAATTTATCAAAACCACCTAATGGCTAGCAATATTTCTTGCCTCTCGCTGTTCAACTATACCACCATTGATATTTATCCAATACTTTCAATACACACACACACACACACACACACACACACATATATATATATATATAATATGCACACACACCATCCATACACACATTATCATAATTCGAATTCCTAGTGATAAGTTTCCAAGCCTCTGAAGGTGGGATACATGCCCATTAAGAACACGTTTTGATGCATGTTTTCAAAGAAAATGCACTTTTTTTGCAAAAAAAAATAAAGCAATTCAATAAAAAAAATTATAGAAAAAAGCAGAAGCCAACAAAAAAAAGCCAAAAAATAGCTTGTTTAGAAGTTATCCAAAATAGTTTCGAATAAAAACACATTTTAAATCAATTTTAATTATTGTATCCAAATGTAAAATTATTTTTTGACTTAAAAAAAAAGGCATACTATATATACATACATAATGCTATGTTTTTTAGAAGCACTTTTTTTTTTCTTTCAAATCCATCGAGATGGACCCTAAACCAAAAGCCTACGGACTTTTTTATATATACATATGTAATATTATGTGTTTAGAAAGTATTTCAATTATTATACATATGTAATATTATGTGTTTGGAAAGTATTTCAATTATTATACATTAGTTATATTATTTTATATAAAAGATGTCAATAAATTATACTAAATTTTGGTTAGAATATAACTTTTGCGCTGACTATGAAATGTTAAAAATACTATTCAGGACTCAAAAGTGTGGCATTTTTGTAGTAGTTTAATAAGCATTTTAGTGGGAAATTGAAAAGTCCCAAATGACCTTCTTTGACGATTTATGATATTCACCAACTCAAAATCATGTCTTCCACCACTTGGCCAGAAGAAGATAGAAATAAAAACCATATGGATGAAGTATAAGTTTGTTTAGGATCAAAATATTGACTTTTATAAAATTAAAATTAAAATAAAAAAATACCATGACTTTAATAAAATAATAATAATGGATAACCGCTAGTCTTTGAAATTGGCATTCAAAGTCAATGGTATAGTGCCACATGAAATGGAATCCTAATGAAATTGTTCCACCCTTTATTAAAGTCTCCTCTTGTTTTAGATTATTATTTTATAATATATAAATACATAAAATAAAAGCAGTGTGAAAAAATCACAATATATATACATACATATATATATATATTTGCTGCGTGGGGCAACGGGCAACCACCAAAAACCAATACACTACAAGATTCCCATCCGAAAAAATAATAAAAATTAAAAAACTAACGCTATTAAATACAAAAGTGGATGACAGTTTGAAACTGGGACCCGCATCTCTAATCTGATTGGCTGCGTGTAATGCACCGAATCATATGGCAGTATATATTGCCACAATAATTAACGAAGGACCAAACAAAAATATATAAAATTCAGAAAGAAATATATATATATATATATAAGTAACACAATGCAAGGAAATCAATTAACTGTGTCATTATTGGACGAGATACATTTTGTTTAATTATTCAATTGTGAGAACCACATAAATTATACGTACATATACACACATATATATGTTGCTTGGAGATATTTTTATGGAATAATTATCAAAAAAATTATAAGATTAGTTCCTATTACAAAAAAAAAACATTTATTTTCTTATCATAAAAAGTAATTATAATTTCAATAGATGTGCATACTGTTTATATTAATGCGTTCGTTTTATTTCGTAATATAATTTTAATAGAAAATAAAGATTACAAATAATATAATTTGCTCACTTTTGTGGTAATTTTTTGGGATAGACGTAATTTGTTGGTTGACCAACTTGGTCAAATATTTTCGTAGTATAATTTTGTAATTGAAGTAATCTGAATTCATCATTCATGTAAATTTAGATAAACACAATCTACCGTAAATAATATCTGTGGGAGTTCACATATAAGGAACGATAATATCAAGATTAATAACTTACCGTAAAGAAAATTTTTATCCAAATTTGATTATGAAAAAAAATTTCTCAAATTTTTATTCTTATCCAAACTTTATAATAGGGTTTCTTCAAACAACAAAGGGCTGGGTAGAAAATTTTTATTCGAACTCAACAAATTATGTAACATGCGTATTGAACTTCATAATGAATTTTTTTTTTTTTGAACCTGACAAATCATATGACATGCACGTGTATTCATATACCTAGGGTCACAATTTATTCAAAATTTAATTTATTTGATAAACAATACTCAACTATATAATGCAAACAAACTGTGACTATCATGAGCGTGTGTAGGACCCAAGACCTGAAGATTTTGCCATAAGACTTTGATATTTGGATTTTAAAAAATACCATAATTTTTTTTATAAAAATAACAAAAAGTAATATTGATTAGTAATTAGGTGAAAATTTTGATATTAGAAAAACTTGAACTGTGCTTGTTAATAGAGAGAGAGAGAGAGAGAGAGCTTCCATGCTGGTATATAATAACAATTAAAAGCTTCGCCATCATTTTTTGCAGTAATTGTGCAATATACAATCATCGATTAATCATAAAACAATAAAAATTTAAACAAGATAAAAGAAAAAAAAAATTAAAACATCAAGCTTAAGTCACCTAAAACAAGAGTCAAGCCCCACCAGTTATACAATCAAGCTTTGAAGCACAAAAACTGGTGGTGGTGATGGTGGTGGCCGTCGTGGTGGTGGTGCGACGGCGTCGTTTCCTTGTCAATCAATCCCCTGATGTGACAAAACTCCTCCACGTGGCACGGGATATTGATCGGACCCTTCTGATCGAATCCGTACTCCTCCTCCGCCTCCTTGAGCAGCCGCATGAACAGCGGGTGGTTGACGTACATCACCGGAATCACAAACCGCTGCTGCTCCTCGCCCTGCCCCACCGTGATCGCCAGGCATCCCTTCGGAATGTTCATCTTTCCTCCGCCGCCGCCGTGGTGGAGGAAATGGGTGTGCGGCATGTGGAGATGTAAATTGATCCCGTCTTTATCGCCGCTTTTCATGTATATACAAACGCGGAAATTCAAACACCAAATCGAACGAATTTTGAATTTTGTTATGTACAAATTAGGTGTCAAAAAATTGCCCAGAAATCGAGGGTTCTTTGGTTTTTGTGATCTGATTGATAATGATAAAACTAATGCTAGAAGAAGATTAGAGAAAAGGGCCAGGGATCGGAGGCCGAGATGGCGAGTTTGAAGAGGGTTAAAGCGGAGTCGGTTAGAGATCTGGGGATATTACTCATGATATATGACTGTATACAAAACTGTAATACATATATGAAATATATATCTGTTGCTGTACTTCTTCTATGATTTGGAGAGGGATTTCGAGAGAACAACAAGAACGGGTGTATTGTGCTTATATAGAGAGAGATTATGTGTGTGTGTGCGAGAGAGAGAGGGTGCGTACACTCGGTCTATATAAAAATTTTCCGGATAGATACGGGGAATGTGCAGGGCTTCTTAGTTTGTACGCCAAGGGTCCTTTTCTTTTTAATTTATTTACTTTTCTTCATTTTTGTCATTTTCAATTAAGGGATAATTATGCTAAATACCCCTAAGATTTGATATAATTTCATAAACTACCCCTATAAAACCGACAATTATACCAACACCCCTGCAATCACCATATGTTGTGCCATTGTGGTTTTACGGATGGACATTGATAGAAATGGTACAATTACTCCTTTTTCCTTTGTTTATAAAACAAAAATTATTGCAGAAAACTAAAAAAAACATGACTATCTTGCTCATTTCTTTATCTGAAAAAAGATGATGTATAATTGACGCCCATATAATCGAGATCTTTAGCACTCTTATAGCCCACACCTCTCAAATATATGATGTGTTGGAGGGTGTTTTAATTATATAAAATTGGTTAAAATATTAATTGTTAAATCTTAAGTGTAAAATAGAACTTTCATTAATTTTTCTTGATAATAATCGAGTTAACGATTGGGATTAAGTATAACATCTTCATAAATGTTAAGGGTGGTTAAAGTAATTTTTGATTTTATAGAGGTCATTTATGCAATTACGCAAAACCTTAAGGGTACTCAGTGTAATTACCCCTTTATTTATTTATTTTTTTTATTGGGTTTTTCTGAAGGCGGTAGGTCTAAAACATAAAGAATTTTGGATTATCAAGTGAGATCATATTCTATTTTTCTTTCTCCTTTTTTTGGTAAAAATTATTAATAAAATTTAATGTTAAAATTATTTATAATTTTTTATTTTTCATCGATATTATCCGTCAATTATTATTGTGGCCCATTAAAATGAATTCGGTCAAAGTACCCTTAATCTACATTTAATATTACCAAATAAAACACCATCTTCAATGTTCATCGAGAAATTACATTATATCCTAAAAAAGTTATATGCCTAACTATAATATTTTTTTCCCATTATATTTGCATAATCTTATTGTTATTAAAATGTTATTTGGAAAAGAATAATAAACATCTCATAAAATAATTTTTTTTCATAAGTGAAAATTATGGAAATAATAAACAATTGATTTTTTTTTGACTAAATAACACGTGGCTTTCTTAGGGTAAGAAATTAATGACTAATTTTTGTAATAGATAAATTTTCTTTAAACTCTTTAAATTGATTTGTATGAGTTATGAATTTGAAACATTACTATTTTTTAAGGGAAGTAATTCTGTATAAATATATTAGACACAATTCATGGAGTCGTCTTTATATATATATATATATATATATATATATATAGCAAAACATGACAACCATATGGTCAATATGAGATTATTTATCGCAATGCATGTA
Organism: Petrea volubilis; assembly: GCA_026212405.1. Classification (NCBI taxonomy): domain Eukaryota; kingdom Viridiplantae; phylum Streptophyta; class Magnoliopsida; order Lamiales; family Verbenaceae; genus Petrea; species Petrea volubilis. Next base: position 22,770,829 of record CM047883.1, on the reverse strand, counting down.
TGTTGAGCCTAACAATATGATTTATATTACTAAAATGTAGAATAAATTGAATGGGATTAACAGGCGTGATATTGCAATATTAGCATAATATATGGTCATGGTATGGGCGAGTTACTTAGATTGGGGGGTCTAGTAATTTGTTACTTAGATATTAAAAAAATAAATCGGCATCTCCTCACCTTTTTAAAAATAAATTATGAGCTTTTAAATATCTTAGTTGAGGAAATTATAAGCTCTTTCTATAATTTTTTTACCAAATACTTTATATCATCTTATAAACTATCAAATATTTTATAAGACATTTTCGTAAGGCTCATTGATTAGAATAATTAACTCTCAACAACTCATTGATTGGAATAATTAACTAAAAGGGCATTTTAGTTTTATTAATCTAAAATTATGTCCATTAATTGTCCTCCTCAATCCTTGTCCAAAACCTCAAACAACAAATAAAAAGGAATAGAAAGAATACTGCATAAAATAAGAGGGTATGTGAGTAGCTACATTGGTCTTTCATCAATTTAGGATTGCCACTTTTCTTTTTTGTACAACAGGCATTCTACTTTGATCTTTTTTGTTTTTTTTTCATCAATTTCTCTCATCTCTTTCGTATCACACTATTTAATGTTTTAACGCTCCCATTTAATTATTTTTAAATTATATAATTTTGTTTTATTTAAAATTATTTAATTTTAACTTGTCATAAATTTAAGGGTGAATTACGTTTACTTCCCTTGAGGTATACTTTATTTATAAAAAACACCCCGATGTATGAAAAATTACATTTACCCCCCCCCCCCCCGAATTGATGGAGTAATTACAATTTACACCAAAAAAAATTGAACTGTCAAAAATACCCTTCTGAAAACAAGAATAAAATTTGATCATATTGAAATGACTATTTTGCCCTCCATATGATTTCTTATTATATTATATATATATATTTAATTTTAAAAATATTATACATAGTTAAATATTTTCAAAAAACTAAATCCTACAATATTATAAATTTTATTTTTATAAATATTTAAATAAATTCTTTTTTTTCTTTTTTCTTTTTTTTCCCCTTTTTCCTTTTCTTTTCTGTTTTTTCTTCTCCAGTGGTTGTTCATCACCACCGCTGCAAGATCAAGAGGGGAGAGGGGCAAAGATCAGAGGGGGGGAGAGATTGAGAAGGGGTGGGGGGAAGAGATTGAGAAGGGGGGGGGGGGGGGAAGGGGGAGAGAGGGCCGCCGCTAGCCCGTCACCCACCACCGTTGTCGGCCTCCCGCTGTAGAATCGAGAGGCGAGAGGGGCAGAGATCGGGGGGGGAGGTTTAGAAGAGAAACAGGGTTGTCCGGCGCCGGCCCGCCACCCACCACTGTTCTCCGCGGCCCTCTATCGCCCGTCTGCTGTCGCTCGTCCGCTTTTCGCCACCATCGTCGATCCTCCAGCACACCAGCTATTGGGGGAAGGGGTTGGGGGGGGGAGGCGAGGGAGGGAGAGGGAGAGGGAGAGGGAGGGGGGGGGAGAAAGAGAGAGAGAGAGAGAGAGAGAGAGAGAGAGAGAGAGAGAGAATTCTCATTTGAAAAAATAAAAAAATAATACAGAGAAAAAGAAATCAGAAAATAACAGAAAAAAGTAACAAAAAAGAACAAAAACGATAAAGAAAGGGTATTTTGGGATTTTATTTATTTTTTCTATTTTTTTTTTGTTTAAATTATTTGGGGGTAATTTGGAAAATTCAATTTTTTTAGGTGTAAATTTAATTACTCCATCAATTTAGGGGGGTAATTGTAATTTCCTATATATCGGGATATTTTTTGTAAATAAAGTATATCTCAGGGAAAGTAAACGTAATTCGTCCTAAATTTAATAATTATTAAAAAAATGAATCCATTAAAAAATTTAAAATTAAATTAAATCATTTTTTTTTATTTTATATATGCATCGGGCTTGCTCTATAACTAATATATATATAAATAAAATAATTTATACACAAAAGTCTTTCCCAAATAATTGGGCTTCGAATTTTACCACAAATTGAAGCCGAAAGTAAAGGGCAAGTTGCCAATTTGGGGTGAATGGCGTGGGGGTTCATTAATTTCGTGTTTGCGGCTGGCCCTTAGTCCTCACGACATGCGAGAATGATAAAAGCTGAAGGGCCTTGAATGATATTGCCCATTTGACTAATTTAAAGGCCAAGGCATTTAAAATAATAATAATAATAATAATAATAATAATAATAATTAAATATAAAATTAAATAAATAGTGACAATATTTAATTCATCAATAAAATCGTGGCCAACAGTGTTGTCCCAAGAAAAATGGTAGTTGTGATTGCGATGACAACGTTTCACCTGTGACATATCACTTGTTAGACTTTGGTGATATATATGATTATTTGATTATTTAGCTTTATTCAATTCAATGCTCTAAATAATTCTAAAAGGGACGACTTTAAAGGATTATTTGACATATCACACATATGTATTTATATATATATACTAATATTGGTTTTGACAAGAATGAAAAATAAATATATTTCGTATTTAAAAGTATGAAAAGTTTATCGTATGGGGTTTAAATTACGAATGCTTGGTGTATGTATTGATTTTTTACTACATGTAAGTGAACAAATGAATGAAAATGACTCGGTTTATTTTCTCTAAAATATAAAATTTTAAAATTTGCAATGAGGTGAAATTTTATATATATATATATATATTTAAAAGATCGACTAAGGATAGAATATATGTTCAATTTCAAGATTAATTGGTATAATAATGACATACATTTTTTGAATTTTATATAGAAATAAGCGACGAATAATTTCGATGATTAAAAATTATGTGTATTCATATAGGTGGTAAAAAGGACATTGTAAATAAATCAATAATTTTATAAATTCAACGTGAATAAGAAATATCACTTCACTAATTTTAAGTTGTGAATAAATTTTGTAATTTTCTGGACAAAATGAATAATTATGTTCGTGTCAAATTAAAATTAAAAAAAACTATTATAATTTGATATGTATCAAAGTAAAGCACAGTGAGATTATATATGATGTACAGGCACATAATGTTTAGGTGAATGATCTCAAAATTTTTTGAATTATTATAAAGACTTGTAGTATTTTGACATAAATAAAAGAGGGTGATGTGGTTGAAACTTGGTGGTTCTCTTCGAGTTGACGTAGAGTTGTCGTCAGACAAATGTTGGTGGCTCCTTATCCTGTTAGAATAGAAAACACGTGAGTCTAGCCGGAAGTATCTTCAGTGAACATCCTTCGATACTTAAGTCAACACAATATAGGAAGATATAATGTTTTCTAGAGAAAATCGAGCAAAATTTCAATATATGAAATGTGAGTTACCTTTTCGGAAAATTTTCCAAGGATTTTTATAATATGTTTAGATTTTAGCCAACTTTTTGGGATTAGGGCTGAATTTGTAAGTTTATGGATTCCTGGGATAACTCAACTAACGTTACAAAAGGACACCATGTCCATGTCTGATGGTTGCAAGACAGCTATATCCGCTGCTAGAGTCAGTGACATGTGTCAAAAATGATAGTACAGGGTACAACACTATACTATCTACTCGATGTATCAAACCTTGCCGCCACGCGGGTAGTGGCTAAGTCATCCTTGGGAAGAGGACACCCCTTTGAGGAGAGTGTCTTTCTCGAAATTAGATGATCGATGAGAGTGTTTGGCAAGATGGGTCATGCTTCGGTTGGTCCCGGATGATATGTGGACATCACGTGGGTAGCACATGGAATACACATCGCAATTAGGCGATGATTCAATTAAATACATGTAAGATATCACATATCAGATGATGAAGAACAAAAAATTTAGTGTGGTGAGGGAAAAAACCAAAATGTAAAATAAAATATTTAGCAGCTATTTCACCATGAAATTAGAGAATGACTTATTTCTCTAATATTTTATTTAACCTTAATACTTGGGTAGATTATTATAGTGATCACATTCAGATTCCTTAAAAGCGATCTTGTTTCCATAATATACTCCCCGAGTTACTGCCAACAAACATAAAGAAAATCAAAAGCTTCTCTGCTCTTTTTTTTTGTTAAAATAAACGTTGATCCCTTGTAAGAGGCACATTCACATGTCTCTAAAGTCCAATAATTCACAATGAAATTACTTATCCACATGGATTTGCATTTTTTTCAAATAAATCATGTTCTCATTTCCACATCACTTATCCACTTGGATTTGCATTTTTTCCGAATAAATCATGTTCTCATTTCCACATCAACATGTCTCTAAAGTCCAATAATTCACACTGAAATTACTTATGCACATTGATTTGCATTTTTTTCAAATAAATTATGTTCCCATTTCATTTGTACCCTAAGTGATGCGATTTAGCCTAAGGTTGAAAAATGAATCAATTTATTTGACATTCAGATTCTAGATCGATTATAAATAGCTTGTTTGAGCTCGTTTCTTTAAATATAACAAATCAAGTTTGAACACATTTTTTCGTTCAATAAAATTAAAAATTTGGTTCGAAGTCGACTCAATTCGTTAAAATATAGTAATATATGTGTAAAACTATCAAATTACTCGAACTCGACCAAATTTCACAACAATGAAACCAAACTCAAACGCAAATTCAAATTCGATAAGAAATTCAAATCAAAATTTGAAAATAATTTTGTTTGGGTCGATTTGATTCGTTTACATCCTAGAATTGGCACTATTAATAAAAAAAATAATATGTATTAGTATAACATGATATATTTTTTTAACAAATGTCTAAATTACACACTAGTTGTAACAGTCCATTCAAGGTGTTATAACAAATTACACTAAAGTTTTAATTAAAATGTGTTTTTTATATTATAAAATAGTTAGATAGATTATTGGGGTATCAAATTGTCGGACACTTTTGTGTGGTGTCTCAAAATTAAAAAGTCACAATACTTGCTACAATGATAGTGTCACAACAGAATTCTTATTTTACCAGTGATAATTAATAAATTCTTATTTTAATTTCTAAAGTACATGTTATATGTATATTGAATTACTTAACATTTAAGTTAATTGGTCAATATTATTCAAATATATATTGAGTTTCCAAGAGATACTAATGATTTATTGACGTGTTATCTATATTATTAAGCTATGACAACGTAATATCACGCAAGCAAATGAAGAGCAGCCAAATATTACGTCATGTAGGATTTGCATCAATTATTGGAGAGCTAAAGTCCTGTTTGGATAGATTTTTTATAAAAAAAAAATACTTATTAAGTTCTATTTATATTTTTTAATAAAGTATCAGCATACTATAATAATTATTTGGTATATTTAATTTATATTTTTCTTCTTTTTTCTTTCTCTTTCGACTCTTCTATTTTTTCTAACTTTTCTCTCTCCTCTAATCAATGTTATGTATTATTTCTCTTTATTTTATTCTCTGCATCTTATCTCATATCTTTATTTTTAATATTTAATTTATTTATTTTTAATAATAAAATTTAATTTAATTTTTAATTTTTTTAATTTCATAATATATAAAACTATAAATTTATTAAACACGTAATCAAATTATATTTTATTTTTATTTTGTACTAGCATAAACTACGTCACACCCGTTAGTTTTTTATAATAGAGCTTATCTTTTAAAACAAACATTATAGTAGAGCTTATCTTTTAAGACAAGTAATTTCACAGTTAGATTTAACGATTTAAATTGTTTTAAAATGTAATTTTATTTGAAGTTATTTTGAATAGTTTTTGAAAAATACTGACTTTTTATTTTATTTTTGGTTGTCTTCTATTGTTTTGAAAAAGCCAAACTAAGCATTTTTTTTTGATGATTTTTTTTAAGTGCTTTTATTTTTTTTATAAAAAAAAAAGGTCCAAATAAACTCGAAAAATCCCAATAATTAAATTAAAAATGAAAAGTACATATAAAAAATTAAATTAATAAATAAAAATGAAAAGCACTTGCTTTTTGCGAAGTTTAATTTTGGCCGCAAATCACGCCCCCGATGGGCCACAGCCAAGATCACGTGCCGTGCAGCCATGGCCCTTCATTTTTGTTGACCTTATTTTATTCTTTTTTAATTTTAAAAACAAAAAGAAAATTGTTAGTTCAACTTTAATTAAAAACTTTATTTATGTAATCATCTTGGATAATTTATAGAATATTCATTCTTCCATCAAGCAATCCTTTACTTTTTTACCCCTCAACACTAATTATTTCTCAACAATTGCATAAAGGCTTCATTTTAATTGATTGCTTTTGTTTTTTCTTTTTATTTTTATTTTTTTAATATTTAAACCTCTAATTGGATTGAAATTACAATCACTAATAATGGAAAATCGAAAGCTAAAACCCTTAATTATACGATAAATGTATTATATTTATTTAAATAGTTATCAAGCATTACACGTATTTATATAATTCATTAAATACAACCAAATTTGGTTCAGACGATGATTTTTATTACAATAAATACATGACAAGTATGTAATACATCAATACATACCTAATTTGTAATAGGACAAAAAAAAAGAAAAAAAATGCAAGTAACTTATCATTTTAATTATACAACAAACAAAGAAAATGATAATCTACCTTAAGTTAGGTAAGAGTGATTTATGTATTACTCATTTGCGTGTATTAATTATCATTGCTTGTGACATGCGACCAAAAATATAATAAATTGGAAAATGAAGTTTTATGTATTTTTCTTCCACATATGCTAGGTAAAAAGCTATCAATCTAATATATACCCTCGTAAAATGTATAATCTAAAAAATAATAATAAAAATTGTTATTATTATTATTATTTTGGTTTTAGTCATTACGATTCCGATCTATTGATCGATTAATTCGAATCGAATATTGTAGAAACTCATCATGGGGCTGACCCTCCCAATTAACTTGAATTAGTAATGTTGTTTAAAGAATGTAATGCTTCATCCCACTATATCAATTGATACTTAGTTATTATTATTGCTATTATTATATTAAAATACAAAAAGTGCGCATTTTCTCTCTCTCTCTCTCTCTCTCTCTCTCTCTCTCTCTCTTGTTTGATACAGCACTAGCTTTCACACCAGACGCCTTTTTTCTCGGGAACTAATGCTTAAAACTTTATTGTTCGACCGTTGGCCAAGTACTTTAAATCATTAATTAATCATTTATTTTTTTTGATGATTTTATTTCATAAAAGCACTTGAACAACAATTGATTCACATCGAAAATATATATTTTGAGAGAATATTTGCGTGTTCTTTACTTTACATATGTGATATAAAATAAACAATATAATACTACTTCAGCACTGAGATACTAAAAGTGAATACGATTTTCGTTTCTTCATCTTCCCTTATATCTTTAACTTCTCTTCAATATTTAATTTTTTTTATTTTTTTATTTACTTTTTAATATTAAAAACTGGATTTAATATTTAGTCATTTTTTCATAATATATAAATTTATTTTTCAATTATTTATTGTATTTTTTTAATATATAAAATTATAAATTTATTAAATATGTGATTAAATTATGTTTCATTTTTATTTTACACAAGTATAGAGTGTGCCGCTTGCGCTAATATATATATATATATATATATATATATATTATTTGTGTGTGAAATTGAATAAATGGGGCCAATATATAAGGTAGATTTCAGCCAATGCACCTTCAAGAAAAGGAAATCGATTGTGATAGATCAATCATTAACGCATTGGTTGCACCTAAATCAAAGGCATTGGAGGCTCTCAAACAAAATTAATTAATGTGGGCTCTAACAAAATATGGAGCATTGAAAGTGTGACAAATGTTTAAGTAAACTTGTATAATTCTTATGATTTTAAGAAATATTTATTATATTTCAATAAATTACATTGACATTTTAAAATCAAGTCATTATCAAATATAATGATTAGTATTTACTAAAATATAAACTTCCTCTACATAAAGCATTCCCGTGATTAATAGAAAATTTGTGACGGAGATTAGTAACAAAATTAAATGTAAATACAAAATCTGTCATATAAATTAAATTTATAATAATCAATTCATCACTAAAAATAATTGATATCTTCATCACTAAAAATAATTGATATCTACTTATCTACATATATAGGTGGAGTCCGAAATTAACAACTTGGTCGTAGTTATGAGGCTCCTCCTTTACCACTAGGTTAGAAACTTATTGGGTAACTTCTAATGAATCTAATTATCAAACTTCTTATTTCAATTTTATATAATGTGATTATTTGTGATAAGATTAGGTCACGAGTTTAAATCTGAAATGTTTGTTTTAATCTTTTTACACAAACACACACACACACAGTCAAGGGCGGATCTTCATATGGACTAAGGATAGCCATGGCTCATCGATTGTTTAAAACTTTACCGAGTACCTCCTTATATGCACCCTCCCCCCAATAAATTAAAAATATCTCATTAGTCAACATAATTAATTAGTGATCTACTATCATAACTCGTTATGGCAACATCATTTTTAATGGCTTGCTTATATTTGAAATTTTTTTAACTGAAAAGTACAACCAATAATTCATAAATTGTCTGTGAAATGAAATTTTGAATTCCAAGATAGAAATCCTACGTGTTGCAAAGACGCTCTGTGCTACAGCATGCATACGCACCCCCTGCTCGAGCTCTCTCTCACAGGAGGGTAGATGCTACCCATGTGAGTAGTGTTCAACTGAATTTTCAACCGTTGAATTGAGTATTTTGAAGTAATATTTTATTTTTTTGACATTTTTTGACATCATCATATTCAAATTTAATAACTAAAAACACTAGTTAGACTGTACCCACATGAGGAGCATGAACAAAACCCTCTCTCACCTTGTTGACACATTCACGAAGTAAAAAGCTAATATCTTTTTTCTTTCTTTCTTTTTTTTCCTCGTAAGTTTACAACTGGTATATTAGTTACCTTTCTTTGTATTTTTTTTTATTTGCAAAATAACTTTAGGGTTATATATATATATATATATTCAATTGGAGTACTTTTTATTGAAAATTTCACTAATTATTTTGATGTATAGGTAATTCCTCATTACTTTATGCAGCATTTTTAGCATGATTATGGTAAACACGGTACATATATATATATATATATATATATATATTAATTTATTAAACTCTACAACTTATTACTCACACCCCCCCCCCTCCAAAAAAAATTTAGTCAAGATCCGTTATTGCACACAATATTGGGATATTAATCATGATTAATTCAATTGTTTGTGCTTTATGATTTAGACTATAATTGAAGTGATTGAAACATATTCGTTCGATTAGCCGAAAATAATTCCTTGATATTATTTAAAATTTGTGTGGTAGGAAAATTGTGTTGGTAGGGACAATTGTCTCTTCTCAAATTTATGCAAAGCTATATTTTATAAATATATATATTTAATTTTAAAGCTTTTCTCATTTGAAAATATTATAGGATATTTTATATTATATTTTTATGCATTTGATTTTTCTAAGCAATGGGCCAATTTTTGAAGTTAGACCTTAGAAGGACTCAATTAAGTTATCATTTTATTTGATGTTAGAGAATCTTACTGGTTACTGGGCCTACATAACAATTAGAAGGTATCCATATGAACCCATTTTTATACCCCAAATATAAAATATCAACTTGTTGCATAAGCATTCAATCAAGTCTAGAGCCCAGAGCGAATAATGTCTAATGGTTAAAAACTATGTTTCATATTGTATTCCTTAAAATATATTAACGTCGTGTGTATAAAATTATTTTATTTAAATATACACTTCGCTTTGAGATTTTACGCTGCCGTTTATGCATGCAATGAAATAGAAGAGATGAAACACAATTTAGAATAGAGGATCTCCAATGAGGTTATTTGAACTGAATTTAATTTGAAATAAAGTGAATAATTGTATGATGTTTGAATTAAACTTGAATTGTCAAGACAATCTAAAGAAAATCAGTAAATGAAAGCAGAAAAAAATGCATTTTCCTCTATTTTTCTTATTTCTACTTCCAATTTTTGAAAAAAAAAAATCATTTACAACCTATGTTTTTTGTCCTAATAACTAAAAAAGTTTTTTAAAAAAAAAAGCTACAAAATCTACAAGATTTTGCCAATTTTCTCTCTCACATCACTGAGCCTAAGCCTGAAATGACCAAAATGCCCTCATCAATTTCAAAAAACTGAAAAAGGAAAAAGAATCGTGCATTCAGTCATGCTCCGTGGCACGTCCCTTCAACGGCCTCTCCTCCATATCCTCTGCCGGCCGCCACCGGGCGCTCTCACCGCAGGCGGCCAGAGAATCTCTGATCGGCAAGATCACAACAAGCACCTCGCCGACGGCCATGCACCACGCAACGGAGAGGAACACGGCGAGCCTCGCGCACCAATACCCGACGCCGTCCGGCATCCACAGCCACGACAGGCAGATGCAGAGCACCTGCGCCGGCACCGCCGCCATGACGGTGGAGGTCAGCAGGTAAACCCGGTGGCCGATCCCCTTGTTGATCACGAACGCCATCACCCGCCAGAACGACAGCAGGAAGGCCACGCCGTACGCCGCCGCGAACGCGGCGAAGACCGCCCAGCTGACGAACGGGTAGGTGCACATCACCGTCCCGTCCGCCGTGACGGACGAGGTGCCGATGTTCATGAAATTCGGCGCCCACGATTTGCCATCGAACGAGTAGAAATACACGAAGAATGTCTGCAGGCAGATTATTGGAAAACAGAGGGTCAATATGAACACCAGGGACCACAATCGGCGGGGCTTTCGTTTCTTGATCGAGACGCGGATCAAGAAGAAGAGGGTTATCAAGAAACCTGGTTCCAAGAACCCGAGCGAGAGCACAACGTGCAATTTACAAATCTTCGCATGTTGTTCTTGGGTGATCGGGGGCAAAAAGGGGGACAGGTACTTTTTACGAACACTTGGTAGGCGCAAGATCTCGTTCGCGGCCCAGACGGACGCGAACGACACGAGGAGGAGCCTGACGGGCCACAGAACGTTGAAGCCCCGCAAATGGTGCGCGTGCCGTGATTTCACGAGGAGGTGGAGGATGGCGCAGAACGCCACGGCTGAGAGGAGGAGGAGCCCGGCGACGGAGGATATCGTCACTATATCGAACGCGATCTTGGGGATGGAGATGGAATCGACGAATAAGCTTTCGCGGGCCACGAAATTTAGTGGCGAATGCGGGGACGCCGACCGCGGCGGCGCCAGGAGTGGATCCTTCATGATTTATCCAAAAAAAGAAAAGGAAAAAAGAAAAAAGGGAGAAATGAGTTAGCTGTCTCATAGATTGCCCGTCGCGGCGGCGATGAGGTGAAACTGGTGGCGGCGACGGTTGATTCGGCCGTGAAAAATGGCATAATTTTTGGGGGGTGCTGGGGAGAGAGGAGGAGGAAACGATATTCTTGTTTTGATTTTTCCTTCCCCTTTCTCCCGAGCAAGGGGAAAGGAGGAGGGTGGTGTTGCAGCAAGAAAAAGCTTCCGTTTGCAGAGAGAAAAAGATGAGAGAGAAAGGGATGAGAGAGAAAGAGAGAGGAAGTATGGGGGAATGTCTCTTCGTTCAAATGAAGTTGGCTCCAATCCTTGGATTTCGGGAGTTTATCGATATTTCTTTTGCTTTGCTCATGCAAGAGCCGGCTCAATACTACGTGTGCTGTGGACTTTTTTTTTTTCTTTTTTTTTTTTTTGGTAAGCAGTGGAGTAGATCACTTAAACTGTTAAACAACACCCTCATTGATGTCCAAATCTTGTACGAGGCCCGGCGGGGGAGCATATCCCACAACACCAGATCTGCCTCCAGTTCGTGCCCCATCTTGGCTAGCCGCTCCGCGCAGTGGTTTCCCGATCTTTTGGTGTGAATCAATCTCATTTATTTTTGAGGATGTTTTGTGAAATGACAATCTTACCCTTCCAACTGCCGACCAAATAGTTGAAATTGTGTTATACTTTTTATGTTGATTCGTTTTATAATTGAATTCATGATGTGTCGTAATTTGATTCGTTTGGTGTATGTGTGAGACTCAAACTCGGTGCATGGAAGAATTTCCTGCATTTCCGAACCGGGTTGTATGCTTGTAATATAATTGGTGTATATTTTGATAAGAGCGATCAATCATGTAGTGACATTTGCTATATGATTTGTCGAGTGTAGTCAAGTCATGTTCAAATAATTATTTTCCATCTATTATATTTTACGGATATCCTACCATCGATAAATGCATGTGATTCACAATTTAGGGGTATTTTCTCCTATACCTTGAACAATGTACCAAATAGTTAATTGAGTGATTAATGTTTCAATAATGACATAATAAGTTTAATTAAATTGAAAAAACAAATTTAAGTAATTGTATTAACACTTACTATATGATTGATTGGGTGCGGCCAAACCAGGTTTGGGACAAGAATTTTCCTTTATTTCAAGTTACTTCTATTCGATTTTCTATGTACAAGAACTTTATTATATGTGTGTGTGTGTGTGTGTGTGTGTGTATACACCTGTGTGTGTGTAATGTGAAATACAAAATAAATTATAATTGAAGATTCGAATTGTGATTGAAATTGTATCATCACTATTGCAATTTACAAAGGAGCTTTTTTTTGGTTTGAAATACATATTGGTAAAGCTATGAACATACTCTTAGTTATGCAAATCATGTTTGGTGTTAGATTTAGTGAGGAAGTGAAAAATAAAAAAAAATATTTTACATAAAGAGAGACAATAATTTATTTTCTTTTATTCTTGTCACTAAAATTTTGTGGCCAACTGAGGCAAAACTGATGAGCGTAAAAATACCATAACTTTTCATTTGTTTATTAGAATTAAATAGCATAAAAATTAAAAATCTAGGTGTCTCAAATTTGGCCCAGTCCTGGAAAAAGGGGCAACTTTTTGGGGTTAGAAATCCAAATATTTGTATTCGGGCTAGGCCCAATTTCAGATGAACTAGTTCATCCACCAGGCTGGATTCTGGACCCATTCTTTCATTCGGGCCTTATTTACGGCCCATTAGGAAACCAAGGAAAAACGGGAAATTGATTAAGCATATTTAAAATGGCAAGTTATATCTACAACCATCGAGGTATGGTATAGTTACGAATTAGCTTTTGTTGTTTTAAAAATTACAAATATTCCATCAAAATTTAGGTTCTTCTTATAAACATTAAAGAAGGTAACCAAAAAAACAACTTTCTCCGTGCTAGAGAAACAATCACGATCACCAAGAGATGCGTTTTGTCTTTCCTGACAAAATTTTTCAATCTAGTTTGTGATTTCATCAACTTTTTGAAAGTAATTTTACTTTATACTACAATTACCACCATTATTCACTACCATCTATAATTGACACCACCATTGGTAATTAATTTATGATGCCAAAATCCGGCTAATCTTTTATAGTGATATTTAAATTTTCGACCCTTATAATACACACACACACACACACACACACACACATATATTGTTCATTCTATACCAACTACCAGTTGACCTATTAAGTTAAGATTCCAAATCTCTTAAACAACGTTCAGAATTTGAATCCTCAAATTGTAAATAGGACAACTAGATTGGAATAGTCGTCCTTACAATGAGCCTCAGTAGTATTTAATCTTAATTAGATAATCAGTAGTCAAAATTGGGTGGCTAAAATAATATATATATATATATATAATATATTGTACATTTTATAAAACCTCAACCTTATCTCTTAAAAGTGACTACCAAAAAAAAAAAAATCTTATCTCTTAAAATTAAATATTTGTACTATGTTTGGACGGTGTGAAACATCAAAAAGAAGTTTGAATTTTGTTGAAAATATATTGGTTTGGGGGAGAGCAACTAGTCGTGAGGCCATCTTGTCCTACATTATATAGCATCAATCAAATATTGACATAAAGTCGTTAAAGCAATTTCAGCCATTTTACGCCTTTGAATTTTGATATAACTCCATTAATACCAATAGTCCCACACAGCTATATTTCAATAAAATTCTTTTACACGGAACTTCACCTTCTGAATGTTGACATATAGATGGATAATTGTAGCAAATTCTTTTATGCACTCGATGTGATCGATATATGGGAATTCAGAGACGAAATGAAGGGGGGTTGGAGGGGATGATACTCTTCAAATTTATATCGATTTAAAATTTTTATTTTTATTTTTTTTGAAAAATTTGCAAATTATAGAAATATTTTTAATATATTATAAAAATTTGACATCGCTCTCTTCAAAATCAAAAATTCTAGCTCCGTCTCAATGTGGAATTCGCACACTGAATTCATACCAGAATTTTTCGACAATTGTGTACTATCAATTTATTTCGGGTTTGAGGATAAAATTTTGAATGACACTAGGATTAAATATACCATTTCATTTGATTTTGACAATTTTTGGGGTTGAGAGAATGATGATAGGATTTGATCACTATGAACAAAAAAACAACAAATTAATTTGGTAAAAGATGTGACCAGCTATGTGTATTGAGTAATAATAATTTAAATTCTATTGGTTAAAAGTGAAAAAAGAAACTAGTATCTTAAGTTTTCAATTTGTAGTGCATGAGAAAATGAAATATTTGGGGGTTATCATATAATTTGTGACAATATTTTTTTATCATCACTATAGATTAATTATTATCAAAGTAAAAGTTTGCGAAAGTTATCATGAGAAAATGAAATATTTGGGGGTTATTAAGATAAATCTTTGGACAATCAAATCAGATTTAAATGAACAAAAAAGCAATTAACAATCATAATGCAATATATTAGGAGTTGAATAACGATTGCAGCAGCCATAAAAAACCAAAACAAAAAAAAAAAAAAAGATGTCGAAAGTTAATCACATTTTCCCCTCATATATATTGACTCTTTTGCCCCTCATATATATTGACCTTCACATTTTTACCCCTTAACCAACTTTCATCTAGCTAGCTACTACTATTCTAATGATATGAGATTTTGCACCCTATCTTCAAATTGAATCTCAAATGATAAAAACAAAGTTAATCATGGCCGTTTAAGACAAAATTAAAGGTCATTTTCCCTATGAATTAGTAGTGCAATTGGAGGGTTGCAATACTCAGCACAAACATTAAATTTTACAGCTAGTTCGTTAACGACAATCTATCAAAAAAAATCAAAGTGTTACTTATTTATAATATAAAGCTAAAGCGAGACGATTCAAATTTTAAAAAGTAAAATAATTCTTATTTTAAACTTCAAGGACCAGCAGTGATATTTAATTTTTTAAAAATTTCTTACATGCGTTCGATATGAATACTATCTATGCATCAACATAAATTGGAGAGATTTTAATATGTAATAATTCAATATATTTTTGTTAAATTCATAATACTTGATAAACCTTTCAAACAAGTGGCTCATGATTTGATGTTAGTGTGAAAATAGTATCTATTCATATAGACAAAGATAACACTAAACATATTAAGTGGGGCTTTAATTTCATTAATTTGGTCTAATTAAGTTTTGACTGGTAATTGATAATTGTGGGCTAATTATCAATGTGGACCCAAGTACTCAAAATTTATATGCAAGGTTATAATGACTTTGGAAGACCTAAAGAAAAGATGAAAGAGTGACTAAAAGTACTTATTAAGAGGGACAAAGACCAAGAAATTAAGAATAGGAGAACATGCACTTTAAATTTCTAAGCACTTTTATGCTACTAATTGGTAGCTAAGGACATAGTTATATATGGTTTGTTGTTCCGTCCCAAGCTTGTTTTGTATAATTTGATATATTTCACGTTTTTCAGTCTTGTATATATGTTAGCCCCTAATTTATTTTAGACTAATTTGCAAAATTTATTTGTTTGTTTTTTTTTTTTGAAAAAAACTAGCAATCAGTGCCTCAAGTCCTCGCACGCATAAAATAATATGAATATTTGAAATTATAGTGCGCACATCACTTTTATGATACTAAAAATTGATACAACATAGTATCGAACTTTTTTGTAGTTTTTTGTTTGAAGATCACTATTATTACCGATAATATAATTAATACTTTGATTCAAAAATACTTCTATTTTTTTTTCGATAAAAAATATACTTTTACAAATAAATTAAAATATAAAAAAAAAATGAATAGATTTGTGTTAAATTGACCTAGTCAGTTAGCTTAAATGTTGTAATCACAACGTAGGTAATGGATTTAATTATTTTTATTTTCATAAGTGGGAATGTATTTAATTTACAAAATTACAATTTAACCAATGTTTTTTTTGTATCAGCGCGATAATTAAAAGGGTAAAATTAGCACACACACAAAGTTTGCAATATAACTCTCTTTAATGTGGAGAAATTTCTAATTTTATCCTTCATTTTGTATTTTTATACTTAATTGCATGAAAATTGAGGGATAAAATTTGTAAAAATACCAAAATAATCGCCAATTTGGACGCAAAATAATTTTCCTTTTTATAATATATATATATATATATATATATATTTATGCACCATATGAGATTAACACGTGGAATGTGAAATCAATTATATGAAGTTCAATTAATAAAATAAATTCCCTTAAATGTGGACGTGTCTACATCAAAAGAGAGCCCAATGTTTATCCTAATAAAGCTAAAAATCATGGTGGATGAAGTTAATGACAAGTCTCTTCTTCCCCATCAATATTATTATTATCATTATTATCGACACCACCCCACAATTTCAAGAATTTTTCTTCCTTTGTCGTTACTAGGCAACAACAAACAAGCTTTATTTCTTGCGTGTTTATCCTTCTTGTCTACCTTCATAGCATCTCAAATCTCTAATTTGGACCTTACCAAATGGGAGGAAATAGTTTATTATTGGATTTTTTTTTTTCATTTCATAGAGGTCTCCTGTGTTAGTTTTAATTGTTAGAAAAAATTCCATGATATTTTAATTAGTATATTAGACACTGAAAAATTTTAAAAAAATAACAAAATAAATCCTATAGTCTCTAAGTTAATATCAATTCAACGATTGAAAGTACTAGTTAATTATGAATGGTACGTCATAAGTTGAGAAACTGTTAACGTTGTCTACTTGGGAAAATTCTTATATGGTTCGGATATATGGGCTCTATTCATGCATACTGTAGTCCAAATTTAGCCATATATTATATATATTTTATAAAAAAATTAATATATAATACGTAGTTGAATTGGGACTGCAGAATAGATATGTCCGATCTATAAAATAATTTCCCGTCTAATTGAACGTGGACTTTACGCCAATCTCTTTTGTATTTTTTGAATTTGGGGATAGATACCTAGTGTTCAACTGCATCCACTGAACAAGAGCCAAATCGTCATGAGAAATCGCCTAACCAGCTACCGTGGGGATTAAAGAATAAACTTTAAACGTCTTACTAGGATATACAGATGGATTATCTCTAGAAGTTGTGTGTGGTCATAGTTTGAAAAAGAAAGCCTTAATCTTTATCACGACTATAGTCTACAGCTATGATTATTTTTGTTTTTTCTCGAAATATTTCTATATGTGTTGAATGTCACTTTATATTTTTTAAGGACAAATTTAAAAAAGGAAAAATTGCATCTAGTTTTGAAATAATACTAAAAACTTCCTTATGATTTAAAAAATGAAAAAAAAAAACCTTGTTTTCGAAAAACCAGCACACTTGCCCACTCCGTTAGGTCAAAGTTAACGCCATTAAAATTATGCAAGAATACCCGTTATGCCATTTTTAATAGAAACCGTTGACTCTTAACTTAACAAATGAACAGTTTAGATTGATGTTTGAATATAAAAATATAATATTTAAATAAAAAATATAAATTAAATATATTTATATATAAAATATATTTTATATATATGTAAAATAATTGAAATAAAAATAATATAAAATTATAAATAAACACACACAACACATACGCTAACACACACAGCACGCACACACGCACACACGCATGCGTTAAACACACACACAACGCGCGCACACTAAACGCATGAAGCTGAACAGATCTGCTAGAAATCGGATCGAAAAGGGAAATCGGAGCTATATGGTAATGATAGATTAAAGGAAAAAGATTAATGAGTATTTTTAGTGGATTTTAGGATTTTTAATAGATTTTCTTTAATTAAATACAAATTGTTTGAAATTTGGTAAAATTGATCAAGGGGTTTGATTCATCTTGGCAAGATGCATAGATTGATGTTTTTGGTTGTAACTCTGGTGACGGTGGCCGGTGGCAGCGGCAACGTGAAATGGTGGTGGTGGGGAGGAACGAGGAAGGATGAAGAAGAAGAAGAAGAAGAAGAAGAAGAAGAAGAGAGCAAATTAAAATTTTAATAAGTTAGAGGAGTTTATTTGTAATACTAGATAAATATATTTAAAATTATGAGAAAAATGTGTATAAAGGTCAATATACTTGCATTTAATGGTGGAAAAAGTTTCAATTTCTTTTGACAAGCTTGTGCGATGCACTCTCCGTTAACTCTGACGGAAGGGGGGTTTTGTGCAGGTTTTTTGAAAACATAGAATTTTTTTTTCATATTTTTAAATTACGAGGGGGTTTTCAGCACTACTTCGAAACTATAGTGGGGTTATATGCAATTTTCCCTTTAAAAAATCATCTAAAGTTATATACTAGTCATCTCATTTCCACATACTATATATACATATATATATATATATTTGCATATATATTTATTGAATTGTTCCAATACATGCAATTGTGAAATTCTCCTGTACTATAGAATACAGAGATTATGACAAGTAATTCTTTGTCGATATATAAATGAATAAAGAGAAAAGAACACAAATAATCCAACTTGAGTAGTAGCATATAGTGTAAACTCGATTTAAGCTTTATTGACTTCCCCTCTTCTTCTTCTTCTTGTTTATTCTTTTAAATCCCATTATATCAATTGATTTTCGTTTTTCTTTTTCTCAAAAATAATATTGGAGATGATGGTAAAAGCGAATAGGGGTAGATTAGAAATTTTAACATTTGGAGGCGATAATAATTTTTTATAAATATATAACACCATTTGTTCATTTATGAGATGAAACCTAAAATTTGAATAAGAAAAAATATGTAAAATAACAATAAGTGATAAAATGTCCCTATTAGCCCCTCTCACTGATTCAACTAAGATATGCAAAAAATAAAGATTGATCGAAAAGATAAATTTAGGCAATATTGAATTTTAAGTTGGATACTAAAATTCTCATTAAATTTAATCGAAAATTTAATTTTAACCGACTGTACATCCCTGATAAGTCTCTCACTAGATATACATGCAGAAGAAAGTAATGGGATTAACCATAAAAAATTCTCATATGAAAAGGGTGTTCGGACTCCACACATGAATCAAATGGGTAAAATTGTATCATATTTTGCATGCTGAATTTTTCTTTTTTCAAGTGAATTAATAATATGATATAATATGAACTTGTAGATACATGCGTGAGATCCAAACCCGATCCATAAAAGAATTTCCCACCTAAACATCCATCAAACCTATCTTTATAAAGCAAATTAAACACTTGTAAACCAAGCAAGAAATCAACATCAAAAGGCCCACACATTTAGAAATAACTAACACCTTATGATATACACTACTATTTATTTATCATATCATCATCTCTCATCAATTCGCATTCAAAAAAAAAAAAAATATCATCAAAAATCTGTCCAATTTCATTTTATTATTTTCTTCAAACATGGAATCACCAACAAGAGAAAATTCAAGCCCAGAAAGAGATGACGAGCCGCGAGCCGCTAAGGCAAGCTGCAAGAACAATGCTAGAAGATTCAGCGATGAGCAAATAAAATCATTAGAATCTATTTTCAAGATAGAAACTAAGCTGGAGCCGAGAAAGAAGGTTCAGCTGGCTCGAGAGCTAGGCTTGGAGCCGCGCCAAGTAGCCATATGGTTTCAGAATAGAAGGGCTCGATGGAAATCGAAGCAATTAGAGCAAGAATATAAGGTTCTGAGAGCAAATTATGATAGTTTGCGTTTGAGATTTGATGACTTGAAGAGGGAAAAAGAGTGTTTGCAAATGCAGGTACAATTGGTTTTTTGTTTTTGTTTTGTTTTTTTCTTCTTCTTGTCGTTTTATTATTATTATTATTATTATTTTTCTGGTGTGGTTCTTGTTGTTTTATTGATTTTTAGAAATAATTACAACATCCTCCCATGTAATTTAGTGTAATCTTTTTAATATGCTTAAAAAAAGGGGTAAAAACACTTAATCCATCAGACGATGGTTGTTTTTACACTTTATCATTTGAACTTTTACGAATTGTACTTTATCATATAAATTTTATATTTTTTACATTTAATTCCATACGATCATTTTTCTACAATAAAAGTGAATGGGAGTATAACACGTGTCCTTATGTGAGAGGTCACTTATTGTAAAAAAAAAAAAAAAAATCAGAGCGGGTTAAGTGTAAAAATATATACAGTTTATATAGTAAAATACAATTAGTAAAAATTCATATGACAGTGTAAAAAATGAGAATAATTTAGAGGATTAAGTGTTTTTATCCCAAAAAAAAAATATTGATTTTGTGTTTTTGTTGAAAAAAGCTATTAAAAAGAATATTATTTTACAACTTCTACTTTTAAAGTGCTCCGAAAGTACTCTTACCCTTACTTCTACTTCTAATGATTTTGAAGAAACTTCAATTTTTGAAACACCCCAATAGTCACTTGCATCTGTTGATTATAGCATGTAGTTTATGATGCGTTGCATTAAAATTTTGTTGATATGTCGAATTGTTCTTGTAGATATTATATAACTGAAGGATGCCTTTAAAAAAAATATTAATGAATTTCACGAATATTGTTGCATATATTGGTGCTTTGGAAGAGGTATCTTAACAAATTTTGCCTCGCTTACAAAAGAACCCTCTACATATTAAAATTACGATTACCCCTTGATACTTAGATATAGAGGGGTTTTTCGTAATCGAGACAACCAATGAGGAGTTAGCTTGCAAGATGAAAACAAATTTCAAGAGTGGTAATTGTAATTTCGATAAATAGAAGAAACTATTTAATTTTTTTTATAATAAGAACAAATAGTGACTTTTTTTTTTTTTTTTTACCATATTTATGATTTTTGTCTTTCACAAATGTTGCAGTAAAGCTTTTGGTGTCTTTTTTTTACAGTTACATGAGCTAAGTAATCTAGTAACGAATCTTGACGATCAAAAGGCAAACTTGGGCAATAATGGAGATTGTGAGTTCAAAGAATATCCCAACAGCTCAAATGAAGGGAATGTATTGGATCACGATTATGATACTATCAACAAATGCTTAGAAAAAAATAGACAAGATCATCAAGAATTATTATTAGTACATGATGAAGAAGAAGAGATGAGCCACTTTGCATCACCTGAAACATGGTGCAATCTTTCATCATGGTGGGAGATGTAATTTTTCTTAGGGATTGATTTTTAATTTTTATTACATATATTACGATATTTTCATTTGATTAGCAAGAGAGTGGTGCAACATGTATATGTAAATCAGGCGAGTGATTTTAAAGTTTGTTACGATTGTATGTGTGTTTTTTATATAACGTTCGTTTTTCAGTAATCGCCTTTGAAATGAATCTTTTTTGTTTTTTCATTGTATTAATCGAAATTCATCGCTGTTTTTTACGATTTTTTTTTTTTGAACTTTAATTTTGGTGTTTCACATAGTAGATAAGAAAAATAAAAAAACTTGGTCATAAATTACATATATTTGACATTTTATCAACATCAATTATTCAATTGCAACATGAGAAGATGCAAAAGGCTTTAAAAAAATAAAGAAGTTTTATAGCTTTTGGAGTTTAAAATTTTGCTTCTTTTGACTACTTTGTCAATTGATTAACATGTCATTTTCATGATCACTTCAGCTTAATTTGATATTTAATTATATCCATGTTTATCTTTCTATTTGAGGATTGTAGCTTATGTTTATTTTATTTTAGTTTTATTTTTTCCCCTAATGATTGTTATGGGACTCACCAACTAAATACTAATGCAACAAAGATGATTAAAATAAAAATAAATTACTTCCTTTACCCTACAAATAAAGCTACTTTTATTTCTCAAATGTAAACACAAGTAATTATATGCAATAATTAATAGTCCCTGAAATTTAAACTTAAAAAATTATTTTAGTTTTTAAAA
This sequence comes from Petrea volubilis, assembly GCA_026212405.1. Lineage (NCBI taxonomy): Eukaryota > Viridiplantae > Streptophyta > Magnoliopsida > Lamiales > Verbenaceae > Petrea > Petrea volubilis. The sequence goes on along the minus strand of CM047883.1, from coordinate 22,748,646 downwards.
TTTAAATCGCCACATTTTTATTTTTTATTTTATAATTAAATAACACTTTAATCATTCTAATAGATTTTTCAGTCAAATTTTATTGAAAAATACTTATACGAATGAGATATTTTATCAAATTTTCACTTGTCAATTTTTTGAAATAACATTAAACAAAATTGATGACAATGACCAAAACGATAAACTCATTAAAAAAAAAAAAATTTAAAATGTTACTTATTTGTACCATGAAAGTATCTAAACGTGGGATTTAAATTTTAGGTACTAAAGTGATTCTAAAATTAAACTCCAGGGACTATTAGTTACATTATCCTTTATTTTAATTGCTTTTTCAATTTTGTTGGTATTTTTGTAATGACATTTTTGCCCCTCCATCTCTTATCCATTTTCAAAGGCACTCAGTGCTCCAAACCCAAAGAAACAGAGCAAATCAGCATAAACAATGGCTTTCGTAATTTCTTATACTGTGCCCACTGCGTACGTTAGCTGCTCCATCTCTTCCCAAAACTCCACACTTTCCTCTCCTTCTACTCCTCAATAATCTCAAACTCCCTCGTTTCTGGCCTTGGCAAAAGGTAATTTTTTCATACATATATGTGTGTGTGTGTGTGTGTTTCTTGATTTGTCGAAATTTGAAGGGTGAAATACGGTAAAAAAAAAGGTTAATTGAACAATGCATATGTTTAATGAATCTGTGAGGGGCTTTTTAATGATCGATCTCGAATCGAATATCGAACAAACTTGTTTCCTATACATGTGATTTGACAGGTAAAGATTGGGCCAATGAGTGTATCTCCAATGGGATTTGGGACATGGGCTTGGGGTAATCAGCTGTTATGGGGTTATCAAGAATCCATGGATAATGAGCTTCAGCATACTTTTAATCTTGCTGTTGAAAATGGGATTAACTTGTTTGACACAGCTGATTCTTATGGCACTGGCAAATTGAATGGACAAAGCGAGAAGCTTCTCGGGAAGTTCATCCGGGAGTTTCGAGGTTGATATATATATATATATATATATATATATTTATAAAATACACGCACACACCACCCATGCATGCATCCTGCCATAATCTGCACTCCTGACGATAAACTCCCCATGCCTCTAAAGACGGGTACATGTCCACTAGGCCAAAGTTTCTATACGAGGTTGAGGTTGAGATTAAAGAACATGGTTCACATGACTTGGTGATGGCATAGATTTATTATAAGATGAACTTTGTGATTATCCATTTACTTGCATATGAGTTCTTGGTGGTGGGGTTGAGGTAGATTTGAAAGTATTTACTAGATTAGTATGTCTCGATATGGTTTTGTGAATGATTCAATGTGTAAATAGTGCAAAAGCTAAAAGTAAATTAGATGATGCTTCTGTAGCTTCTACTTCTCAGAAGCTATCAAACACCCCCTAAGTTGGCATTGCATTGTAGATTATGTAACTTTGTCTGTTTGTCTTAGCCCATGTAAAGGGATCAAGCATACAGTTGAAGTCAAACTGTAGACACACGGAGAGGCACGCACGCACACACGCTCATGCACACATATATATGTATGTATGTATGTATGTATATATGCATTTTCTTTTGTGTGTGTGTGTGTGTGTGTTTGCACAAAGCAGGTGATTTTGATTTATTGTTTTGTTGCCTGTATGCCAAGGGAATAAGCAGGTGCGGGATAACATCGTGATCGCCACAAAGTTTGCTGCGTATCCATGGCGCTTAACGCCTAATCAATTCGTGAATGCTTGCAAGTATGCTCTGTCTTGATTTTCGGTTGATTTAAAATCTTATGTGCACCTATTGAATAACCACTTCATCAGAAGTTGAAGATGTTACGGACGAGAAATATCAAATATTTAATATCTGCAACTCGCCCTCTCACATATGTGATACTCTTGTTTTGAGCAAGAGATTCAAACATAAGACCCTTTTGTTAGGCCTGGTATTAGTATGATATCGAATGATCTCCTCATCTGAAACCTCGTTCGATTTCTAATATGGTTTGGAAACATGCAGTTGTATCAGTAATTCGGTCTTGGTTTCTTGGTTATATAGATGATTTGTGTTTCAGGTCTTCGCTCGATAGGATTCAACTAGAGCAAATTGGGATTGGGCAACTGCACTGGTCGACTGCAAATTACGCTCCTCTGCAAGAACGAGCACTTTGGGATGGTTTAGTGGCAATGTACGACAAGGTTTACCATGAACTTACTATATAATATATTGGCCAAACATATCTTGCTTAGTTTTCCCACAAAGACAGTTTTACATTTCCAAACTTCTCTGGCTTCTTTATCTAAGATTGCAAATTGCGATGCAGGGATTAGTACGAGCTGTTGGTGTGAGCAATTATGGACCGAAGCAGCTACTGAAAATCTACAATTACCTTAAGGCCCGAGGCGTTCCCCTCTGCTCGGCTCAGGTGATTAACTTTTATTTCAGCTTCCTATGAACTTTTAGTCCCATGTAACTTTGTTTAACAATGCAAACTTTTGGTATTGGTTTCAAAATTTACAAACACCCCCCCCCCCCCCCCCCTGATAGTTGAAATTCGAACAAACTGATGAAGTTTGTATGTATCAGGTGCAATTTTCATTGCTGAGCATGGGGAAGGATCAGATAGAGATCAAGAACATATGCGACTCGCTTGGTATCCGTGTGATTGCCTATAGTCCTTTGGGGCTCGGCATGCTTACCGGAAAATATGATCTTTCCAATCTTCCAAGTGGACCACGGTAACTTCTGTTTCGTGCACATTCCAACCATAGAATCTTTTAGCTTCATCGGATCAACTTATATGCTGCTGTTTGTTAGGGCCCTCCTTTTTCGACAAATTTTACCAGGACTTGAGCCTCTGTTGAACTCTCTTAAAGAGATTGCTCAAAGAAGGCGAAAAACCATATCTCAGGTATCCTTCTCTCTGTCTGTCTCTCGCTCTCTCATCATATATATATATATATATATATATATATAATGAACATGTGCTCACAGGTAGCTATAAATTGGTGCATCAGCAAAGGTACGATTCCGATACCCGGGGTTAAGTCAATGAAACAAGCTGAGGAAAACCTAGGTGCCCTTGGTTGGCAACTCGGTTCAGATGAGTTGCTGCAGTTAGAATATGCAGCTCTCCAATCTCCGAAAGAGATGATTCAAAACATCTTTCAGACAAGGTAGGCATGTATTTTGGATCTTCTTCTTTCTTTTTACAGTCTTTAACTTCGATTATCGTATGAACCTAACAGATAAAACCTAGACCAGAGCAGCTTCCATTGGAGGTTGAATTCGCCCGTGCAATGTATACGGTTCATACCGTAAACCTTGATAATATTGCAAGAGAAACTCAGATTCAAAACATCAAAACAAGCATTTTGGCTGACGACTTGAAGCAGATGTGTATATTGAAGCTCCATACAAGTGGTGCTCAAAGTAAAAGGATTCTATATTACTATGTAATCTCATGTACTTGTACGCAAGCCAAACACGCTGCCGTTGGAAGAATGAAATTTTCATAATTCATTTTCGCCTCCAAGGGTTCCTGGGTTATTGAAAATCGAAGAACATGACGTGCCTGTGGGTGTTCTGAGGAGCTAATAAACCAGGCAATGCCCTTATCAAGACTCAAATGAGGATGATTAAATCTGCTAGACCAACAATGATAAAGGTTATGTGCCCGTGAAACGCTGAAATATCAAGAAATCCGTAACTTTAACACCATTGGCATACAAAGCAACATGACAAGAACTAAAACCGCAAACAAAACCATAATTAGCAGGGACAGGATCACAATAATGTTGAAGCAAATCCAAATTCATTTCAGAAATATTTGGTCTCCCAGCAAAACAACAAGAAGAACCGTTCCAAATAATTAATGTTCACAAGAACAGCCAGTTTCTTTTAAACCGCCAGCAGCCAACTTATATCACATTTTCCTTTTTCTCTTTGCAATTCAAATACTTAGATACACGTATCAAGTATCGTTAGATTCATATAATAGTATAAATTAGTCTAGAATATTGTAGATAAGCATAGAGTGATGTAGAAGGCTTTAGATGATTGTAGAAAGTGTAGAAATATAGTGGAGAGTTCTAGAGAACCTCTCCTAACTGTTGGAACAAATCAATCTCCATCGTCATGTGGAAATCTATAAATAGGGGGAGGGGCTTATATTAGGTTTTGTGTGTGTCTGTGTGTACTTTACATTTTGAGAATTTAAAAGGAAAGGTTCCCAATCCAAGAATAGTGTGTCTCTCTATCAAGAAAGACTCCACAAAATTCTGGGTAGTGTGTGTCTGTGTGTACTTTATATTCTGAGAATTCAAAGTGAAACGTTCCCAATCCAAGGAGAATGTGTGTCCGTATCAAGAAAGACTCCTCAAAATTCTGGGTAGTGTGTCTGTAAATTTCATGTAATTTTGAATATATTTTTTTTTTTGGTTTTGTGTAATTTTGAATATATTACCTCTTGCATACTCTGATTGTTTCTCTCGCTCTGGCTCTCGTTGTTACTCCTCTCTCCTTCTTCTATTCATACTAATGAATTTAAATAAAACGATGGGCATTTATAAGTCGCCAAGCACTGGTCAGCTGGTCAACAAAAAATAAAATAATATACTAATCTTACAAATTTGAAAGACTCTCTCCTTCTTCTATTCATACTAATGAATTTAAATATAACAATGAGTATTTATAAGCCGCTAAGCACTGGTCATTTGGTCAATAAAAGATAAAATAATATACTAATTTCTTAGTCGGTTGGTTACGGTATTGGACGCTCACCTCGACAATCCAAGTTCGAATCTTTGTATAAATTTTTTTTTAAAAATGTAACAACATATAAATACAATATTCTATATAAGTCTATTTACAATTTTTTTTATAATGATATATATGTACATTATATATATATATATATATATTACATTCTATTTAAAAATTTTGAAAGACTCTCTCATTCTTCTATTCGTACTAATAAATTTAAATATAACAATGGGTATTTATAAGTCGCCAAACACTAGTCAGCTGGTCAACAAAAAATAAAATAATATACTAATTTCTTAGTCGGGTGGTTATGGTATCGGACACCTCGGCAATCCAAGTTCGAATCTTTGTATAACTTTTTTTTTAAAAAATGTAATAACATATATTTACAATATTCTATATAAGTCTTTTACAATTTTTTTTATAATGATATATATCTATATATATACATATATATATATTACATTCTATTTAAATATTTTTACTAATATTTACATTTTTTTGGATAAATTATATCTACATCCCTTGAGTTATGGTGTAATTACAAATTAATCCGTTTTGTTTTAAAAATTACAATTACGCCCCCTCAAGGTTTATGATTGTTTTGTAAATATTATTAGAGATATTCAAAAGACAAGTTTCCAAGAGCCATAGTAGTCAATCCGACTATCCAAAAATGTGCATCGACAAACCTAACAAAATTCCTCAATCAATTTTGTTATTCTACCAACATTCACAAAATAATTTTAGTTTATACCACCACAACTATCACCGGGTACCACCATCTATAATCCGATGGCATCATTACTCCTTTTTTTCGAAATTAACTTTGTTTACATCTTAAATTTGTTAGGACCATTCGAATAGCATCATCTCACAACACCACTAAAAATAATAAAAATATAATTCGCAATTATGTCCTAACTAAGTAAATGATAAATTTTGTTAGATTAATATATAACTCAGAGAATAATTGTAATTTTAAAATAAGAGAAATTAATTTATAATTACACTACATTTTAAGGAATTTAAACAAAGTGCTTTTTGGTGCAACGCCAAAGCAAGTTTTCACCTCTAAACATTCAAAGTGTTACTGAAAATCGAAGAGCATGACACGGCTGTTGGTGTTTAGAGGAGCTGATAAACAAAGCAGTGACCTTATCAATACTAGAATGAGGATGATCAAATATGCTAAACCAGCAATGCTAAGAGTTACGTGCCAGTGAAACACCCAAAAGTATCCGTAATACAATTGGCGTGACCAGTAAAATATAACTAAAGGGCAAACAAAAACCATACTAAACCACGAATAACAGAGAATGGAACACGAAAACGTAAAGTCAAATCCAAATTCATTTCAGAAAATATATGGTCTACCAGCACAACACCACCACTATTTGTTTATAAATTGGCAACAACTAGAATAAAGGAGAAAAAAGCAAAGATAACCAACCAATCCAGCCAGCAGCCTACTTGATCTTCTTCTTTGGCCTCAACTGCACATAAAAACGTAATATGAATGCCATCAATCTATTTGAACAACAAATAAGCAAAACATATGCTGATAGAAATGGAAAACTTCATGCTACCCACTTGGTACCCAAGTGGTGTTCTTGCCAATTGGTTTGAGTATGATATATGTCAAAAAAGTGTTAAAAAATGAAAATGTGATATCATCATACGTAATCCCAAGGCTAGAAGTACCACTACCCAAGTGCGTAGCATCTCAAGAGCGGATAAAAATAAATTAAAAAGAAAAGAAAAACAGATATAAACCTGATTGCTGTGTCCACACTTCTTTTTCCTGCAGTTGACAGCACGAGGGTGCAGACGAGCATAGCACCTACACACCATTACATGTTAACATTAAAACACATCCAAGAAAGTTGATCATATTCAAGTATCCAAATCATTATTTGGGATCATAGCCATATTTCCCATACACAATTTATCCATTTGACATAACACAAAACTATCAAGAATCATACCTTATGCCTATCTCAAACTAAACAAGAATTTTCCCGACGGCAATGCATTCTAAGTAAACAATAACAGCCAGAACTAAACATCAATCACAACAACATGATTAACAAAACACCAAATAACCCATGTAAAACAAAATAATCTAACAAACAAATCAAGATAATAGAAATATCGAAGAGCAACCATCAAAATCCATCAAATAATCTCAGTAGCTAAACTTACTTGCGGCAGATCATCTTGTCCTGATTGTACTTCCTAGCCAACGCCATGAGAGAAGGCTCAATGATTCCACCCCTCAGCCTCAGAACCAAATGCAGAGTCGATTCTACAAGATTCATTCAACTTAAGCTAACACTACAAAAACTAATATATAATACACACACACACAGCGAGTGTACTGAAAAAAACCTTTCTGGATGTTGTAATCAGCAAGGGTTCGGCCATCTTCAAGCTGCTTCCCGGCGAAGATCAAGCGCTGCTGATCAGGTGGGATCCCTGAACAAAATCATCCAAAGTTTCAAAAACAGAATCATTGCAAATCCTTTTGTCCGATTAACATGATAAATAACTGAAATACTCGACAAAACTGGAGAGGGACAGAGAGATGAAAATGGGTACCTTCCTTGTCCTGAATCTTGGCCTTGACATTGTCGATGGTGTCGCTCGATTCAACCTCGAGCGTGATGGTTTTCCCGGTTAGGGTTTTCACGAAGATTTGCATTTTTGCCAATTTGGTACTCTTCTGCAACTAAGGCAACACCTCTCATACTCACAGAACTGGGCTTAAATACAAAGGCGCTTCTAGGGTTTGGTTTACGGCGTCGTATTCGGGGGTCTCACTTTTCGATTTTCCTTTTTTTTTTTTTTTTTTTGACATACAACTATGAATAATATTTGAATTTTAATCTGAAGTTAAAAATCATTTCAAAAGCCAAAATATGGTGTTTTGTATAGTATAAAATTTTAGATATTTAATTAATTTCTTGTATAAATATACATTGTCAATATATTTATTAAATCTATAATAAGTGAAAACAAAATCATAAAAAATTATATCATTACCATCATAAATAGAAGATAAAAAGTAAAAGATGTTGAAGAAAATGAGAGATAAAAAGGAAAAGATAAATAAACATTAACATGAAAACATAGGAGAGAGGAGATAAAAAGGAAAAATAGACCAAAAAATACAAAAGGCACCAAATGGTTATTAGATGGATTTTTCAAATCATATTAGGGGACTGCGCACACTCAATGTGTGTGCAAAATAAAAAACAAAGATGTAATTTAAGTATGTATTTAATTTTTAATAGTATAAAACTAAATATTAATTAAAAATTTGTATATAAATATACATTTTTAACTATTTTAATATATTTCTCTAACAAAAAAAAAAGCTTTAAAATAATACAAAATCGTTTGATTGGAAAAAAAATCAGTGAAGAATAAAAAGTTTGATTAGAAAATTAAGTAATAGCAAATTACGTTTACATCCCTTGGAGTATAATGTGTAATTACAATTACTTTTTTTTTTTAATTTAGAAATGCCCCATAAAATATTCATCAATGAGGTGGTGACTTAGCTGGCTAGCACGTAGGTCTCATAGCTCCATTGAGGTATCCTAAGGTCAAGAGTTTGGGCCTCTCTCATCCCCCATTGGTTTCCTTGTTTTATCTATAAAAAACGAACTTCAAAATAATTTAATTACGAATTACTTCTTGTAATTTTAAAAATAATAAATAGCCCCTAAATATACATTAATGGGGTAGTGGTGTGGTTGGTTAGCATGTAGGTATCATTACGTTATTGAGTTATCTTGAGCTCGGGAGACCAACCCTCTCTTACCCATTTGGGATTTTTTTTTTTAAATATAAAAACAAGCACTACTTGAGGTGTAATATGTAATTACAAATTATTTTCTATAATTTTAAAAATTATAGACACCCCATGAAATATGCATCAATGGGATGGTGGTGCAGTTGGCTAGTGCTTAGGTCTCATAGCTTTATTGAATTATGTGAGAGTTTGAAACTCTTCCACCCCATTAGTTTCCTTGTTTTATCTATAAAAAACAAGCTTTAAAATAATTTAATTACGAATTACTTCTGATAATTTTAAAAATTATAAATAACTCCCTACAATATAAATTAATGGGGTAGTGGTGTGGTTGGATAGCGTGTAGGTATTATTACTTTATTGAGTTATCCCGAGCTCAAGAGTTCAACCCTTTCTCACCCCATTTAATTTTTTTTATCTTGTACATATTAAAAAAAAAATCACTACTTGAGATGAAATATGTAATTACAAATCATTTCTTGTAATTGTAAAAGTTATAGATACCCCATAAAATATGTATCAATGGGGTGGTGGCGCAGTTGGCTAGCGCGTAGGTCTCATAGCTTCATTGAGTTATCCTGAGGTCGAGAGTTCAAGCCTCTCTCACCCCATTGGTTCTCTAATTTTATCTAAAAACAAGCTTCAAAATATTATGAAATTATTTGAAAATAAGAAGAAACAAAAAGGTTTGGTTAGAAAAACAAGGGCAAATTACTTTGTCATTGGATGAATAACAAAAATAAGTGTATCTATTGTTGGTCGGATTTGTTATGATTGAAGAAAAATTATTTTTGGACATCACTATTAATATCAATGAGAAGGTCACATGATTTTATAGGTAGTTTTCCCAATAAGGGGAAAAAACACGCACACATAAAATATTTAAGAAAATGGATAGGAGATTTAAAAAAAAAAAAAAAGGTATAAACTAAAACACACTAATGTACTAAGGACACAAAAAATTAGTTACTATTTACCATTCTTGCTTTACTGATGGCATAAATAATAATATATAGAAATTGCTAATGACAAAATCGTAACTTACTATATCATAGAACTTCGCTATTTTATTGTTTTTATAACAATGAGATAAGTAAATAATTATCTTCTTTCTATTTCTTTTAGCACATTATATTTTGATATGGGAAATCATATATTAATTATTAATATACTTATCCTATTATTTATTAATTTTAAATAAATTAGATTTGCTCACCGGCCAAAATCCATTCCCGATACGAGAGCGTTACGTTCTCGAACCCCCACCCCCCACCTGTACCCCCATTGACCCGTCTTGAACCCCCAATCACTCTCACCTGAACCCCACTATCACTCCCATAATCTCCGCCGGTGACCCACCCCCCCGCCCCCCCCAACCACCCCCAACACCCCACACACATTCCCTCGGATATATCTAGCCCCCAGTGCGCACAGCGCATGGCCTGCTCCTCCCGCGCACTATTCGCAAACCTGCGCACCATCCTCCCCAACAATTTCTCTTACCGCCGATCGTTCACTTGCGTTTCGAATCAGCGATTCTTGGGAGTTAAACGCGCTTTTAGCTCGCTGGGATTGGATTCGAATTCAGAGAAATTGAGATTTGGAAGAAGGATATCATCCATGTCTGGGACTGGGACTTGGACTCCGAAGAGCAGAGGAGAAGTCAAAGTGTTCGATTCGGAGGAGGAATTGGCTGCGTCTCTGGCGAAATACACCGCCGATCTGTCCAATAAGATTTCTAGAGAGAGAGACTGGTTCACTGTTGTTTTGTCCGGTGGTTCTCTGGTTAAGTCTCTCAGGTTAGTCATCTCGCAGTTTTTTTTTATATTTTTTTTAACCTTTTTCGTTAAATGTTACTGCAGTTTCGTTTTAGATTAAATTACATTAAGTATCCAAATCTTTGATTTGTTGTGCGTTTTGGTAACAAATCTTTATCTTTTGTACGTTGATAGTCTTTTTTTTTTTTTTTTTTTTTTACTATTCTAGTAAAATATTTTTAGAATATTTGGAAATATTTCGAAAAGTATTGGCGAATATGTCAACAGAATAGTGTGAAAGGGTGAAAATTCTTTCCCGCATCAGGTTTGATTACACTATGATTATCAATGTGGTAAGTGTTTTACGATTGATTTACAGTTTAGGAATACTCGTCAATCACGTATTACATTATTGTTGGGTTCAGTCAAGTCCAGTTTGAACAAGAATTTTCGGATAAAATAGAGACCATTTGATGCACAAATAATAAGGATTGGGTACCAAAAGCGTACATTTGTAAAGATCGGGTGCCAATGTGCAAAGCACTCCGAACTTTGGGGTGTTTAACGTAATTTAGCCTTTGTTTCATTGAATTTTATATTTTAGTTTACAAAAATAAAAATAAAAAAATATTTGGAAAATGGATTGCAAATTTACGAAATATTTGGTTGTGAAATTGAAGGAAATTAGTTGAGGCGCCGTATATTGATTCAGTGGATTGGTCGAAATGGCATGTTTTTTGGGTGGATGAGAGAGTGGTGCCTAAGGATCATCCCGACAGCAATTATCTCCTTGCTTTCAATGAATTTTTATCCAAGGTATTTTATCTTTCTATATTGTTTTAAACATGAATTTATTATCTCAGCTTATATTGTGTCTGGATTGATGGATTCGGAACTAAGGATTTCAAATGCATAACAAAGAATTTATTGTGTTTGTTTGGATGATGTCTATGTTGCGACCTGTTTGCGAGCTAGTTTTGTAGTCTATTGTAATTGATTTGCAATCCATGTAAGATGAAGTCATTGGAAATCCTTTTCGCTAAATATTTCCGTCAATACAAATGCTTCTATCCAAACACAACTGCATGTGTTGGGCATGTAAAAGAGAAAGGTAGACTATGAATGGGGCGGAGCAAAGGGAGGTTGGAAGGGGCTGTCCTTAAGTTTATATTGAGCTAAAATTACGTGCATTTCTTTTAAAAATTTAAAATTTGCCCTTACATCATAGAAGTATCTTTAATATTTTATAAAAATTTGATATCGTCCTCCTCAAACAAAAATTTCTGGCTTCGTCTTTGAATTCTATGACATTGCTTAATTTCACCTATAATTGGAAGTACACACTTCATGTCAACTTACTATGATGGGGAAAAGAAAGGTTCATGAGCCTAATGTTATCTCTAAATATATTCAAATTATACAATATTGGTTAAATTATTTCTGTTAGACATGTAATATATTTTGCTTCATTTTCAGCATTTAATCGTTTTTGATTGGTGTATATATGTATAATTTTGTTCGAAAAGCTGGTAATAATCTTGGAGAAACAGAGTAGGGCTAGATCAAACTGCTACAAGAAGAGAGATATAAATTATTAAAATATTCATGGGTTTGAGCCCATTTTGCCACCACTAGATATAATCATTTTGCTATGACTCAAATGTGAATCAAAAAAAGTACTTTAAATTAATTTTCTCTTCATATCGCATGAATCTCCTAAATACATTCCCCAAAACCCTTTCATTGCAGATCCCCATTCCTTCTGGCAACGTCTACGCCATAAACGATGCATTGTCGGCCGAGAGCGCTGCAGATGACTACGAGACCTGCATCAAACACTTGGTGAAAAAGAACATAATAGATCAATCCAACATCACGGGTTTCCCCAAATTCGACCTCATGCTGATGGGCATGGGCCCTGACGGCCACATCGCCTCTCTGTTTCCCGGCCATCCTCTTCTCCAAGAAAACGAGAAGTGGGTTTCATTTATCAATGACTCGCCTAAGCCTCCTCCTAGATCGGATCACCTTCACTCTCCCCGTCATCAACTCCTCGGCAAATGTTGCGTTCGTTGTGGCTGGTGACGGTAAGGCCAGTGCTGTTCACACGGCGCTCGATGGTTCTGAGAGTTCCGATGGGCTGCCGGTGCAACGGGTGGCGCCGGATGGGGAGGTGGTGTGGTTTTTGGACAAGGGAGCTGCTTCGAAACTTTGAGGTAATTTGTGATTGATTGCTGTTGGATTTGTTTCGGGGCATTTTGATTTAGCATATGATACTAATGAATATTGGGTATGTTAGTGATGCTTTGGTATGAGATGTATATGTTATACCTATGGTAATGGGTGAAGTTGGTTATTTTGTATTAGTTGAATTGTTGTGTGGTCATTAGATACGTATGGTTTTTGTTAGACCATATATAACTTGCCTCAGTGACATAGTTTTGTGTAAATGTGGTTGAAAAATGAATCAAACTGCTCCATTGTATTTGATTTGATGTATATTGTTAAAGTTTGTTTCAAATTAGTATGTTCGTGACCAAAAATAATGTCATAATATAAAAATTGTCACTAATGATATTTATCAAAGAGTGGGACACTGCAATAAATTTCTGCCTTCTTAGATCAGAACAGGACTAGTACTATTTGAAAGTGCTTATAAATGCTGATCAAATGAAACTGTTTTGAAAATCATTTGTTTTTTTTTCCTTTTTTCTTTCTTATTCTTCTTCCGCATTTTTCTTTTTCCTTTTTCCTTTTCCCCCCTGTTACGTTTCTCTAATGATCATTCATGTTATATAATCCAAAAGCTGATTCCGATTAAGCAAATCTTGTATTAACTATATATAATCCATAATCAGCTTCGCAAAATCTGAGGCACAAGAGCCTCTCTCTCTCTCTCTCTATTTATATATATATATGTATATTACACCATCTCTAGCAATACTCTAATCTAACCATTCTTATAAATAATTATAAAAATGAACCTATATATGTTAATAGTTTTAGTTGTTTTTGCACATTCCCCTTGTTTGGCTGTGGGCTCTTATAATGGCAAAATTATTGTGCCAAAATTGAATACTGAAGAAGATGTAGCTGTTGCTCTAGCAAAATACACAGCCAAGTTATCTGACAAATTTATCAAAGAGAGAGGCTCTTTCTCTGTTGTGCTTTCCGGGGGTACCCTCATTCATACCCTAAGGTAATGAAAAGAGTCTCTTTTGTAAATACCTCTTTTTCTAAAATTGTACTAGCATTTGATCCAAGAATTTGATAAAATTTAATTAAGAAATTACCCTGGTTGCAATGCTTATGAGAAGAAGAGACCCCGTAAAGATATGATGGCTAATTACGTCTACACTTCTTGAGGCACAATGAAATTACAAATTAGTTCTTGTGGTTTTGAAAATTACAAATACTTTCCAAAGTACGAATCAGCTTAACAAAATTTATTATTCAACAAGTCGAGACGTAATTCCTTGTGGAATTATGTTGTACAATTAACAACATAAACTAACCTTGTAATAAGTATAATTTAGTTATATACTTAGAGATATATCAATTTAAGAAAATACCCTTTCACTTATGGAATTTTTGTAATGGATAGACACCTTTATAAATAGAGGAAATTACAGTTTCCCATCTAAACCATGTGGGTTTTTTCACTTTGCAACTTAAATTGTGCCGTGTTACCAATTGTCATTCGATTTGTGCGATTTTTTGCCGGTTGCAACCTAAATGGGTTTTCCGATCAAAAAGGTCACTGAACCGACATGTGAGGTGCACGTGTTATAGGAAAGGCATTTTTGTTTAAGGCTTCTTTTGGCTATGGCCACAACTATCATATAAGACAAGGCTTGGAAGCAAGCTACCAGCGCCTATCGGCGAGAACTGGGCTTGGTTAGTAGTGCCGGCCCATTCTGTCTCCCGCCTGCCGAAAGCCAGAACATGCTCCTGCAGTCTTGAGAACCAGGACTTGCCCTCAAAACAACTACTGAGGTATTAAAGGAAGACTTACAATACAGTCTCCAAAGGGGCGGGCACATTTTTGTCTTTTTTGTCTTTTCATGCAATTATTTTTTCTTTTTTCTTTTCTTTCCCTCCCCATCTTCTTCATCTTCATTTACCCCCAACCCCCACCACCACCCACCTCTCTCTCTTTCTCACCGGCCCCCTCCCCCTGCTCCCCTCCCTCCCCACCACGACACTACGGCCATTCCCACCACCAATCGCCACCACCACCACCTGCCCCTTTCTCTCTCTAGCCCCTCTCTCCCACCCTCATCCCCCCACCCCCCACCACCAACCTTTGCCACCCTCGTCCCCGACCACTACCTACCGCTCTCTCTCTCTCGCACCCCCCTCCCAAATCAGATCCAAAGCACAGAGAGAGAGAGAAATGAGGGAATGGGGCGGCGATGGCGTGGTAGTGGAGGAAGAAAGAGGGTGGCAGAGTGCAAGGGAGGGGGGCGACGACAGAGAGAGAGAGAGAGCGCGGCAAGTGGTAGCGGCTGTTGGTGGTGGTGGCGGCGGGGGAATGAGGGTGGGGGAGCAGGGGGAGGCGGGGCGGTGAGAGAGAGAGACAGAGAGAGGGGGGGGGGGGAGAGGGAGAGGGAGAGGGAGAGGTAGGTAGGTGGTGGTGGGTGGTTAGGGGTGGATATTAAAAATATATATAAAATATGTGTAAATACTTAAATATAAAATTATAATGAAAAGACAAAATACCCTTACTAAAGCACGTATACCTCACGTGCTGCCGGTCTGGTGACTATTTGCAAAAGGGGTTTATTTGATTTTGGTGGGTATATATCAGGAAATTGGCGGCGCCTCCGTATAACACCACCGTGGATTGGTCGAAATGGTTGATATTTGGGTTGATGAGAGGGTGGTTCCCCTAAATGACCCCTTGAGCAATTACAAATTGGCCCTTGATGGCTTCCTTTATAAGGTAATAACCTTTTTTTTCCTTTAAAAATCGATAATTACATCATATATGAGTGTATAAATATATAGAAAAAATTATATCTATAATTCTTGAGTTATAGTATAATTACAAACCAATCCCTATTGTTTTAAAAATTATATAACACCCCCTCCAAATTTAGGATCTTCATATAAACATTAATAGAGATGGTCAAAGGATGGTTTTCCCACATCCATAGCAGCTATCCTGGCCACTAAGAGATGTATCTTGGAAAGCCTGACAAAATCACTTATTCAATTTTGTGATTCCATCAACTTTTGCAAAATAATTTCACTTTATACCACTACAACCACTATCAGACGTCATCACCGATGATCCGACGACACAACTACTTTTTTTAAAAAAAAAACAATTGATTTCATACATAGTTTTGACATTTTGAACTTGTCGAAATTATGCAAATCTTTTCTCAAAAAAACACCAAAAATATAACTCGAAAGTACGTCCCATCTTGTTAAATGATTAAATTGATACATAACTAGGGGAAATATTTGTAATTTTCAAAGCCACAATAATTAATTTATAATTACACTAGACTTCAAGGAGTGCAAGCATAACTCGCCCAAATCGCACATGTTTGTGTGCGGTTTAAAATTTTGAAATTCCCTCCCTTTGAAAGCATTAATTCGTTCTTTATACTTATATATTAAAAAAAAAATCAATTTCACCAGCAAATTTAAAATTTCCCCATCCTAATGTGTAGGTGCCTATC
Source organism: Petrea volubilis (assembly GCA_026212405.1). Classification (NCBI taxonomy): domain Eukaryota; kingdom Viridiplantae; phylum Streptophyta; class Magnoliopsida; order Lamiales; family Verbenaceae; genus Petrea; species Petrea volubilis. The sequence goes on along the minus strand of CM047883.1, from coordinate 22,732,614 downwards.
CCCCAAAACAACATCTATCCCATTAACTACAAAAACTCTTCCGAGGCCGTTGCCGGAGATTACGAAAACCGCCTGAAAATCCTAATCGACAAAAAAATAATTCCTTTATCAACCACCGGATTCCCCAATTTCGACCTAATGCTGCTCGGAGTCGGGCCCGACGGCCACGTTGCCTCCCTATTCCCTAACCGGCCGCAACGCTACGAGACAAAGCAATGGGTCACATTCATCACCGATTCGCCGAAGCCGCAGCGGCAGCGGATCACCTTCACTTTTCCAGTGATCAACTCCGCCACCAACATCGCGATGGTGGTGACGGGGGCGGAGCTGGCTGACGCCGTGGCAATGGCACTAGGTGGCCGTGGTGGCGTTGTTATGCCGCCGCCGCCTTCCGCGGAGGTGAAGGCAGAGGACGAGCTGACTTGGTTTTTGGATAGGGAGGCTGCTTCAAAATTACATGGATCGATGTTAAAATGTTTTATTGAGTGGTTGATGGGTAAGGTTTTGAAAATATGGTACAAAAATGATTGATGTTGTTACAATGTTCAAATTATTATTATGTTATGATATATGCTTGTGACAAAAAAATAAATAGATAATAATATATAATAAAGTACTTATTTTAGATTGAGTTGGTGTAATCCTAGTAAATGATATAAAATATGTGTATTACCTCTCTAAACAAATAAATGTAACACTTTGCCTCTTTGCCTGTACAAAAGTATTTTGGAACATATATAAATGGATATCTATTTTATATAGTTGACAAAATGTTTAAAATAATTTATAATCTAAATTTAATTTTAAATTATGTTTTAACTATAAATGAAGCTATTTGAACCCTGTTTTAAAATGATGGAACATTTTGGCCAAATCTTAAATAGAAAAGTTTAAAAAAAAATGTGGGTTAGTTGCAATTTTGGTCCTGTAAGTATGTCTTTATCCAATTTTGATCACATTCATTTCAAATTTCTCAATTTTGGTCCCATATATTTTAAATTTTCGCAATTTTGGGACATTTCTGAAATTCTGTATAATCTTTAACGGCGAAGGCATGTGGGCCTCACGTGGCTATTAAATCCTATACGTTTCAAATTTTTGCAAAGTCCCAAAATTGTGAAATTTTGAAACGTATGGAACCAAAATTGAGAAAATTGTTTAATTCAATGTGTGTGTGTGTGTATAGAACAAATAAATTTAACTGAAAATTAGAGCAATCATTCAAATTCAATGTGTGTGTGTGTGTGTAGAGAGAGAGAGAAGGAGAGGGGGAGAGAGAGAGAGAGAGTAATTTTTTATTTTGGGGCGTACCTAAATTATATGTGGTTCCGTCGCTGTTTATACGAATTCGCAAGAAAGATTACATCAAACGAAACTACTCCTCTAATCATTATTAAACTGAACCAACTACATAATCCGTCGGATGTTTGATTTTAAACTAAATTTTCTAAAACTAATTTTTCAGATCAATCCATAGTTAATGTCAAATAATCCAAAAGCTGATTCTGACTAACCAAATCTTGTATTAATTATATATGTTCCATAATCAGCTTCATCTGTGGCACAAAAGCCTATATATATATATATATATATATTACACCATCTCTTGGACTCTAATTCAACCACGATTACAAATTATAAAAAGAAATGAAGCTATTCGTGTTGATATTTTTAGTTGTTTTTGCGTATTCTTCTTGTTTGGCTCTGGCCTCTAATAATGGCAAAATAATTGTGAAAAAATTGAATTCTGAAGAAGATGTAGCTGTTGCTCTAGCAAAATACACAGCCAAATTATCGGATAAATTTATCAAAGAGAAAGGCTCTTTCTCTGTTGTGCTCTCCGGGAGTACTCTCATTGATACCCTAAGGTAATGAAAAATATAAATTTAATTACTTCGTCCAAACGCAAAATTACTTGATTGTAAAAAAAAAAAAATACTTCTTGATTTATATTTTTTTTAAAAAAAAGTGTTTCTCCACTTTAAAAAGCACAACTTGAGAAATACATTTTTTTTTAAGTCATCTAAATGGACCCTTAATTTGCATGGGATTTTCAACAAATACCTCCTTTTAAATTCTATAATAATATTTGGTAAATGAATTCAAAACTACTATATAACTAGTATTTAAATTCGAAAAGAAAAAAAAATTAGTGACACTAGCTAAAGTATCAGTGTATTTGAGTATATCAATAACTTATTTTAATATTTTATAGGGTCGTCAATAAATACATTACAAGCTCAAATTTAAAATAACTTATTGATACTCTTTTCATGAGATATCTCAATAGGAACAGGTGCATAATGTGAAACCATCACTTCTATATATATTCATACAACTTAATGATTTGCAAAAGAGGGTTATTTGAATTTGTTTGGTTTTAGGAAATTAGTGGCGCCTCCGTATAACACCACCGTGGATTGGTCGAAATGGCTGATATTTTGGGTTGATGAGAGGGTGGTTCCCCTTAATGACACGTTGAGCAATTACAAATTGGCCCTCGATGGCTTTCTTTCTAAGGTAATAACATCTTTATTTTTTAATAAAAATCAATAATTACATCATATTTTAGTTTATATATATATACACACCCTATTATATTAAGTGTGAGGGATTTTGATTTTTTAATTTTTTTTTTTTGCATATTTAATTGTAATTTTCCAAAAATATCAAAATTTTTAGCTACTATTCTTTCTTCCGTCTCTCTTTTTTGTCCTTTCCAACGGCATATTTTTATTTTTCCTTTTCTATACTCATCTGTCTCATCTCTCGTGGTCCTCTCCTCAAAATTTCCTTTTTTTCTTTGCATTTCTATATATTTTTTAATTATTTTTTGACTTATCAAAAGAATTTAATAAATATGTTATAGATAATTAAAAAGACATTACAAATAGTAAAAATGGTTAAAAAGGACATGAATTTATATAGAGAATTTAACAAGAATTTAATTTTTACTATTCAAATTTAGCCATATAATGAGACTAATTTTCATATTATTCCGTATATGCATGAGTGTGTCCTGAATATGAATATATATATATATATATATATATATATATACATAGATATAATTTTTAAAATTTCTCAACCTTCACGTGCAGGTACCAATCCCCCAAAGCAACATTTATGCCATTAATTACAAAAACTCGCCAGCGGCCGTCGCTAGAGATTACGAATCCCGTCTCAAAACCCTAGTACATAACAAAATCATCCCTTTATCACACACCGGATTCCCCAAATTCGACCTAATCCTCAATGGGATGGGCCCCGACGGCCACGTCGCATCCCTATTCCCAAACCGGCCACAGCGCTACGAGAAGAAGCGGTGGGTCACGTTCATCACCGACTCGCCGAAGCCACCTCCGCAGCGGATCACCTTCACTTTTCCGGTGATCAACTCGGCCAGCAAACACTACTAGAAAACAGCGATTTAGCCACGGATTATTAGCCACGGACCTAATCGGTTGCCATTAGCTACGGAAAAGGCCACGGATTTAGAAAAAAAATGAAGACATATGGCCACGGATTTTTCGGTGGCTAAACAGACAAAAAATCCGTGGCCAAATAAATTTTTAAAAAAAAAACATAAATGTTTTTCCCCAGTAATAAAATAAATTTTTTTTTTAAAAAAAATTGGGTTTGGCCACGGATTTATCCGTGGCCAATAAATAAAATTATTTTTCTTTTTTTTTTACGCAAATTGGCCACGGAATTATCCGTGGCCATATAATTTTTTTTAAAAAAAAAATATAAATATTTTTCTCCAGTAATAAAATTAATTTTATCAAAAAAAAGGTTGGCCTTGGCCACGGATAAATCCGTGGCCACAAAATAAAATTATTTTTCTTTTTTTTTTATGGAAAATGGCCACGGATTTAACCGTGGCCATCTAATTTTTTTAAAAAAAAAACATAAATATTTTTCCACAGTAATAAAATAATTTTTTTTTAAAAAAAAAAATTAGCCTTGGCAACGGATAAATCCGTGGCCAATAAATAAAATTAATTTTCTTTTTTATGGAAATTGGCCACGGAATTATCCGTGGCCATATGTCTTCTTTTAAAAAAAAAATATAAATATTATTCTCGAGTAATAAAATAAATTTTTTTTTAAAAAAAAAATTTTGAATTGGCAACGGATTTATCCGTGGCCATATAAATTTTTTTAAAAAAAACAACATGTTTTTCCCAAGTAATAAAATAAATTTTTATAAAAAAGAAAATTGGAATTGGCCACGGATAAATCCGTGGCCAATAAATGAATTTATTAAAAAAAAAATTTTGGCTTGTGGCCACGGATTTTTCCGTGGCCAAAAAATAAAAAAAAAATTTAACAAAAAGGAGTGGGGCCACGGATTTATCCGTGGCCATTAATATTAAAATTTTTTTTTTATTTTAATTTTAAGCGGCTCGCTTAAATCGAGCCGCCCGGCATTACGGGACATTAAAACGTTTGAGTCATTTCAAAATCATCACATTATCGTCACGTATCTTGTATTCTACCTTGTTATGCGTTGAAACTTGCAGTTTGATCAACGAGAACACGTTTTCTTCTTTCAGTGATATATACGAATGACTTCGTACTCCGGTGTCAATGCGGGCTAACGTCAATTAGCTCGCGTAGGAATCACCAATAAAATGGACTTTAGAGCAGATTGATTACTTTTTTAGTTGTAGTGCGCCAATCGTACGGTTCCGTATAACCTCATTAGCGAAAACGCACGATTCGGAAAAAGTCAACTTTCTATTTTGACTATTGGCCACGGATTTATCCGTGGCCAAGTGGTATTTTCAAAAAAATTTTTAAAAAGCGGGAAATGGCCACGGATAAATCCGTGGCCAATAAATGAATTTATTAAAAAAAAAATTTTTTTGGCTTATGGCCACGGATTTTTCCGTGGCCAAAAAATAAAAAAAAAAATTTTTAAAAAAGAGTGGGGCCACGGATTTATCCGTGGCCATTAATATTAAATTTTTTTTTTTTAATTTTAATTTTAAGCGGCTCGCTTAAATCGAGCCGCCCGGCATTACGGGACATTAAAACGTTTGAGTCATTTCAAAATCATCACATTATCGTCACGTATCTTGTATTCTACCTTGTTATGCGTTGAAACTTGCAGTTTGATCAACGAGAACACGTTTTCTTCTTTCAGTGATATATACGAATGACTTCGTACTCCGGTGTCAATGCGGGCTAACGTCAATTAGCTCGCGTAGGAATCACCAATAAAATGGACTTTAGAGCAGATTGATTACTTTTTTAGTTGTATTGCGCCAATCGTACGGTTCCGTATAACCTAATTAGCGAAAACGCACGATTCGGGAAAAGTCAACTTTCTATTTTGACTATTGGCCACGGATAAATCCGTGGCCAAGTGGTATTTTCAAAAAATTTTTTAAAAAGCGGGAAATGGCCACGGATAAATCCGTGGCCAATAAATGAATTTATTAAAAAAAAATTTTTTTTTAAAAAAGGAGGTTGGCCACGGATAAATCCGTGGCCATATAAATTAATTTTTTTTTAATTTTTAGAGTGGCCACGGATAAATCCGTGGCCAAATCCGTGGCTAAGTGTTCATATAAAACCAACACTTAGCCATTTTTCTCCCCACCATTTCAGATCTAAAGACCCCCCCCCCCAAGGTACGCCCCTCCTCCCCCCCCCTGCGCCGCCCCGCTCCTCCCCCCCCTCCCCCTCCCCCAGCGCCGCCACCCCTGCTCCCCCCTCCCGCGCCGCCACCCTACTCCCCCGCCCCCCCCCGCGCCGCCCGCAGCCGCCTCCCTCCCCCCTCCCCCCGGCCGTTCGCAAACCCCCCCTCCCCCCGCGCCGCCCGCTGCCGCCCTCCCTCGCCCCTCCCCCCGTTCGCAAAACCCCCCCCCCAGGACCCCCAGCCGGGCGTCCCCCCACCCCCCGCAGCACCCCACCCCCAGCCGCCCCTCCCCCCGCCCCCAGCAGCCCCTCCACCCCCACTCGGCCCTGCCCCCGCCACCAGCAGCCCCCCCGCCCCCAGCAGCCCCTCCCACCGCCCCCAGCCCCTCCCCCAGCCCCCAGCAGCCCCCCCCCTCCCCCCAACATTTGTTATTTTTTGTTTGTAATTTTTTTTTTTGTTGAGTTATAATTTTAATTTTATGTGTTGTTTTGTTGTTGTGAGTTTTTTTGTAGGTTGATATCATAAACGTAATTTGAGGTGGTCAAGGTTAAACAAGGTATGAATTATTATGATTTTATTTATGAATTGTTATGAATAAAGTTATTTGGATTATGAATTGTTATGTCGAAATTTGTTTGAATTATTCTTTGTTATGTCGAAGTTTGTTTGGATTATTTCTTTGTTATAAATAAGTTAATTCAATTGATTGTAGTGAATATGTTGGGATTATGGATTGTTTTGAACACGTTGATTGGATTATGGATTGTTATGAATATGTTTGTTTGGATTGTTATGAATAAGTTTATTCAATTAATTGATTGTTGTGAATAGGTTGGGATTATGGATTGTTTTGAACGTATTTGGGATTATGGATTGTTTTGAACACGTTGATTGGATTATGGATTGTTATGAATATGTTTGTTTGGATTGTTATGAATAAGTTTATTCAATTAATTGATTGTTGTGAATAGGTTGGGATTATGGATTGTTTTGAACGTATTTGGGATTATGGATTGTTTTGAACACGTTGATTGGATTATGGATTGTTATGAATATGTTTGTTTGGATTGTTATGAATAAGTTTATTCAATTAATTGATTGTTGTGAATAGGTTGGGATTATGGATTGTTTCGAACGAATTTGGACTATGGATTGTTTTGAACACGTTAGATTGGATTACGGATGGTTATGAATGTGTGTGTTTGAATTGTTATGGAGAATTTTGAAACAGATGGCCGGGAAATCGAAAAAAGGCAAGGAGAAAGTATCGGACTCAGGGTCTAATCGGCATATGCCTCCACCGACCAATCTCAACATCCGTTTAGGTAGTTCGAGATCAGATCCTCCATCCCCTGCCTTAGGGTCCGCCCCATCAACGCCGATGAATGAAGGTCGATCCACCGATGTGTCTCAAAACAGTGATAACGGTGGCCATCAGCGTCTAATAATGCCACGAGGAAAAGAGTAAGTAAATTGATTTATATAAGTCTGCTATCTATCAATAAATAGATATATATTCTATAAATTTTATGTGCATTACAGTATATAATATTATTTTTTTAACTTGTACAATAGGTTTGATCTCGAAGAGAAATGTGTCGAGGAGATCGGGCGGATACTTGAGAATGGTTTCAAGCGACCGTGGCCTACTTGGAAAAAGATCCCCCTAGATGTTCGTGAGATGTGGTTTGCCCAGTTTAAGGTATGTCTATTTACTTAATTTAAATAAAAACTATTAATATAATTTGTTCGTATATGATTCTTTTTATTTGTTTTTTTGTTAGACAAAATTCTTTTGGCGGCCTGATCATTCGAGCCGAATTTGGAAGAACTTCGAGCATAAGGGCTCGGAAATTCTGAAAAATAGATTGGCTAAAGCTCGTAGGGATAACCGTAGGCCCAATTGGATAGGTGAGGAATCTTGGGATGCTTTACGGGTCATATGGGACAGCCCAGATTTTCAGAGGATACGGGAGCAGAACAGGGCAAACCGAGCATCGACATGTGACGGCAGGGGATTTCCTGGGCATAAGGGAGGAGCCAGATCTCATCTAAGGTGGCAAGATCATTTGGTAAGTCATTACTTTTCCTTGTAATATATTTAGTTAATTTAAGTAGTGTTGATTTTTACGATTTTAACTTATTACTGTCATTATATTTTACTCCATATCTATTGCAGACCGAGAAACATGGAAATCGACCTTCAGTAGACGAGACATTTGTGACCCTCCATTGTACACTTGCGGATGATGGAACTGAGCATTATGTCGATGACCGAGCAAGGGCTACTATGGTAGTTTTATAATTTTTTTTATCGTCACCTATTATTTTTCAAAATGCTTTTATAACAATTATGTATGTTATTTTTGCAGGAGAGCTTCAGAACAAATTATGACGAAGCTTGTTCACGAGCCGCCGAAAATGCACAGGGGGGACCTATTCAGCAGCCCGACAAGTTGGAGGTAACATTCAAAAGCGTATTTATTAGATATATGTAGTTATTAAAGTATATACATATTTATATATACACTTTATTAAAAATATGTATACGTTTTAGATTTGGAAGCAGACAGTCGGCGGTCCAAAGAAAGGTCGTTGGTATGGGGTTGCCGGTGGACCCTCTACCGTGTCAGTTGAGTCTTCTGGCTCATGGACCGACTTGAATACTTGGGTTGACCCCAAGGCAGAGGAGCTCACACAGAAGATCGGCGAGTTAGAGGAGAAACACAGTCAGAAGATGGCCGAGATGGAAGAAAAGCATAGTCGGGAGATCTCCGGTCTTCAGAAAACTGTGTCCCTAATGGCTGCCAACCTAAAGAAACTCACGCGTCGATTAGCTCCGCGGCGTAAGAAGGGCTCTACTTCGTCTGCTCCTGTTGCTCGGGATGACGATGACGACGACGACGACGACGACGATGACGACGATGATGATGACGAGGATGGTGGAGACGATGATGTTCCGACTGTTGATCTTTAAAAACATTTATATATGCATTATTGTATGAATAATTATGTATGATCGATTTCATGTATTAAACTTATCGAATAATATTAATTATTAATTATATATATGCTATATGGATTATTAGTATTACATTGATATACTGTTTGTTAGTATTTAGATTTGTTGGTATTTTGAATATTCGAAAAAAATTGCAGGTTTTGGGGTATATTAAAACAAATAAAATATTGAAAATTTATGTAAATATAGCGACGGATTTTTCGGTCGCTATAATACGTGGCCAAAAAATAATATTTTTTAATTTTTTTTAAATTTTGGCCACGGATTTATCCGTGGCCAGTGTAAAACGTTTTATTTTTTTTATTATTGGCCACGGATAAATCCGTGGCCATTTTTATTTATATTTAAAAAAAATAAAAATATGGCCACGGATAATTCCGTGGCCAAAATATTAAAATTTTTATTTTTTTTTATTATTGGCCACGGATTTATCCGTGGCCAATTTTTATTTATATTTAAAAAATAAAAATATGGCCACGGATTTTATCCGTGGCCAAAATATTAAAATTTTTATTTTTTTTAAATATTGGCCACGGATTTATCCGTGGCCATATTAATAATATTTTTAATATTCAATTTTAATTTTTTTTCCGTGGCCAAAATTTTATTTATTTATTTTTTTAAATATGGCCACGGATAAATCCGTGGCCACAAATAAAAAAAAATTTTAATTTTTTTTTTTTTAATTTAAACTAAATAAGAATTTTAAAATTTTTATTATTATTATTATTGGCCACGGATTTATCCGTGGCCAACTGCATGAATTATCCGTGGCCATATATCCGTGGCCAATATCCGTGGCCAGTTTTAGCCACGCCAGTTTTGGCCACGAAAATTATCCGTGGCCAAATCCGTAGCCTTATTCTTTGGCCACGGATTTTTGGCCAAAATCCGTGGCCAAATCCGTGGCTAAAAGGCTGTTTTCTAGTAGTGAAAATCGCGATGGTTGTGACGGATAAGGAGGAGGCTGAGGCCGTCGCTATTGTGCTCAAGGGTAAAAATGTTACGCCGTCTCTGCCGGCTAGTGAAGTGACGGCCGAGGATGGGTGCACGTGGTTTTTGAACAAGGACGCCGCCTCAAAGCTCTAGATGAAATAAAATAATTTGGTATGCTGGTCTTGAATGAGTGTTTTTTTTTTTTTTTAATGAATAAGGGGATTGTTTCTTGAATAAGTTTTTTTTATATTACTCCCTTCCGTTCTCTTTTATTTATTATTTAAGATTTTTGTATAAGGATTAAGGAAGATAATTAATATTCATAATTTTAAATTAATAAAACTAAAACACCATTTTAGTTAATTAATTAAAATAGAATCCTAAATACCCCACCCATTGTAGAAAAAGGGTATATTGGCAAACAAAGAATAAATATAGCCATAAAATGTGGGAATGATAAATAGTTTGCAACAATATTGTTTTTTTTTTTTTCGCTAAAGTGACAAATAAAAGAGAACTGAAGGAGTATATCACATATTTTGTACCTTTAGTTATTACTTATTTAATTCCATAGATGTTATTTTAAATATTTAATTTACTAGAAATTAAATATGAAATGTATTTATGCGCAATTTGGTGAAATGAAAATTTATCCATCGTCTTATGGAAGTGACAGATGGACACATAAAATGAACTTCGATATTTTAAATTTTATAGTATGATTTATATATATATATATATATATATATATGTGTGTGTGTGTGTGTGTGTGTGTGTGTAAAGGGTAGATTAATTGGTAGCGTAAAAAACAATTGATTCTTATTACCACATAGTCCAAAAAAATGATTCTTAAAGAATTTATTCTAAACAAGATAACTCGATAAGATCCACCATTATCTTTGGACGATTCGTAAGTAGAATAAATATCCAGATTATTAGCAAACAGTATCATGCAATTATGTGCGTCAGCTCCTACTTTGATGTTTGTTTGTTTTTAGTGAATCAATTATAAGTTTATTGAATGATAATCAATTATCATCAATTATTATTATTATTTTGATTTTAGTCAATCAGTTCCGACTCATTGATTGACTAATTCGAATCGATTATATTATCAAATATCAAAAACTATTACAATACAATTACTTAGAATCAAACTACTATTAAAGTAGAAGCAAACACTACTATAAAATTGGAATAAAGACCCATGCAATTTGGTGAGGATCGAACTCAATACCTCATATTCTTAGAACCTCAACTTCGCCAAATAAATTATGTCTCATTGACTACTACTTTGATATTTTATAATATCATAATAACACATTCTACTGAAATGTTACATCAGTGTAATGGATAAAAACACTTTCTATACAATATCATAATCAATACATAATTGAGATATATATATCTTCCAAACTTCACATTATATTTGTTAAATTAGATTCTTCCAAATAGTGTATATTAGTACCCACTCTACACTGGTGTGCCTATAAATACTCTAGCTTGGTAGTAGAATGTGTAACTCAAAATAATTTGCTACAACAAATATATATATATATATATATATATATAGAGAGAGAGAGAGAGAGAGAGTCCTCTTGCAAGAATGGCTTGTTGTCCTCCTCCACCCCCATGGATCAATGGAAGGAAAGTAGTAATATTGAAGAACGAGGAAGAGGTTGCGGTGGCTCTGGCGCAATACACGGCCGCTCTCTCTCAAAAATTCATATTAGAGAAAGACTCTTTCTCTGTTGTTCTCTCCGGCGGGACCCTAATACATACTCTGCGGTAAAATATGTATACATATATAGTCTAAGGTCTCTTTTTGTTTATATTTTTTAATTTTTTATTTTGTCATATTTCAACTATTTAAAAATCATTTTTTTACCTAATTTCTACGCAAAAGTATCATTAATATTTTTGAATTTTTCCCACCCAGACCCACGACGTATCTGTTACTACGTCTAGGAAAATTATTTTCAAATTGTTAAAGATATATATATATATATATTCAAACATTTATATGCATTTTTATAGCTTTTAAAGTTAAATTTCAAATTTGCTATATGGTTATATTCATTCGATTATGTAGCTTATAAGACAGAGTAACTATGAATTTTTAGTCTCAAAAATACATTTGAAGAAATTGTTAAGACAGAGTAACTATATATATATATATATATATATATATATATTGAAAAATTGTTCTTCACTAGCACACTAGGATTCCACGTCCCTCCATAAATTAAGGAGTGCTACATAAGTATTAAAATGGGAAATTCTTGCCCGTACTAGGTTCGGCTACACCAAAACTAATCACGGGGCGAGTATTTTATACTTATCATGTGATTGGTGTACAATTTATGGAGAGTGACCAATCACATGATAAGTGTTTTAATACTTGTTACATGATTGATTGGGCGTGGCCAAATCAGGTTTGGGCAAGAATTTTATGTATTAAAACTATAGAGAATTTAATGGTCATATAAAAGATTGTCGATGTGATTAGCAATAAGATTTTTCTTGTCACTAAATTTTTATTTCACTAACTTTTAGTTATGACAACTTAAATAAATCTGGTAAATGTTACTTATCTAGCGAATCAAACTTTTTTGGGGACTTAATATGTATAGTTAGTGATAATATTTACATTATCATTTAATATATTTTATTCAACCTTCTTTCTTCTTGTAGTGATTGTTAATATTGTGGTCATTTTATTGTGATGTTTTAGGAAGCTAGTTGAGTATTACAAGCATTCTCTGCAATGGTCGAAATGGCTGATATTTTGGGTGGACGAGAGGGTGGTTCCATTGGATCATCCTGATAGCAATTACTTGCTTGCATGGAAGGGTTTTCTCTCCAAGGTAAGATCAAATTATTCAATATTAATTTTAAGGTGAATTTTTTATTTTATTATTATTTTTTGTTTTTTGCTAACCTCAACTATTATATATTTATATATAAAAATATTATAATTTAAAATTATAGATTGATGGTTGAAAATTTTAGATATGTGTGTACTTTTCATTGATGTACGTATTAAAAAAAAAACATCGATTTCAAAACTTTGATAATGTTTTTATATATACACACACACACCTTATTTTAATGTCTTTGGTCTAGCTTGTTCTCTCTCTCTCTCTCTCTCCCCCCAAGTCCTATCCCTTATCTTTTCTCTCTCTTCATAATATTATTATTTTTCTTTTTGTATTTCTCTCTCTTTCCTCTCACCTCCATATACATTATTTGACCTTCTTTTTTTATTTATCCTTTTCAATTATATAATTTAATATAATTTGAATTGTTTTTTATAAATTTATTAAATCTATTATAAATAATATGTATTCAAATAAAACTTTAATAATTTTTTAACTTTATGTTATTCAAATTTTTAAATGCATAATTAAATTATATTTCATTTTTAATTTGTGTATACATTGAGTATGCCAAATTCCCTGGCGTTTATTTTAACAGTTCATTTAATAAAACTAAATCAAATACAGATGCAGCTTGTTTGGGTGGCTTTTTGTTATTAAAAAAAATTATTTAATTTCAAAAAGAAAAACACTTCAACTATAAGTGTTTAACTGAATTTATTTTTTTTTAAAAACTTTTTTTTTTTTTGTAAAGCTATCAAGAATTTCTTTTAAAAAATATATATATTTCGAAGCGTTTTTAAATGATTGTATCCAAATATAAAATAATTTTACTTTAAAAACAAAAACCTCTAGTACAATAAGTAAAACTGAACAAACAATTTTTCTTTTTTTCCTAAAAGAATTTATCCAAACGAATCGATAATGGAGTATCATGACGTGAGCGGTCTTGAATAGTAAATGCACATATATACAATTCTTTCCTCAGGTCCCCATCCCCAAGGAAAACATTTACCCCATCAACTACTCCGACTCAGCAGACGACGTCGCAAGAGACTACGAATGCCGTCTCAAAACCCTAGTACAAACCAAAATCCTCCCTTTATCGCCGACCGGATTCCCCCAGTTCGACCTAACGCTGCTCGGGATGGGTCCCGACGGCCACGTCGCGTCCCTATTCCCCAACCGGCCGCAGCGCCACGAGAAGAAGCGGTGGGTCACGTTCATCACCGACTCGCCCAAGCCGCCGCCGCCGCGGATCACCTTCACTTTTCCGGTGATCAACTCCGCCCGCGAAAGCGCGATGGTTGTGACGGATGAGGAGGAGGCTGAGGCCGTCGCTATCGTGTTGAGAGGTGAAAATGTTACGCCGTCTCTGCCGGCTGGTGAAGTGACGGCCCAGGATGGGTGCACCTGGTTTTTGGACAAAGACGCTGCTTCGAAGCTCTTAATGAAATAGATAATAATTGTTCGGTCCCTAAAACAATTAGTGACGGTTGCGGTGATGATCAAGAATAATGAGAGTACTGTGGTGTTGTGCTCTTAGTAATTTGCAATAAGCATAGCCGATGGTTAGTTATGCAAGATTGTATGTGTGTATTCGAATGAGTTTCTATAATTAATGAAAATGGGATGTGTTTAAATAAATCACTGCAATGAATTAATGCATTCTCTTCGATGATAAATTTATCAACTAGAAATTTAATTCTATAAGTAAATTTTTATTTTTAATTCTATTTATATTGATATATGTTATAATCCATCGCATATATTTAAAATTTGTGACAAAATCATCCATTTATAAATTTTTCATTAGTGAATAAGGTACTTTCTTGTAATAAATTTCCAATTATACTATATTTCATTATATTTTACTTTCTGGATTAGGGGGAAATTCTTACCCGCACCGGATTCGGCCACAACAAAACTAATAATGTGTCGAGTGTTTTACACTTGCCATGTGATTGGTGTATAGTTTAGGAAGAGTGATCAATCGCATGAAAAGTGTATTAACACTATCAGAAGACATCAAATTTACGACGTATAAAAATAATAAATTTGTTAAAGAGAAACTTTTTAAATTTTAGTAGACGACGTTGAAATTAATTGATAGCTTTAAACAAAACAAAAACAAAAATTAAATTTTACAGTTTTTTCTCTTTAATAGAATTCAATTTTTAACTAATAAAATTTACTATGCGACTCAAATATGTGTAAATGGTACACTAATTAAAAAAGCAAATAAAGCCATATGGTACAATAAAAGAATTTTAAGCTCGATGATAAAAGCCTTACAAAATATAAGCCTGTTTTTTTAACTTTATTTATTCATTTATTTAGTTGTTTATTATTGTGGGGAGTAGTCGAAGAAACTTTACTTATCATATTAATATATTAAATTCACAAAATATAGACAAAATTATTATTATTATTATAACATCACTTATATTAATATATTTATCATATTGTTATTCAAATTAAAAAAAAAAAAAAACCTTCACATTAACAACATCTATTTTCCTATTGGCCAATAAGCCTTTAAGAGCTTTTTAACTTTATCGAGTTTGTAAGAAAGGATCGTTAAGTTCTTTTTTATTTTGTTTTAGCATCCTTTTATAAAAAGTAAACACGAAAGAGATATTTCTCAGCTTACCCAATTGGAGAGGAAGAATATTATTTTCTTTTGTATTTAAATTATTAAAAAGGAAATCAAGTAGTGAATTCAAAGTAAAGAATTGTTGGAAAAAAAAAAAACCTTAATTTCATGAATTTGTTATAGATAAGGGCAGATTTGGTAGTATTTATCTACATAAACAATATACAATTTTTATTTATTTATCGCATAAAATAAGAGTATTAACTTTATAGTTATTTATACTTATTTTATCATACTAACAAAACGAATGAAGAGCTCGTCTGGATGTATTTTATTTTTTTTAGAAGAAAACCACTTACTTAAAAAAAAATTACTCTGATTAAAAAAATGTGTTTTTGTGGGTTTTTCTATAAAAGAAGAAGCTAGAAAAAAGCTCAAAAGTAATTTTACGTACATTTGAAAACACTTTTAATTATTACATTCAAATACAAAATTATTAGATTAAAATATTTTAAAAAAGAAAAACTCTACCTTAAAAGCAATGTCCAAAAAGCACTTTAAAAAAAAATTATCCAAATCAGCCCAAACTTGTAATGAACTTCTCTCTATCAAAAGAAAATAGGCCTACAACGTCGATAATCCACAGGACCATAATAAATTCTTTAAATCTCCAATACTCAACCCTTACTGGGCCTTAAATATTGGGCCAAGAACCCAATTTTTTTATGTTGCATGACCATGGAGTATAATGTATATCTCATTGTATTTGCCTCAACAATATTTTCATTAATTTTAGCAAAGCTCAGTCATAACTCCATTCACATCATCAATGGCTTCAGCCAAGACAAAAAAGGTACTGAAATTCGATTCCGAGGAAGATGTAGCCGTCGCTCTGGCGAAATACACCGCCGATCTCTCCAAAAAATACATCAAAGAAAAGGGTTCTTTCTCAGTTGTTCTCTCCGGCTGGCACTCTCATAGATACACTCAGGTAAGAGTGTGTGTGTGTGTGTGTGTGTGTGTGTGTGTGTGTGTTTTAATTTTCTGGATTTTTTAAAGTTGTATGAATGAGATGGGTTCGATTATTTTAACGTTTGAATTCAGTATTTGGAGAAAAAAAGCAAAAAAAAAAAAATGTAGAAAAGGGTAAAGCGAAGTTAGTGTAAGCTGGGTTCTCTGTATTTTTGTGTGTACACAAAATAAGGATAGATTTACATTTTTTTTTTAATATTTTCGATGTGATTTGATTATTAGGAAAATGAGGGGTTAAATTTCTCTTTGAGGCCAAAATTTAGTAGTAGATAAAAATCTGAATTCCAAGTATCTTTTTGTTAAATAGTAATTAAATTCACAAGTATTTAGAATGTATATGTGTATCATGAAAGAAGGAGATGATCCTTAGTATGGATTAGCATTTTTATATGTATTTTGTTCATGGTTCAAGCTTAACGTTTCATTTTCTTGTTCAACTGTGAAGCATTCTGCAAACAAACCATAATTAAATGTTAATCAATGTTGATAATTGCTTATAGTGTTGTTCAAACTAGAGACATCCTTAGTCTTGTACGAGGTTGCTGTAATTTTGTTGATCTTTGTAGGAAGCTAGTAGAGTCTCCTTATAAGGAGTCGGTGGATTGGTCGAAATGGCTGATATTTTGGGTGGATGAGAGAGTGGTTCCTCTGGATCATGAAGACAGCAACTATTTGCTTGCCTGGAAAGGTTTTCTTTCAAAGGTATATCGAATTCAAGATTATTTTTCGGGTGAAAATGTAAGGTTTCTTATACTAATTTCGGATTGATGAACCGACACATCCAGAATATTTGTTTGTTTCATCCACCAAAATCCGTGTATTAAGCGTTTCAAGGGATGCCTGTGCACTATTTTTCCAAATTGCTTTCAGCTTCTCAAGGTATCAAAGCAGTTTTTAGTATTTGTTTTTCCTCCAGAATCAGTATATCAAGCGTTTCGAGGGATGTCTAGGACAATTTTTCAAAAATGCTTTCAGCTTCTCAAGCTATTAAATCAGTTTTTAGTATTTGTTTTTCCACCAAAATCCATATATTAAGCATCTCAAGGAATGTCTGCGCACGACTTTTCAAAACTGCTTTCATCTTCTCAAGCTATCAAAGCAGTTTTTTAGTATTTTTCATTATCAGCTTTTGCTGTTGTTACTCTGTTTCAAAATGCAAATAGGGCAAAAGTTAGAAGCTAGCCTTTATTTATTTATTTATTTATTTTCTTCCCGGAAGCTATTGCCAACATCCCATTAGAGTATATTTTCTTGAGGAATTGAATTGAGAGATTCTCAGTGGCTAATGCTCTTTACTGATGAATAGTGTGTGTGGTATGGGAAAAGAAATCAAGTGGGTGGTTGATGAGCTTATAAGCTCGTTGAAGCATCTTATAAGATAGTTTAAAAGATTATAAGATAGACACTTGCATTGTCCTTGTAGGTGCCCATTCCTCCGAGCAGCATCTACGCCATCAACGACAAGAAGTCCCCTGAGGGTGCAGCAGGATGACTACGAGGCCCGTCTCAAGGATCTAGTCGAGTGCAAAATCGTTCCCACTTCAACAATCACTGGGTTTCCGAAATTCGACCTCATGCTGCTCGGGATGGGCCCCGACGGGCACGTGGCCTCTCTGTTCCCCACACGCCAACAGCGCCACGAGAAGCAGCGGTGGGTCACTTTCATCACCGATTCCCCCAAACCACCCCCGCCAAGGATCACCTTCACGTTTCCTGTGATCAACTCGGCCTCAGAGATCGCTATGGTGATCACTGGGGCCGAGTTGGCTGATATTACTAAGATAGCGTTGGGGGGCAGAGATACTCCCGGTTCGATCCCCTTGCCTTGTGCTGAGGTTTCTGCTGAAGGAGAGCTTACTTGGTTCTTGGATAAGGATGCTGCTTCTAAGCTGTAAAGAGGTGCACTTTGACGAATGATCTGTAAGTAAGTATATATATATATATATATATATAGCATCAGAATCTATGAATAATCAATATACATACATATGTATGTATATGTGTGTTTGTGTGTATGCATGTATCGACATGAGAATCTAGTGCCAGATTACTTGCTAGTGCCCTTATATTGATGTTGGGTGTTGTTATTTGGATAATTGATGGCTAAATGTTAACACACTGGACTTCTTGATTTTGAAGCGCTGCGCACACACATGCACACATATGTATGTAACACCTGAAGCTAGGGCCAGTTTAGTTGCTATCGCCCTTATAAACTATGTTATCTGAGTCGTGATTTGATGATAACATGGTATTCTATACATGGTAATTCTGAGTTTTGTATAGTGAGATTTGTTTATGTGTATACATGTGCGTGTGTGTGTGTGTGTGTGTGAGAGAGAGAGAGAGAGAGTTAATTTGTTTACATATGCTGTAAGAACAGCATGGCGTGCTGGACTTTTCGTTTTCAATAATAATCTGTACTTTTGTGGACCGTGATTTTGTTCTTCGTTCGAAATATTTCTTGAGATAAGAGTTTGGTTTTGTCCTTTTCATTGTGCTCTTTGCATCAAGTTGATAATGCGAGGTAAATAGTCTCTGATCTTGAATTAAGATTATGGGCTTCTAGCCTAGGAGCATACCTTTAGGAATGCAACTAGAGTCGAGTTTTGGCACCTTTTTTCTTTTAAGGCTTGAGCTCGAACTCGACGAGTCAAGAGAAGTAAGCCTCAAACTTAGTTGTTTAAACTCGAACTCAATGAGTCAAGAAAAGTAAGTCTCAAATTTAGTTGTTGGACTCAAATTTGCGGACAAATCACACTAAGGTGTCAATGAGCTAAGCTTGAACCAAGCTCGATTGATTCTTTGAGTTCGAGTTCAAGCTCGCCTAAGTAAGCTCGAGTTCATATTTTAAAATATATATTTTTTGATATATTACTATTTTTTCTAATAAAATTTATAAATAATATAATATTATTATTTTTCTTAATATATAACTTAAATATTTAAATCATAAAAACCACTACTTTTTCTTTTGCAAAATTAATAATCTATTATGAATATTACATTTTTCTTTATTATTTATGTATTTAAAAAAAAGACCTTGTGAGCCAACATGTGAGCTTTCAAACAATCACACCTAAGCTTGAGATTGGCTCATCAAAGAGCTTGAGCTGAACTTAAATCGAGCTGGTTCAACTCATTTTGCACTCCTAAATTAAACACTCGAGATTCGACTCGTACTTGGACTCAAAAAACAATATGTATATATATACACATGTTTGCATGTAGGTGTGTGAAAGTCGATATTTTTTTAGTATTTACACGTATTGAGTATGTCAATATTACAGGTTATTATTATTGTTTATTTTTCTTTTTTCCCCAAGAACGGATTTTTCTTTTCCTATACAAAAAAGGAGTGTGCCTGAATTTTTGCAAGTTCTTGTGATAGATGCATTTGCCCCTTCCACTTTATCACCATCTAATTCATAAAATATTATATATATATATATATATATATATATGAGTATGATCCCACAAGTTGCTCTTGATTTCCAATTTTAGTATTTTTCTCTTGGACATTAACACTAAAAAAAAATCATTACCTTTATGTGCATTTTTCAATGTCTCTCGACTATCTCCTTAGACATAGGTCATTTGTTTTTATTTTTAGGCTTGTGTTAGTTTCTGTATATGCATGTATATTTCCACAAATTTACATTGCTTATTGATGAAGCAATTGGTAATTAATTCCCTGAATTTGACATTTTTATGATCCCCGAGATATTCTCTACCCTAATGTCCACAAAAATTTTAAATTAAACATTTGTCTTGAAATATGTTATCTTGATGGTGATTTGTTTTTTAATATGAAAAATGTATATATTATAACAGCGTCACATGGTTTCACGCAAGAATTTCTTACATGCACCTAATGTGGGATCTACATATACACCAAACGGTTAAAATTGTGTTATATTATGAATTCACTTAAAAAATATAATAACATATAAAATATATTGCAATTTAGATCATAGAATTTATATGTGGGATTCAAATATCGAGTTCATATAAAAAAAATTCTGTTTTAGGGGTGCTTTTAGAAAATTTTTAAAAATTGGCACATGGGCAAGTGAGAGATATTACCCCTTGGATTGTCTTTTCTTATTTTTCTTGTGAAAAAACAAAAGATCAAGTGAATATATTAGGACAAATAATAATCAGTAGTAATTCTAATATAGCGAGTCATGTAACTAATCATATGGAGTTTTAAAAAAGTTCACTAGTGAAATCAATTGAAATAATACTATTAATCAGATTTGCCATGTAATTTGAGATCTGAAAATTCATAACTATAGTGTTAGGATCTTAAGCTCGTTTTTCTCTGCTAACTTCTTGTTTCTCTATTAAACTATTTAATCATCTTTTTTTTTTTCTTCATCTTATTTCTCTCCGCTGTTCAACATAATCATATATTTTACATTTCCTACTTATTTTTTTAATTTTGCTATTAAGTCTTATTTGATTTTTTTTATGATTATTGTAATAAAAATTTATATTATATAATCAATTTAAATGTATGATTAAATTGTATATTATTTTTTATTTTGCATATACAATTTGCTCAATTTATAAATGAGCCCCCTTCTCCCATATTGTGAGGCACATTTTAATACAAATAACAAAATTCCATTGCCTACATATGTGGGACAATACCTCACAGAATTGGACCACATATTTAACAACGGATTTGGGTGTCATACATACATATATATAATATGTATTTAATATATATGTATAATTTATATTATGAAAATTTAAATACATATTATATTACATTTCATTATTATTATGCACATGTATCGAGTCTATTGAATGCTAACATAGATAATTAGCATGTATAAGTTGATGTGTAATAAATCCAAGAAAGAGATTCTCTTTTATATTTATTTTTCTATAAAAAAATAAGCATGAAGTTTAAAAAGCTGAAATTGATATTTTTTCTAGTCATAAGTGTCCATTACAACTAAAAAGTTATTGCTTTTACCAGATATATATATGTATGTATGTATGTATGTATATATATATATATAGTCATTTGCACAATTAACTACCATGATTATGTTTGCCAGTATTTCTCAATGTGTGATCTTTTTTTTTCAATTTATTTAGGATAAATAGAAAAGTTTAGGTGACTATTAGGTGTTTATTTAATGATAATTATTAAAGCGGCACATATGAAAGAACAATTCATGACAGCCCCCACATTTCCTGGCCTTTTTAATATGGTGATCCACCTGATATAATAATAATGACATCATCCATGTTGTTAGGCCACATTGCATTAATTTTCACAATTCAAGTTTTTATTATCTTACTTTTAACTCAAACAAACTTTTGTTGCCAAATAATTGTAACCATAAATGTTATGCAGTTTTTCAAATTACTTTATGGAAATTTTAGTACAAACCCGTTTCCGATTGGATCGATACTAATTACACGGTGAGCGTATTATATTTATTATGTAATTAGTGTATAATTTATAGAGATACTAATTACACGGTGAGCGTATTATATTTATTATGTAATTATTGTATAATTTATAGAGAGTGACAAATCACTCGACAAAGTGCAGTATATTTACAATATGATTTGTTGGGTTTCCGATAAAAATGAAATAGTAGTTGATTTAAGTTGATCATGTAAAAAAGTTGAAAATAAATAAATAATTCTATAATTAATTTAATTTTTCTCCTAGTTTTTGGAAAAAAAAAAAAAAAAAAAAAAGTACTACGCTCAAATGAATAAGGACAAAGTAAAATTGTCTAGAGTTGTGTTGGAATTAATGAATTGACAATCATGAATTCGAAATTCATAATAATCGATTAATCGACAGTGAATTTTAAATCATTTAATTCTTATTTTAAACTATTTTTACATTAACTACGGTGAATTTGATATTCACATGTTATAAAGTATTTTGGAATTATTTTTCAAAATATTCCATCATACTCAAATCCTTCAATTCAATTGTAATTTTATCATTTTTTTTTAGACAGCAATAATGAATTACAACCCCACGAGTTCCATACAGGACAATTTTTTGTTCCTTTTTTTCTCTTTTATTCTTCAATAAATATGGTGATAAGTAGCGTACCACTAAAATTATTTTATACACACAGTTCATGTGTTTTTAGTGAAAGCATACTAATTAAAGTTCAAATTTGCATTAAAATAAAAAGTTCCACGACCCTGTTTATAATAAACTAAATTATTATGGGCCCAAAAGTGAAATATCCCCAGATTTCAAGGGCTCACCACAAAGTTGGGAGAGTTGTGGATGAAAAGCCGAAAGCACATCATCCAACTTCGGAATTTGATGATAATGGTCAACCAAACAGGCGCATTTTTTTTCCCACTAAAGAGAGGGAGAGAGACAGGGAGAGGGGGGAAGACAGAGGGAGGGAGAGAGAAGGAAAAGAAAAAGGAAGAAAAAGGGGACACGAATAAAGAGAACAAAAGAGGCTTGTTTGCGGTCGCTTTTTTGAAAAAAAAAAACAAAAATAAATAAGTAAATAATTAATACTTCTTGTTCAAACAAATTTATTGATTTTCTTTTATAACTATTGTAGACTTAGATTTATTTCTTTGAATGGCCATTTTTGAAAAAGGAGTTTGATTTAATTTTAAAATATAATAAGAAACTCATTAATTTTGAGATGTGTTTTACTGAACAATTGTAACACTCCATCCCATACTGGACAATTATCAAAAAATTGAGGATGCCATGTGCTTTGGCCAAAAAAATCAAGTATATTGATTTTGTGTGTGTATGTATTTAGCGAATTGTTCGTAGCTCAATTGATAGATTCAATAAACATCTCTCATATACAAGAGCTTGCTGGCTCGAGGCGTAACAACAACAACAACAAAAAATTACAGAAAACTTTCATTTGCGTAATATTTTTTGAAATTCGTATATTGTAAAAATAACTATCTTCAAGAAGGGGACATTAATAATCTCGATTTTTTTTGTTTTTTTTGTTCGTTTCAGCTACATTCCTAATTAAAAATATTTGCACCCACCCCCCACCACACACACACACAGACTAAAAAAACAAAGGAAACTAAAAGAGTACTTTCAATATCATTTAAGCTTTCTATCACGAGGATTAAGGAGTGCTTCAATAAAAACATCAATACTAACCAATTATTCATGTGTTGCTTTCGTTTCAAGTAAATGAGTGCTTTTGAACAATTGCAATTCTTCCAAATGATTTTGTCCCGTAAAGTAATATACAAATTACTTATAATCACATGATTGTTTTGTTCATATGCACAGTAATATAAGATAACCTGCAAAAATTTCATTTAATTTAAGGGGTAAATTATCTCTACAATCCTTCAAGTATGATGTAATTACAAATTATTTATTCTTATTTAAAAAATTACAAATTTCCCCCCTGAGATATTTGTCAGCTTAACTAAATTCATCATCGGACGGAACATAATTGCAATTTGTATTACTGTTGTTTTAAGCGGATTTTTGATATGGAATTTGTATGGTTTTGACAAGTTCAAGGTGTAAAGTTTTATATGAAGTTAATTTCAATAAGAAAGTAGTGACGATATTGAATTATATGATCCAACGGTGATTACGGTGATATAAAGTGAAATTATTTCACGAATTGTGGAATAACAAAATTAATTGAGGGATTTTTCTACACTCAATAAAACGCATCTCTTGGTCGTTGGGTTGATTAATATGTTTACATAAAAGTTATTTTTTAGATATCTTTATTAATATTTACAATAAGGTTCTAAACTTTGAGGGGGGTATTTGTAATTTTTAAAACAAAAGAGATTAATATATAATTATACTATATAACAATGAGTGTAGGCGTAAGTTGTCCTAATTTAAGAGAGTATTTAATGAAGATGTTATTAAGATATCATTTTCTTAGTTGCAATTGCTAGCTAGCTTTGATGTGAAAATGGGCATTGTGCTTTTAAGCCATGGAAATTGGACTTTTCCTAACGTGTGATATGGAGTTGGAATCATGGAATAACTTGTGGAGCATGCCAAATATTATTGATCTTTTGAAGATGACACATGAGTGAAGATTAATTATTTTTGGATAAAAAAGAATATAATTATTGTAGCTCTATAATTTATAAATATTTATTACTCTCAAGGTCCATAAATTACTAAAGAAAATTATAATTACTGAGCGTGGCCTCTAAATATTGTTCATTTTTCCAATATTATACAAGTATAATGATATTAATTTTTGGACTGATGACTATTAATT
Organism: Petrea volubilis; assembly: GCA_026212405.1. Classification (NCBI taxonomy): domain Eukaryota; kingdom Viridiplantae; phylum Streptophyta; class Magnoliopsida; order Lamiales; family Verbenaceae; genus Petrea; species Petrea volubilis. Next base: position 22,708,247 of record CM047883.1, on the reverse strand, counting down.
GAGAATCAAATTAATAAAGAAAATTTTTAATGATTATTTTTTTTTCTCGCATATTTTCTTAAATTGTTGAGAAAATAACTTTCGAGAAAGGCTAATTTAATTTGCATATTAGGTATGAAATGTTTGTATTTTTTTATTAGATGGAAAGAAAATTCATTTTCAAAAAAAAAAAAAAATCCGACAAATCAAATAAATCCAACAACAATATTAAAATTCTTCATTTAATTTTTGGTACAAGTATGTAAATCCTTCAATAAAAAGGCATAATTTACGCATGTTTTTGTGATATTTATAATATAATCCTTTAGCATAAAGTCATTTAGAATATCCCTAATATCAATTTCCTAAATAATGGTAATTAAAAATATTTATTCATTTATTTTTTTTATGGGTAAAAATATATTTAAATTAAATCCCGTATTAACTCGTCAAAGACATTAAACACGCAACATCAAGACGACGTCGTCCAGCCTCGGAATCTAAGGTTACTAATATCCAAGTCCTCAATAATTTTCGTCGCAACTGACCAAAAAAGAGTCTATATAAATATCGCCGCAGAGAGAGAGAGAGAGAGAGAGAAGTTGCTCTAGTCATTATTCGGTTTACTCTCCTTCTCTCTAGAATTCCTAGAGAGAGAAAATCAGTGTATAGATAGATTAGATCACTGGGAGAAAAGACAAAAGGAGAAAAAACCAATAAATACCACAGCAAGAAAAAGTGATTAAAAAAAAAGGAAAGCAAAGCACAGGGCAAAGTGAACAGAGAAATTATACATTGATTAAAGCGGTTACTGTTGTTTTTTTTATTTTTTTCAGTTTTTGGTTGTTGATGGTGGATAATCCACTAGGAGGCGTATTGCGGCATTCTAGGGGCAAATTCGTCATTCCGGACATCCATCATCCCATGCTCGCCGGCGGCGCCGCGGCGGCGATTGAGTCCATCGGGAGCAGCATCAGTCAGCTGGTGTTCGTCGTCGTAGGAGGAGGTGGCGGCGGCGGAGGATTCTGGAAGGATGCGGCGGCGAATGGCGGCGTTACCATCGCCTTCACGGCGTTTGCTGGCCTCGCATTAGCTGCCGCCGTGTTCTACAACACTAGGTAAAATTTAAAAAAAAAATTAAAAGGAATTTTTTTTTTTTGCTGAAAATTTGTGGATTTAGGTGTTGTAAACCCTAGGCAGAGTAATTTATTCAGTTAAAAACAGAAGAAAAAAATAGGAAGAAAAATAATTGTTCATAGATGAGAGCTCTAAAACGAAGTCAGACTTCGTCATCATCAAAATCTTCGCCACCGTCATCATCCTCAAATACGACGTCGTCTTCACCGTCTTCGTCGTGGATTCATTTGAGATCGGTTCTGTTCATTGTAGCTTCCTCCAACTCCTCACCGGCCTATTGTTCTTCTTCTTCCTCTGATCGGTGAGTCTCTCTCCTCTCTCTCTCTCTCTAAATTAATCTCATTTGCTTTTTCTTTCTTTGGTCTATCTGACTAGAATACAGTTTGGTGATTTAAGTTCAGATCTTGATCCGAAAATTTTAATTACTTCAATCTCTTTCATTTTACCTACCCTTCTGCTCAATCCGCTGTTTCTTTGCAGCTCGATACGCAACTTTTCATTTCGTCGCTTTAGTTTTAGGTGTTATGCGTCGGTTAGGTTAGTTCTTTTTCAGGGTGGATGTGGAAGAAGTAATGTTAATTTGACTTGGTAATTGATAATATTTATTTCTATTGTTAGTCAAAGATGGGGTTGAGATCTTTGAAAGATTCATTTGGTGTAGTGTCGTTTAGTGTTTGATAAATGAGAAGACTTGTATATTTTCCTGTCATTTCTTTCGACTTTAGGAAATTGATGCTTTGGCGTACGCTATTGGGTTTAAGAACTTAAATAGGAGAAGTTGTGTGAGTAATCATGCAGTTGGAAATTTTGTATCTTGCAGTTTATTCATTAAGGCAAAAGGAATGAGACGAGTAAGAAATGCTTGCTTGAAGGGGAAATTATTGGTGGACCTCCTTAGGAAAGACTAGCTTTTGCATTTTCACTGAAGTTTCCCTAAATGAGGTGGATGGTTATAAGTTCTCTATCAAGTCATGCCCGACAGTTTAAGCATAAGAGCGACTTAGAGACCTAGAGGGCTTGTATGAAGATTGACTATTGTGACCATAAACGTCCCTTTTTGCCCCCCTTAAACTTCGAATTCCAGTTTCACCCCTGCCTCATATTTCAAGAATGGTGATTGAATTGGTTATGCGATAGCCATAGAGACTGTCCTGGTCCTGGCTTGCTCTACCACAACCTTCCAATAATGTGAGGCCTTCAAATGATTTTATTCTACATTTCCTGATTTTTCTTAATGAAATTGAATTGCAAGCTGTACAATCGTAATAATTTGGGGAGTCAAATGTTCCGAACAGGAACATGCCGTTCTCTTGTCTATATTTGCAGCCTTTTTAATTTGTTTCATGACCTTTGCAGGAGGATAAGACCGTGCATTCTCTACTTTCGCTTAGAAACTTATGATCTCTGTACGGAGTTCCATTTTTGTGACAATTTTGTTAGAACCCTTAAAAATGACATCTTTCTGTAAAATTCACTGCACGAGAAGTGTTTATTAATTTGTCGGCTTCTCAAATGTAGTGTTGTGTATTGGACTTGAAATGAATAGATTTTTTACTACTACTTGAACCAATAGATAAATCTGATTGGAGTAATTAGACTCTTTCAATTGACTGCTGGAGTTTAAAATGGAAACTTGTAATTTTGTTTGCTGAATCTAGGAGTGTGAGATGAGTCAAGCTGATTGAGTTTGTCAAGCCTGAGCAAGCTGGGCTTGAGCTAAATACAAGTGTTCTAAGCCTCGAGTTTTATCTTAATTTTTGGGTAATTTAAATAGTTTAAAACATTATTAGTATTTTTATTTTTTTAATAACAAAATTGAGAACACTAATAAATTTATATGGAATATTATCGACTTAAAATAATACTACTGAGTGAAATAACATCTCATCATTTTTCTACAATTAATAATGTATGATAATAAAATAACTGAAATTGATTTTAAATTACATGTTAATTTAATTGACAACATAAGAAAGTATTGAACCTCCTTCCTGATGATTCAGGCTCATGTTATTTTGTTTGCATGACCTTCTCATTTCAAATGAATAATTATCTCCATTCACCATTTTCAGGGGTCGTCTCAAATCCCCATGGTCTCGAAGGAAAAGGAAACACATACTCTCACCTCAGCAATGGAAAAGTTTGTTCACTCCAGATGGAAAACTCCGTGACAATGGAGTTAAATTTCTGAAGAAAGTTCGCAGTGGGGTGAGTTTTTCCATCATACAGCTTCAAGTTTTTCTTCATCTTTAGTGGACTACGGATGTCCTTTATGTGAATCTTAATGGATAGTTGTATTTGGAAAACTATATGAGTTTTGACTTTTGTACCTCGTTTTATGTAGGGTGTTGATCCTAGTATTCGAGCAGAGGTTTGGCCATTTCTTCTTGGAGTGTAAGTTTATTCGCCTTTTAGAATATGTATCTCAAAGTCATTGCTGTGCCTTAAACTGAACTTGTTTCAGAATTTTACATCAATCATTCAATGTCTTCGCCTTTTTGAGATATATCTCAAAAGAAGTGCTTATAGTATAGATAGACGAAGGGTAAAGGATTGGTTCAAACTTCAAGCCATGGCTATCATTCTAAAAATGCAGTGGTTTCCTACAGTTATGTTAGCTTGTAAGAAACGCATTCACACTATTCACATCTCATAATCATTATTGTCAGACTTCCCTCCAACATAAGTTCCTCTCATCCCACTGGTACGCTCAAAAGATATGTGCTAGCATTTTGATATTTGTTCAACCTTTTCCAGTCTCAAGGGACAAGTCACTCTTTTTTCTACCTAGAAAAAAGTCTTCTTTTTCTGCTCAATCATATCTCTGTACTTGGAAGAAATTTCTGATGTATAATATTTTGCTGCAATGCTTTTGACGTTGCTTCTTTTGCAGGTATGACCTTACAAGTACCAAAGAAGAAAGAGATTCTATCAGAACTCAGAAACGGTGCGCCCTAAAACTTCAGTTCTTCTCCTATTAGCCTCCATATTACCACCACCTCTGCTAAAGCGCGCGCGCGCGCACACACACACACACAAAAAGAGAGTCAAAGAAGAAAGATAAATAAGGGCATTGTGCTTCTCTCATGTTAATTTTGTATGCTTTTATCTTTTTACTTGTTTAAATCCAAGTTGGATAATATCATGTTTAATGAAGAAAGATAATGAAGTGCACCTTCCATTTCTTGCATATTTTTGTCAATTCTTGAAATCCAAGTTAGATTATACTGTGTATTAGTTTAAGACTTACTTCAAGCTAGCTTCCTACGGGCATTGGTTTTGTTGCAGAAAGGAATACGAGAAATTACGAAGACAGTGTCGCCGACTTCTTAAACATAATAGTGAACTTTTTAAGATAAACGAAACTGGTGAAACAAGCAGTGGAGGTGATGGAAGTCCCGTAGACTCTGAGGATGTTGTCAGCGCTCGAGAATCCCTTTCTAGCGAGGAAGCTTTCAATTACGATGAAGAGGAATACAACCCCACCCTCTCAACAGTTGACCAATACACCGGTTCAAAGCGAATTACAGATCTAAATGTGGCTTCTGACTCGGAGTCCTCGGATTCGTCCTCCTCGGACGACCCTGAAACAAGCCAAACTTTCAACTTCACAGAAAGCACCACAGAGGACAACGACCATGGCACACCCTCAAAGGAGGAGTCCTCTTCCTTAAATACCAAAACCCCATCTTGCAGTAGAGAAAATTTCTCCACCTGGCAGCGTATCATTCGTCTGGATGCCATCCGAGCGAATGAGGAATGGATGGCATATAATCCTGTGCAGGCGGCAGTATCAGATGCCAAGGCGCATCTCGCAGCCGAGGCTGTTGGGTTAAAAGATTATAACCACCTCGAACCGGCCAGGATCTTCCACGCTGCCCGTCTGGTCGCCATTCTAGAAGCCTATGCGCTCCACGACCCTGAGATTGGCTATTGCCAGGGAATGAGCGATTTACTCTCTCCAATAATTTCTGTCATGACAGAGGACCACGAAGCTTTCTGGTGTTTTGTAGGTTTCATGAAGAAGGCTCGCCATAATTTCAGGCTTGATGAAGTGGGGATCAGACGGCAGCTGAACACCGTATCTAAAATCATCAAGTACAAAGACTCGCATCTCTACAGGCATCTGGAGAAACTCGAGGCTGAGGATTGCTTTTTCGTGTATAGAATGGTGGTTGTGCTCTTCAGAAGGGAGCTAACATTCGAGCATACTTTGTGTCTGTGGGAGGTCATGTGGGCCGATCAGGCTGCTATACGGGCCGGGATCGGGAAGTCTGCTTGGAGCAGGATAAGGCAACGGGCCCCACCAACGGACGATCTATTGCTTTACGCGATTGCAGCTTCTGTGTTGCAGAGGAGGAAACAGATAATAGAGAAGTACAACAGCATGGATGAGATTTTGAGGGAGTGTAACGCGATGGCCGGGCAGCTCGATGTGTGGAAGCTTCTGGATGATGCGCACGACTTGGTGGTGACTCTACATGACAAAATCGAGAGTACTTTATGATGACAACGACGATGATAAATGTCTGGTAAAGAAGTTTGATTCAGCTAATTTATTCGTTTTAAATTATTGCCAGAATGCCAGGTTAATTTGGGGAAATTTGTCCTTTTTAAATCTTTCTTCTTTTTGGAAAAACGAATCTGAGACATTTTGGGAAGTAGTCGCAAAGCTAATGTGACGTGCTGCTACTATGAGTGTTTCTCTTATATTTGGGCAGATTTCAAACAGAACTCTCTTCTAAGACTTGTGTATGTGTACACACAGGATCAATTGATGCACCACATTTGGTTGGCACCAAACTCCATTCAGATTCTTCTGACAACTACTTATTTAACACTTGAAACAAGAATATTTATTTTACTTTTATATCAAAGACTGTTGCTTGTAGACTTACAAATTTGGCTGGGATCCAAATGTGTTGATACATTAGTGTAATTGCATGTTGCTTGATAAGAAATTCTTGCCCGAATCAGGTTTAGCCGCACCGGAATTGATGACCCGGTGACTGTATTATATTTGTCATGCGATCGACATATATTTAGGGAGTGACAAATCATAGGGTAAGCGTAATTTGTTGAGAGCGGTCAAATTGAATTTGAATAAGAATTTTTTGTGAAGGAATAGGAGTACAAGAGATACGAATAGCGAAGGAGCTTTACTAAGAGCAGGCTTTACCAGATTGAGAAACTAAGTGTGGAAGAATATGCAGTGTTTGGGTTTTATTTTCAGGTGCCTTGCTTGGTGGAAACAATTCAACAAAAACCATACTCTTAAGAAAACAAATGCATGAACAACGTGGGGTAAAAACAGACGTAGATTTGATTTTACTAGTGATGTATTTGTCATTTTAATGTTCTGTCCAATCCCATGGGTTCTTATTTGATAGGTACCAAATGTTACAATACTACATATTATCATCATACTAAATATAATACTTAAAAGCATTTACTCTTATTAATATTATTAATAGATGATGTAAATTTTGGTTATATTTGTTTCTGGAGTAAATATCCGGTTTCGTTTCAGTAAAAATGAAAACATACCATGAAAAGAAAACGATAGATTTTGAAACGAAATGTACTTGAAAAACACAAATTGAGACATTGTTAATGCCTATCGTCACACACACACCTAGCGGACAAGGGATCGACGAAACGGGCCATTCACTTGGAACTCAGCAGCACCCGTTAATTTCACGACCGAAGAAATTTTTCAGAGAAACAACAATGACTAAAGAAAAGATTCTAATCCCACTTAAAAAATTTCATGTCTCCTTGGTGTAGCTTCGGACAGCAAACGCCAACCCCAAGATCAAGAGAGGCACGAGAAACTGCAAAATCTTGATGAGAAAGTCGGGGCGATTGTCCAGCTTGCTGTAGGACGACGGTTGAAGGGGTTGGATCGAAGTGCGTCTCACGGGAACGGTGGACATGTCCATCTCCCCGATGTAGTATTTGCCCATCATTTCCCGGGCGGAATCACTGTGGCCAACGTCTTCAAAGTCGTTCGTTGCATCCTTTCCTATGAATTCGCAAAGAGGAAAAACATTTATTCCTTGAAGATTAAAAAAAATTAAAAAAACACACACTTTGAAACACATAAATTGTATTTAGATGGACTTTTAATTAAAAAAAAAAAAAAAAAAAAAACCAAAACCCATAAATAAAAAAAAAAAACTAGCTTCTTTTAAAAGTTATTCAGAATAATTTTAAATAAAAATACATATTAAAATACTTTCAATTACTGCATCTAAGCTGATGAGATCTTTGTCTCAATGGTAAGGCGGATGTCTCATAATTTTAAGATTATTGGCTCAACTCTCCATAAATGCGATTATTTTTCTAATTTGATATTAATTTGAGTATTTCTTTGTTTTTTAATAATAAATAATTGTAATAGTTATCATGGATGTAAATCAAGGTACTTAATTAATAGGGTATTCGACCAAGTTCGGATTTTACCCGGTCAGATTCGGAATTTAATGAAACTAAATTTTGTTAATTGTATCAATGTGGCAACGAAAATCTAGTTATCTAAAAAAAACACATTTTCACCACAAGTTCATAAGTGCAATTTACACTCTGATATTCAAAAATAAAATTAAAATACTTGCAATTATTAATTATAAAATATTATTATAATTTTATTAAATTATTTGACACTAATATCATTAGAAAATTAGCTATACAAAGACAAAATACCTGATTCAAATGCCCACCCTTGTACGTATAAGTTTTTGATTTTAAAAGCTAAAACTCATCTTTTGACAGGAGTAGGAGTTTAAAAGATAAAAATTCATCTCTTGATACAAATATAATTTAAAAGGTAAAACAAAGTAGGAATAGGATTCTATACAAACCTAAATTCTACATATTTTTTATTTCCTTTTCTTTTCGAAATTTTTGATCGAGTACTCGATTGAATTTTTCACGTGGAAAAAAAGAAAACTCAAAATCCGATCCTCATTAAAATTGGTCGGGTTCGGGTCATCCTGAACCCAATTTTAACACGAATTACCCACCCCAAAATACCCAAACCCGATCGAATCAGATTGGGACCCGATTTACCCGATCCGAATGCCCACCCCTATACGTAACACACTTATTTCCCTTAGTGCTTGTCTCAATTAGCTACAGAAATTAAATATGTATCATAAAATATCAGTTCAGTCTAGCTCAACCCAAATCTGGCTAGATTAATGTCCACTCGAGTTTGATTTATTAAATGATGAATTCAAACTTCAAAAATTAAGAAACAAATAAGAGAAGTTCAAACAAACTCAAATAATATTTTTTTTGGTTACAAGTCGTTTCATTTTTACACCTATTACGAGTATAGGATTACTGCAGTACCTGTGGCTGATAGCAAAACTTCATCACCTCCAGGATGATCATCCATGAATGGGGTCACATCATAAACCTGAAAAATATAATTCATATTACGCGAGTTTAAACAAAGCATGTTAATTCAAGAAAAATAAAATAATACAATAAGAAAGCTTTAAAAAAAAAAGGAATAATCCAAAGGAAGAACATTTACGTATGAATGCAAACAAAATATGTAAATATTTACGTGTGGATCAACTTTTGCCGGCATTAATATCATAATATGGACAACAAAGATGGGACCTTTGCTCTCTCTCTCTCTCTCTCTCTCTCTCTCACACACACACACACAGAGGGAGCAAACATATATCTCATGGCACATGTCAGGTGGTTGAAAATTTAAAAGCCACAGACGCAATAAGGTAGTTTAGAGCCATTTCTATAACAGAAATAGCATCTAATTTCCAAATTATCCAAGCGAAATTAAGCGTCTAAAATCATAGCCAAAAAGCTACAATAATAATTAGATAGTCTTCTTTAGAGAGAGAGAGAGAGAAGAGGAGAAAAAAAAAAAAAAAAACCAAAACAAAAGATAAGCTGAACACTGAAGGCGTCACGTATCAAGTCCGAGTGGAGAATTATAACTAAACATGAGCTCAGTGACAACTCTAAATTGATTTAATGGCAATTAAGAAACGTAATTAAGCTCGATTCTCCTCAAAATAATCAGAACCCAAAAAAAACTTCGAGAAATAGATTGTTCATCAATGAAACATATTCAAACAAAACCACAGCAAAAAAAGCTCAAATATTTTTTTTTTCTAAAAAAAGGGAAAATCATAGCAAAAAAGCAATCAACAAAATGATGATCTGACCTTTCCATTGATTACTACCCAACAATCCTTGGTCTTGTTATGCTTCGCAACTTCCTCATACACATGAACTTTCGGATCTGACCCCATTTTTTTTCCCTCAAAAACTGCACAAAATATAACCAATTTCACAACAAATTCTCCACAATTGCCACTCAAAACAAATGGAATCGACGCAATTGTGCCATAGAAAAGTCAGAATAGTAAAATTATTCGATCGAAACAGAGCTTACATGAGAGAGAAAGTCAAGAGAGAGAGAGAGAGAGAGAGAGTTGAACACAATCTGGGGAAGTTTTTTCTCTCTCGCAAATCGCCTTTGTAGACCGAGCGAGTGAGGAGTATGGAAATCATTTATATAGGTGTGAAGTTTAAAAGGATGACAATTGTGCCCTCATAGTTTGAAGAGAATTACGGGAGTTGCCATTCAGAGGGTTTATCCCTTTGGGTCCCACAGCCTAACTATGTTTTTATTGTTTGGTTAATCTCGAAAGTTCGAAATTTATTAATTGTTTTTTTTGGTTATTTGGATTGTGACTATTTTGTTTTATTATTATAATTCCGTGTTTAGTAAGTCGATTTTAATTGTGTGTTATAAGTCGTGTTATTTAAACTAATTTAAATTTCAAGTGTAGTGCACATGTTTTGTTTTTTTTGAACGAAAAAAAAAAATCCCCGCAAAACACATTTCAATGATAAAAAAAAAAATGGCATTTGGCTGGAGTTTTTAAAATAAAGAAAAATTAGAGCCAAATCGAAAAAATAAAAAATAAAAAGTGGGTTTTCTTTAAAAGCTATGCTCAATAGTTTCAAATAAAAATATCTTTTGAAAAATTTTAATGAATTAATTACACTTTACCACCTGAATTATATATATTTTTACACTTTGCAGTTTTAAATTTTAAGTATTATCGATTGCTACATAAAGCTTGTGTTTTTTTATCGGTTGTCACCTAATTGTATTTTTTTGTCAAAAATCTTACTTGGAGTGGTGATATGTGTTGCTGCTCCGGCTGCCATTTTTTGTCAAAAAATGCAATTAGGTGGCAATCAATAACAAAATGTAAACTTTAGGTGGCAATCGATAATGCTTAAAACTTGCGATTGCAAAGTATAAAAATACGCATAATTTGAATGACCAAGTGTAATTAACTCAATTTTAATTATTATATTTAAACGTAAAATTATTTGACTTAAAAAAAAAAAAGAAAATTTCTATTGTGAAATGCACAACTCGAAGATGTATTTTTTTAAGCTTGCCCAGGCAGTCACCTACATAATCTAATGAACTAACGAAGTTTTATATAGATTTAAATATATTATATTTATAAAAAAAAAGTATTGAACGTGTGCAAACAAATATTCTAAGAGCTTTCTAATGCCTAGCATGGAGTGTACCATTTGGCCAATTTGGTGATAAATTAAAACGAGACATGGCACGTTAATGGCCCTTTTCTTTTATATTCAATTGCATATAAGTGCTATTAGCTTGGAGTAATGCTTAATTTATAGATAAAATGTTATATCAGTGACATAAAATCGAGTGATAATGTAAAAATTATTACTGGTAATATATAATAAATAACAATTTCTTTTGTTTTGTTACTAATTATATTTATTTGACAATAGTAACTTTTATATTACTATAGTGTTGCTTGATGGTGATAAGATATTAATATTTTATTTATTATCATTAATAATTGATGACACTATTACAGTGACAATTTAATGTTAGTGTTTTTATTATAACTTTATGATAAACTTTTTGTTCGCAACTATATTTTATTTGCATGTGTGTTATTAATTATCAATTCTGATAATTTAAATATAATATTTGTCCCTAACAATCTAATAAGAATAATTGTTTGATAAACTAAAATAAAAATTTCCATCACCCAATGTGTGGATTGATTTATCTAATTCGAGCATATGAATAAATTCAGATTCGTACAAGTTCGCATATGGTGATTTTGTTTTAATTGAAAGAATGTGTGTGTGTGTGTGTATTTCATAAGTAAAAGAATAAATAGATTGACTTTTTATAACTTTTTTAAAGAAAAGAAAAGGCATGGCAGAGCCCAGAATTATAATAAAAAAATGAGCATAAAGAGGAGTATTGACTTAGACCATGGAATTGATACTTTCGCCCACTGGAAACATTCACTCATCCACAGATTTAAATATTTGAAATAACAATAATAATAATAATAATAATAAGGGAAAAATCAGATATAGTCCCAATATTTGTGTCTTTTTTTTTTTATTTTGATCCTAAATTTTGTGGGCTCATCCAAATGAAGACCATTTTTCAAATTTTTCATTAACTTTGATCCTTTTTAGCCACAGCCGTTAAAAACTAACGGAGAGGCGCACATGCCCATTAGGTCTCACGTGCGCCTTTCCGTTAGTTTTTAACATCAATCACTGATAAAGACCAAATTTGATAAAATTTTTGAAAAACTATACTCATTTTGATGAGTCTATAAATTTATGAACCAAAATAAGAAAAAAAAGAAACAAATTTTAGGACCATATTTGATATTAACCCTAATAATAATAATAATAAAAAAGATAAATCTTACTGTTTATATTGGGTATCTCATTCTAAATGGTGACAATCCAATCATGTTGGTAGTTGGATTTACTTTATATTGCCAGGATATGATTTTTTTATATTTTTGATAAATACTTTTAAAAATTAAAGAAAAGGGGAAAAAAATGGTATTTCAAAGGCCATATTAAATCATTTATTTCAATATATGTCTTATCATCAAGTTTCCTCCCATATTAAATGAGGGATTCGATCCCTCGCCTCAAATTTATATCGAATTAAAATTTATATATATTTGTTCGAAAATTTAAAATTTGCCCCTTGTTCCCCTTCCTCAAATTATTGAAACATCTCTAATATTTTATAGAGATTTGATCTCATCCCATCTAAACAAAAATTCATGACTTTGTTCCTGCAAATTCTTCAGTTCATCGAAGTTATTAATTAAGATAAATCCTCCACCAATGTTTGTATTTTCTTCTTCTATGTGCGTGCGTGTGCGTGTGCGTGTGCGTGTGTGTATGTGTGTGTGTGTGTATATATATATATATATTCTAATGGGCAAACACAATTTGACTCAACCAATAATTTGTTCAAAAAAATCAGCGTAAAAAATATATTGATATTCTTGCCCAATGTGTTTCAACTTACAGTCAAAATTGGGTAACAGCAATAAATAAACGGGACTATAAAATGTTCAAAACTACTTTGAATTGAAAACTAAAAAATATTAAAAAGAAAAGAAAAAGTTATAAAACAAAAAGGATAATAATTTGACTGGTTACTAAGGTCTAAGATTCATAGTGTTTCAATTAGTTGTGGAATTGACTTAGTCTTTTAAAAAAGAAAAAAAAAAGTTCGGAAATTCAGCCCAAAAATTAATTGACTTTACACAACCAGCTAGTCTTTGAATATATGTTATTAATTGAATTGAAATAGAATGGAAATAGCAAAGTTATTACAGAGGGAAAAAAATAAATAAATAAAAATTCGAGGGATATTCAATTTCTAGGTCAATTACTTAAGTGGGCCTAACTCAAAGGGTTTTTGAGTTGAGGAAAATAAGATAAAATAAAATTTTCTTATGTTGCATTTGGTAGGAATTTGTGCGTAAAATTGTATGAGTATTTCATTCATAATTATGTTTGATAGAATATTTTACCATTTATAAAGCTCAAACTCAAGCTCGATTTTTATACATCAACTTATGATATAGCCAATCCTACCATTGGGTTGTGATGTGTAATCTAATCGATCTGGGTTAAATTGATATGAGTTGTAAATTATTATATTATCTTTAAATTTATATGACGAGACGCAAATGTAAAGATTTTTCATAACTTTCTTCTTATTCATATAGGGCAAAATAATTTCTACCAATATATATATATATATATATATATATATGGCAAAAGAATTATATCAAACACTCATTGAAGCATATCTCATTAAATACTATTTATCACCAAACAGATTGATGCAATGGAATGATCAATGGATTTATGGTATATGTATCCAGTGATTTTATTATTAGATACAATTCTACACTGTTACCAAACTCAATCTAGTAATTGATTGATTTATTTATTTAGCTGCATAAATTTTAGATTGAGTTGTTTCCCTTCGTAATGACTAATATATTATAAAATTATGAATAATTATAAATCGTAATTATTTTAGTCATCATTTAACTATCTTCGGTGTTATAAGCCGTAACAATTATTATCAATCAATTAAATCCTTCAAATTTATAAAATTTTGTATAGTGTTTTTTCATTTAATATTGTGGACTATGTGGCAGTTCAGTTGGGATCCCTAGTGTACAGCGATTCACCCTAGTCTATTAGCCATCTAGGGCGTATAAGTTATATATATGGCTAGGATCACTACTAGATATTCCATTTTCGAAAAAATATTATATGAGTCAGGTGTATTATGAATCGAATAGTTCAAATTATATCATAGTTTATAATTATATATTTTTTAAATAAATTAAAAATATGACAGAATATGAACCATTCGATACATTTACAGAAATCATCCATCTTCCTCATTATCTTCGGAGGTGACATAATCCCATAAAGTTTATAATCCATAAATGACTATGTTGCGTATTTTCTTTTAAGTGTATAGATTGCATAAATGACTTAAATCTCATCCAAATCTTGGCACATTAAAGTAGAAGCACTTGTTGCCGGATCATATTAATTGATAAGCATGCTCTGGTGGCTCAATTAATAAGATGCATGCAGCATGCTTGGTTTTGCAAACTAATTGTGACAATTAACGAGGGTTGGGAAAATTGCACACAAATTGTCGATCATTGTGTACTGGAAATTTGCTATAAAATGATACATTTGGCCGTAGTATATAGTGTGCCGACGGAGTGCGAGCGTGAGCAATTGCAAATTAGATAGTCGGAAAATGCTTGAGAGATAAATTTTTTTGAGTGAGTTGTGAGATTATTTTATCTGGTGTTGGGTTTAATTAGCGAATAATTTTTTTATAAATTTCATTATAGTCGAATCGCTCCCCTTCACCCGTGGATGTAGGCTTGTTACTAGTCGAACTACGTAAATATTTGTATCATTTAATTTCCATTCGTTTATTATCATTTTAGTATCGTGTGTTTAAAATAAATGTATCACTTGATCCGATTGCTAGCCTAACAACACAAAATATCATCCCACATTGAAAGGTTGATTATAACAACCAAATACATAATTATCCCTATTGTTTGGAATTGAGTCGAGAAACAATTGAAATTGAACCGGCTAACCCTAATTGTTACACTTGAAAGAGAGAGACTTAAATTTGAACGAATGATAAAGGTCTTGGGTTGTATTATGGGCTTTGGGCCATTGCTCTTTCCACTTGGGCTGTGAGCTTTGATTGAGTATATGGGCCAGTTCACAAATGACATTATAATAAACTAGTTTTAAGTATTATGCGCGGAAAATATTATATAGGCATCCCTATATCTTATTTTCCACACATTTCCACTAATTTCTTATTCTCAATCTCCCTCCATATGATTTATTCTAAATCATTTGCTACACATGTTATCACTAGGAAAAAAGTTCATTTCAAAATTAGTTTTTGTCACATTTACTTTTTTTGAACAAGTCAATTGGATTGGAATGACCGCCTTATAATATTCTCTGCAGTATACAATTCGAATTAATCATCCGGTGAATCAAAATTGGATGACTAAATCAAAAATCTAAAAAAAATAAATCAAATCAATGAAAACATTATGTTAGCATCCACATATGTTGATATGTGAAAACATGATGTTGATACGGTCTTATTTTATTGGCGAAGTTGAGAATCTAAAATTATGAGTTATTGGGTTAAACTTTCCATCAACTCGTGTTTGGGTTTGCATTTCTATTTTTATAATAGCTTGATTGTTTGTTGATAATTATAATAATTATCGACAATGACTGATATTTATTGATACATTTGATGATAATTGATATTTATATAATAAAAATATAATCGTTTATATATATATATATATATATATATATGGAAACATGGTGCACCACATGTTTAAAAAGACAAAAAGAAAAAGGAACAAGTATGACAATATACGAATATTAATTACTTAAGTGTATATAATTGAGTCTATGATATAATATTGCAATCATGGGCAACAGGTGGCAAAAAACTCACCAAAGAATATCCTTCCCCAATCCCCTATACAATTGTAGCCCCTAATTCTCTCCAAAGACAAGTCCCTTTCTCCATTCTTATTCACACATAAAAACAAAAATAATTATTTGATTTAAAAAAATGAAAGAATATTTATGATACACATATTTTCCACATTTGAATGAGCTAAAAAAAAAAGAATAATACAAAAAATACACAATTATGAAATATCTCACTCCTAAAAAGAAATCAATAAAAAATAATTTTACAGATAGAATGAAATTAAAAATAAATCAAAGGTTGCACGAATAACCCTAATAGAACCGAATATATATAAATAAATCTTAAAGTTAATATTAGAATAAATCTATAATTTATCTTTTATACTTTCTAAAAACCCAATACCAATCATCCAAGATTAAAAAATCTAATTATATTTCTTTTTTGCCCCCTTTTTGTTTGCCTTGACAAGCACATCTTTTATCTGTCGTTTTAGAATGGATTGAATCAAAATTAAATTTTTTGGATAAAGATTAAAAAAAAAAAACTATTTTAAGAAATGATCACTATAAATACATACCAAGAGGGACAAAAAAATCAATTTTTATTATTATATAAAAATAATAATAAGAAAGAATAAAATAAAAAAACAATTTTTATTCTTTGGAGGTGTTGTTTGCCTGACGGCCGGTCGAGACCTGATGGCCTACAACTCCTCACCCTCCTCCTCGCTCCGTTTCCTCAGCTTCCACAGGCGACCCGGCTGCGACTCCGAACCCATCAGCCCGACCCAAACCCAGGACCCGTTCGAGCTCCACGAGAGCGACGTCTTATGGTCCTTCGCCGTGTCCACCACCGACCCCCAATCCCAATCCCAGGCCGGCTACACCCCGCCGTGTTCGCCGTCGGCCCGTCAACGCCACCGCCGGCGCTTCAATCAGGAGAAATCGGGTCTCTACGCCGCCCTGGAGGACGAGCGGGGCGGCAACCACGTCCGCCGCAAGTCGGTCCTCAGCCCGAAGGTGATCTCGGAGTCGATACGGCAGGAGGCTTTTCCAGGGGGGGACTACCACCAGTCGGCGCCGGTGAACATCCCGCTTTGGCCGGAGCAGCTCCGAGGGCGGCAAAAGAGCGATTGCTGGACGAGATTTGATGAGGTGGACATCGACGACGACGACGACGACGGCGACGGGGGCAGAGGAGGTGCCGCCGGGGAGATTGTGCCGCCTCACGTGATCGTGGCGAGGTCGCACGTGACCTTCTCGGTGTTCGAGGGCGTGGGGAGGACGCTGAAGGGCCGGGATTTGTGCCGCGTGCGCAACGCCGTGCTCCAGAAAACAGGTTTTATCGATTGATTGATCATCCAAAACAAAAAGAAAAATGCATATACATACATACATATATATGTATGTATGTATGGCAACAATTTTGCAAGATGATTGATTATCTGTTGTGAGTTTTGTTGAACATTGTTGTTCTTTTTTTTTTTTTTTTTGAATTTTGACTCGGCATTTTGTCCTGTTTTTCTGTGTTATCATCAATAAAATGAATGTTTGAGTCAAATGAGCTCAGGTCTTGCTTTGGCCAAAAAAAAGTATGAAAATTCAAGATTTTTATTTTTCTGGGCAGTAAATTACTGTTTGAACCTGAAGATAATATGAGATTCAAAGTTTGAGTCTTTACGCAGAAATTTCGGTTATTTTTCGTTTGTTTCGTAGGCCGGTTTTAGAGACAGATTTAGGTAGTTTCTTAGTTAGAAAGATAGCAACCACATCATCTCTTTAGAGAACAAACCATGTTGAGATTAGTACAAGAAGGTTTAAGATTTTTTGAGTTGTTGAGTAATCAATGTAGTTTATATGCAATATTTTTGTATCTCTTGGTTAGCTAACAGCGCTTGGATGGGAATTTCGTTATCTTTTCATGCTTATGCGCTTGAATAAATATTGAATAAATGTTGTTTGGATGGGAGTTTCGGTTGCTTTTTGTTATTGATATGCGACTTACATGTATGTTCTTGGTTCTTCATCTAGAACCAGCTATTATCACTGATCAATCTGCATATAGTTATATCTAGCTATATCCTTTTAGAGTGTGTATTTAGTTATCAAAAAGTTAACATGAGCCTTTTGTTTTGTGCCTTATGATAAATGTTATATTATTTGTGGATTCATGATTTGCAATTCAATATCAGTATGAATGTCACCTTGCACTTGGAGCCTCTTTTAAACACATCTTAGCATATTTTTGGAGCTTGATTTGGATCGGGCTTCAGAGTCAGGCCTCGTTGATCAAATACATAGATACATGCATAGTGTACAATTGCCCTTGTTGTCGCACCGTGCACAATCACTGGGAAATTCTTGCATGAACCCGGTTTTTGGCTCTGCCTATGCGCCAAACTTTTGAGAGTGAGCTATATTTCGTATTTGATATATATATACATACGTGTGTTTGTGTTTGTGTGTGTGTGTGTATAGATATATTCGATTGAAGAAGTTTATGTCTCCTATTTGGCTAGCCTCGAATATGTGGTGCTGATTATCAGTTGAGCTTGATATTATCTTGAATCCTGTTGGTATGCCATTGAAGTTGAACACTCTCTAAATGTGGATTCTTGGGACCATTGTGGACACAGGGAGTTTCTTGTAATTAGGTGAAACCTGAAGGGTTCTTGCTGTAATTTACCTATATTATATCTTGATGCCTTCTTGCTTAAATACTTTAATTTTGCCGTCGTCGAATACTGAAGAACGATATTATCATGTTTTTTTCGTTTATAACCCGATTTTCCTTTTTTTTTTTTTTTTGTCTTTTCTTGTTGGTGCTTTCGTTGTATCTTAATCTTCCTTTGATCTGTGTGTATGCTGGTTTTTTGGTTTTCTTAGAAAAAAAAGGAATGAAAATGACATTCATGGATATATATGAATCTTAGGTTCTGCAGTGGTGCGTTGAAAATAACTTGCACTAACAGGGGGTGGCCTTTGAAAACTCTGGGTTTTTTGTGAAAGTTGAAACACGATTTTCTGTTCAGATTTTGCCAAAATATTTTAAGTTGTTTTTTAACAAGCGAAAGAATTTTATTTGAAAATGACGCGCGCATACCAACAGCCACCATTTAAAAAGCGTGTTTCTTTTCTTCTTTTTTAACCAGCGAAAGGATTTTATTTGAAAATGACCCGCACGCATCAGAAAGCCACGATTTTAAAAAAGCGTGTTTGAAGAAACACGTTTTCAGCCGCCCACTTATATGGGGCTCGTGATTTTATTTTTCCTTACAGTGGGAGATTTCATCCTTGTCTGTGTTTCTTTTCCAGCCATCATTGTTAATAATTATTATTGCTGGAGAGAGACAGAGAGAGAGAGAGAGAGAGAGAGGAAATGATTGGACAAATATACCTAAGGGAAGAGATAAAAGCAAAAAGTTTAGAACGAGGGAGAAAATATATTATTGAAATTATCTAATCTACTCCCTAACATTGATTTTAAACATTAATCACTCACCCACACCCTTCAAATCTACAGCTGAACACTGGTTTTCATCATACAAATATATGTTTGCATATACTTCCCATAAACTAGAGCTACAAGGCAAAAGCTTGCACTATTTTTGGCACACAATTGTTGCTAAATCTGCCTTTTTAAAAATTGTTTAGTTATGTCAGTACTCTTTTAGCTTCTTTTTTTTTTCAATCTTAACCACACGGTTTTCGATCTACTGACTGATTAATTTGGATTCGCGTATTGCGGACGCCCAATATGAGAACGACCGTCCCAATTATGTCAATCTCTTTAGCTTTTATACATCCCAGACTGAGACAACACCAATACCAATTATACCTTGCAACTATAACTATTCTCTTCTTCTTCTTCTTCTTCTTCTTCTCTCTCTCTCTCTCCCCCCAAATACTTAAGTATCTCTCACAAGCTCTTGCCAGGGGAAAAACTCATGCAAATTGGAGGCTTAACTTTGGCCAAAGCAAGCACACAAGAAGGCAAAATCCACAAGCCATCACCACATATCAAACCAGAAGCAACTGCAGGAACCATCAAACCAGCCTTCTTGCTGTTAATTCTATGCCAAAGAAACACAACCAAACTCCCCACACACATATCAATCGCGAAATTCGCCCCCACGAGAAAAGGCACCGCCATCGCCATTGGGAGCGGGACCCACCTCCCGATCCTCTCGGGCACCGCATCCCTCAAAACATTAATCAAAACCGCAAATGCGAAAAACCCGTAACACAGCTGCAAGCAATGATGAGGCAGAGCCGAGAACCCCTCGACCCCAAGTATGGCCATGTTTCTATATATGATAGCGTACGGGGCCTTGTAGGGTCCGTTGGGGTTCCCCACATCGAATGCCTTGTAGAAGAGGAAGAACGTGAGCGGGGCCACTATGCACCCGATGGCGGTCCCAATCACCTGCGACAGGAGCATGGTCCGGGGGGATGTCAGGGTGAGGTGGCCCGTCTTGAAGTCGTGCATCAAGTCGGATGATGAGGAAACGATGGACTTCACTAGGCCGCAGCCTATTAGACCAGCGACCACACCATCATTTCTCGTGGAGATAGCTGCTAATACAAAAAGGGCTACTTTGCCATAATTGTACGCCATGTTGATGTCGGTTAGGCCGGCCCCATACGCGTTGCAGAAGCTCAAAGATGGCGCGAGAACGTAGGTGACAAGGACGTAATACCATTTGAGCTGAGGGAACATTATTGGGATGGTGATTACTGAGATTATGGAGAATAGCATGTAGCCCACACAAGCTAGCCAGAAAGGGATAGTTTCTCTTATGAACACTTCGTTCTTTCGAGGCTTGTCTAGGGGTTGGCTGTTCTCGTCCGAAACTGTTAAGAAACAAATTTGATGTTAGTGAAATTGCTCAAGTGAAATTCTTTTGGTGACTTGTGTGTGTGTATGTGTGTGTGTGTGTGTGTGAGAGAGAGAGAGAGAGAGAGAGAGAGAGAGGGGGAAAGAGAGAGATTCCACAACAATTGTAGATTGACCTGCTTTAAGTTTCTTTTTGTATGCAGAATACATGCTTATGATGGTAAACAGCAAAGTCTTGAGAAAATTGTAGAGACCATCACCTAGGATAAGAGCAATTGAAATGAAAACCTGCAGACGAACACGAACCATACCTATTATAACTCAAAATCAAATAGCAAAACAAAAAAGAAAACAGATCAATCGAACGAGTGATTTTTTGAGTATGAAAAGATTGAACTTGTTTTTATCTTTCTCACACATACTTTGTAACCATTCAAACTCTTCATGCTGCTCTCCTTAACATTTAGCGGGTACCAATCTCCCTTCTTTTCGCCTATCAGCGGCCACATAATGCCCCACGAAAGCACGGCCCCGAGAAGCAAAGACAAGTTCACGAGATGGGAGCAAATCATTCCAGCTCCTATGTAAGTCATACTAAAATCAAAGTAAAACCTGCAAAAATAAATAAAAAAAAACATTTCGTATCGGTTATTAGAAAGTTACCGTATTGAGAGTCTTATAAACTAAAAAAGAAAAAATTAAGATAAAATAAGAGTTCGCAAGCATACGTTTGTTTCCAAGCTTTCAACCCGAACGTGGGGAAATTTGTAAATCCACATTCGTCCCCACCGGAATAGAACCATTCGAAGAAGCTCCATACAAAACTAAGTGAAAAAAAATTTATAAATCCACGGACTTGTTTCCTGAAGGTTGAATGAATAGAGGGTAAATTAGTCATTTCACGATAAAAGTTCGAGGGTTTGATTTGTTTTTAGGAAGAAGGTTAAGTGCCTACTTTGCCATCTTGTCTCCTTTGGTAGTGTGAAATCCATTGATCAGTACAGCAGTTGCAGTCCCACTTGGATATGGTAATTTGTAGTCTATGATCATAATCTGCCAAAATTGTCGACAAAACCTTAGTTTACGGGACACAAAGTATCATCAAATAAGACATACAAACTTACAAATTCTTTTAATTTGATCTTGCATGTATGGATGATGTTTATGTAAGTTTCAACATAATTTTTTGCAGCTTTGCTAAAGGGGGTATCTGTAGACTGTAATTTTGAAACTAAGAAAAGGGAAGTTTGTGTAAATACATGTACTTATAGGAGAGGTCAGTGTAATTAGTATAACAATACCTTTCTAAGAGGAACCAATGCGAATAATCCAACAAAGCTCACAACAAAAAGAAAGCCAATCATCCAATCAAGCCCGGGTTCTTTATAACTCCCAGGTGAGTTCCTTCTGTATCAACTCCTGCTTGCTCATATGTCTTCTTATTCAATCCCAAAAGATAAGAACTAAATCCACCTGACGAGAGAGAGAGAGAGAGAGAGAGAGTTTAAATTAACAAAGAGAATCAAGAAAAAGGATTCTGAGTGCCCAGTTTTCCCAAGATGTTTAAATTTTCGTTACCCCCGAAAGCAAGGCTATAGCAAGCAACCGCACAAGTCTGGATGACTGTGTTCTCCTGTCTCGTAAACGGATTCGTCGTGAATTTGGCCTTTTCAAGAACTTTTGTCCACGTTTTGATGACCACAAATGCAAGAAGAGCTGCTGATACGTTGAGGTTCGGGACAAGCCCTGTCGTGAGATTGAGCTTCATCACTATGACACTGTATATAATTCCGATCAATATACTCGCGAAAATCCCGCGAATCGTAATCTGTTTTCCCCATGGAGGTATCCTCTTTAAGTCCTCCATTTGCTCTGAGACTTCTTGTAAATCATCCTTCTCAATTTCCATTGTTTCTCCCCTGTTTATGCTCCCCATTTCTAAACTACACTCAATAGCTTCACCTGCTTAGTTTGTATTATGAATCACATAAGCATTTTGACAATCATCATGTAGGCTGAAAGAAGGGATACAGACACACGGACGCACGCACAGGCACAGCTACATATATGCAATACAATTCACATAAGCATTTCACAATCATGATGTAGGCTGAAAGAAGGGATACGTAAACACACACACATATACGCATACATATATAAGTACATATATGCAATACAAATCACATAAGCATTTTGACAATCATCATGTTGGCTGAAAGAAGGGATACATAAACACACACACACACACACACTTACATGCTTGCATATATCTATATAAGCATTATTCAATATCTTTCCCTGCTGAGTTTGATCACAAATTACATAAGCATTTTCACCGTCAACATGTGGGCTGAAAAATGCGATTCATTAGCACACGCACGCACACACACACACACATATCATATATATAACATAAGCAAAATTGGTTTATTCCAAGCAAAAGACAAGATTTCTTACCAGAACAACCGTTTTTCTTGTCTTGAACCAGATTTCCGAAGAGAAAAATGAAATAACTGCAAAAACCCACAAAAACTATCTTCAAGAAAAACCGGTCCCCTGTTTCGATTTTCGATAAATTCTTCAAATTTTCTACTTTTATCCAATTCCCACTTTACCCAAAAACGTAAAATTTGCTTGGTATGACAAAAGGTTTAATGCAAAGCTCCGAATTTAAAGCACAAAATCCACAAATGCCCACCAATCAGAGTTGAACATTATTATTTTTTTTTTTCTTGAAATGACAGTTAAAAAGTGTACTACTCGGACATTAGTAGTACAAAAACACAAAACGCTGTTAGCTTCTCTTTTGTACTACATAAACCAGAAGCCATTTTGGAAATATATTTTTTCTTTTTGAATGCCCTTGAAAAAACACTTTGTTTTTTCTAGCACAAATGATTAAAGAACACTTTTTTCTTGAAAATTTTTCACAAATGCAATGTATAAAGATTCAAAAAAATAATAATAACAATACTCACTCTGTCACGTAATATTAGTCATCCTAAATTTTTTTACACAAATCAATTACTCTAATAAATAACTTTCTTTTTAACTTAATTTAAAATAATTTGACAAAATTACCCTCCTTATGCCTCATCAAATTCCATTAAAAATAACAAATAAGGATAATTTTTTTTTTTGGGGGGGGGGGGGGGGGAAGAGGGGAATTAATGCTCTCTTGAAATCTTCAAAGTGACAAATTTTATGAAATCAAAAAAAAATCTAACACGATTAATATTATGGAACAGAAGGAATAATAATAATAAATTAAATTAAACTAAATAAAAAATGGCTTTTGTGCAGTACAACAAAAATTGTGGAAATTGGGGAAACTTTGCTTTAAAGTGTTGTGGATTTGTAGTTGGGATATGATGGTGCATTGTGATTTATGATTTCTTTCTTTTATATATATATATATATATATATATAGGTTTATTATTTATTTGGACACACAAAAAGACAGAGGATCCTTAAAGAGTTCATATAAAATTCAAACTTTGATTCATGTGGGGATTTTCCACTGTAATGATGTGACTGGTTTTTGATTTTGGTTTTTGTGCTTTTTATTAGAAAAATAGGTAATGTGTCTTAAATGTTTTAGTAATATGTTATAGACTCATAAAATATAAATAATTACCCCCCAGGGGTTGGCAAAGCGGTGTGATGGATCGAATGCCACGCCGAAGGCGTGGGTTCGAACCGCCGTAGTCCCTTGGGGGTGATAAATCTACGCTTGTGGGGTCCATTCGCGGGAGGCTGTGGAAGATTTCTGATCCCGGGATTAATAGGGCACACAGTCCCTCGGAAGTCGGGGGGTCCTTCCAGATGTGTGTGGTATCTCGCAGCACAATGCTCCCTGTCGGGGGGTTCTTGAGTAGCCTATCTCCCCCCATTTCATTCACAAAAAAATATATATATATATATATATATAAATAATTACACGTTATTTATTACTGAGATTATTTCATTTTTTAATAATTACTTATTACTGAGATACCAACGCAATAAAGAAAGTTATAAAAGTTGACTAATATATTAGTTTCGTTTTGTTGGTCAAAATGACAAATAGAGGAAACAAGCTCTGGTTTTGGCAAAAATGTAATGGTCTATACTACATAACATTCAAAATAAATACATGAAGAGAGAACAAAAAAAAAAAAAAATACATGAATAAATGACATTATTGTTGTCATATATTCTATTCAATGGCATGTTTTATTTTATTTCATTTGAAAGGGGTTTATGGGTGAAATTGTATAATTATTGCATTCATAATTATAATATTATTGTTTGGTATGATATTTTCCGAGTCTTCATAAAAATGCAAATTCGATGTTTTATCCATCGAGACGTCAAATTATGGATCATATGATAGCCCATCGTAACAGGAATGGAATGTATAACCCAATTTATTTCGGGTGAAATGATAAGAATTGCAATTTATTGTATTATTCCTAAATTTATATGATGGTGCCTAAATTTAAAGGTTTTTTTTTTTTTTTGGAATTTTCTTCTAATCATCATGTAAGAAAATGAATATTACCAAGCACTCTGCGAATGATACCTAACGAAATAATATTCATCACCAAATAGATTAATATTATGGATTGATAATAAATTTATGACACATATATCTCATGGCTTTGTTAAACGTGACCTAAACGTATTACATTATATCGATTGATTACATGAATAACATGAATTGAATAACGAAATCATGTGTCATTCATTCAAAGTCATTTACTTTTATGGTTAAAATTTAAGTGATTTGATTGTAAGTTGTTCTCTTTAAATATTCAATTAAAGCGATTTAGTTGTAAAATTTACTCTTAAATACTTAATTAAATTATCGATAATGAGGTCATTTTAATTTTAACCATAAAAAGAAATGAAATGATTGTTTTCAGTGATATCATTTACAAAACTTTATTTAAGAGTTGTCACGTGTTTCCAACCACTTAGATTAGTCAACCCCTAATTCACTTTCAAATTATTCCACTCAAAGATCAATTAGTGGTCACTATTAGTGCTGTCATTTGACAATCACAAATGGATGGCTGCATTTTATAAGAATCACAAAAGTAAAAAGCTCCTTCACTTTATTTTTTGTTAGTATCTAGAGTCCTATTAACCACTACGAGAAAATGCACTTTCACTAATGTTATGCTTAGAATAATAATTTGGGTGAAAAGAATAAAAAATAATAAAAAATTAAAGTAAAATGTATTAACATTTGAAACAATGAAAAAGTTTTTCTCCTTATTTCCAGTCACCAAAATTCAAGAATCAAACGTAGTGTATTGGAGATTTCGTGGCCGAAGAATTTTGACATAAATTTAAGATATCTATAATAGATTAGTAACATAATTTAATGTGTTAGCAATTATATTTGATTATGACATTTACTGCTATAATTGTTCTTCTTGATTTAAGCTATAATTTTGTGTTAATCAAGGATTTGCAAGATCAACAGTTAGACGAAAAGAGCCGTCAACAGGAGATCTCTGTTAACTAAGGAAATAAGCCGTTGTGTTAAAGTTCTCTTTTTTACGATGAAATGATCCATTGTCCAACAATAACTTCCAAATTAGAAAACTAGGACACTTGTATAAATAGAAGTTGTATCTCATCACTTTCAAGTGATTAAGTGAGTGATCATGTTGTGACACAATCTCAATTATTTAGTCCATATTTAGAACTCAAACATTGAGTTAATATAAGAATTGCTCCCATTATATATGATAAGCAAGTAGGCAGTCAAAAATTTTGTATGATTTTGATGTTTAGCCAATCGTTTATTCCCTTTAATACCGGCCAAGAATCAATGCCAAAGTGCCAAATTAATTATTAATGTAGGGGAACACTATTTATTTGACCTTTTTTTTTCCTATAATGTGCCAAGGTCTCACCATTGGCTTTTGATATAGGTACTGGGTTAAAGTTAAACTTCAAAAAATGACAGACAAAAAGTAATGTCCTAATTATTAGGGCAAGTAGTGGTGGCAAAATGGGCTCAAACCCATGGGTTCAACCCAACCCAATTGGTTTTGGGTTGGGTTGGATTTAAAAAATTTATAATGGGTTGGGTTGGGTTTGGTTCCAATTGGGTTGAGATGGTTTTGGGTTTATATTGGGTTTAAAATGGGTTCAAATGGATTTGGAATGTGTGGATTTATAATTTGTAATTACTTTCATTATCATCACTCACACACACACACACACACACACTCACACTGCACACACATTTTCACACACACACACACTGCGCACACACACACAGTGTGTGAAACACACAGTTTCACACAGACACACGCACTGCACACACACACACTGCACACACACACACTGCACACACAGTGTGTGAAACTGTGTGTGCTGTGCATGTGTGTGTGTGTGAAACTGTGTGTTTCACACACTGTGTGTGCAGTGTGTGTGTGTGAAACTGTGTGTGTGTGTGCGCAGTGTGTGTGTGTGTGTGCGAAACTGTGTGTTTCACACACTGTGTGTGCAGTGTGTGTGTGTGTGTGTGTGCAGTGTGTGTTGTGTGTGAAACTCTGTGTGTGTGTGTGTGTGTGCAGTGTGTGTGAAACTGTGTGTGTGTGTGCAGTGTGTGTGAAACTGTGTGTGTGTCTGTGTGCAGTGTGTGTGAAACTGTGTGTGCAGTGCGTGTGTGTGTGAAACTGTGTGTTTCACACACTGTGTGTGCAGTGTGTGTGTGTGTGAAACTGTGTGTGTGCAGTGTGTGTGTGTGTGAAACTCTGTGTGTGTGTGCAGCGTGTGCAGTGTGTGTGAGACTCTGTGTGTGTGTGTGTGTGTGCAGTGTGTGTGAAACTGTGTGTGTGTGTGCAGTGTGTGTGTGTGTGTGTGAAACTTTTTGGTTTTTTATCTTACCAAATAATGAAATAAAAATTTGAATTGATGATAGGAATCGATTTAAATTGATAGCTAAAATTTTTTACATTTTTCAAAGTAGTAGTAATAATAATAATAATAATAATAAAGTAAATAATGATATATACAATCTTCCAACTATAATAAATACATATTTTTTTGTTTTGAAATTTGGATCCACTTGGGTTCAACCCAACCCAACCCAAACCCAACCCATCTTGAACCCATATACTTAAACCCATTTTGTACCCAACCCATTTCAAACCCAATCCATATGAACCCAACCCAAACCCAACCCAACCCGCCCATTTGCCACCCCTAAGGGCAAGATATGCATTCCTGCAGTGAATTCAGATTAGTTGAGGTTATTATTATTTTATTTTGGGTGAATCACGATAAACCACTGTACATTTTATTATTTTACTTTACTATTGCATCTTATTTTCTAACACAATATAAATATAACTATAGAAAATATCAGTGAGAAGACATTTAGTAGTGAATTTATTGCAGCTAAAATTCATCACGGAAACTAAATATGTAATGGATTAATTTGTCATTAAACGATATGCATTCTTGCAGTGAATTCAGATTAGCTGAGGATTAGGTTTTTTATTATTACTTTATTTTGGCTTTTAGGATGAAAATGGTTGAACACAATTAATAACTAATTCTATTTTATTTTTTTTTTGAGGGAAATATAATAACTTCTTCTCTTGTAGTAAATATAGGTAATAACTTATTTTATTTCACGTATAATCTGTTCTACGAGTGCGATAATCTTTTATTATTAGAATATTGGTTTATAATATCGAATATTTTCAGAGTACACTCAACTCATTTATTTCATTAAAAAACTCTTCAAGTTGTTGAATTCGGTTTGAGGGTGGAAGTCACGAGTTTTAACCTTAAGAAGAGAAATTGAATTTCCATAAAATATAAAAATATTATATTATTTATGAATGAAAAAAATTAAACTTTTAGTAAAGAATATATACAATATAATATTTTTATCAGTTGAAAGACGTACAAGTTTTTCCCTTGAAAAAAATGTATGATTTTTTCCTATCAACCTCCCTTCTCGCTTTTTATTATGGTTATGTTGATCGAATTCAACATTTATCTTACAATTTTCATCGATTAATAAAAAAATAATTCAAAGTACCGATAAAGTATTGGGTTTGATTGACCACCAAAATATATGAACCTTTATTCTATTTCTACTATTAATTGTCGATATTGGCTGATATTCGACGATGTAACTAATGATGATGATTGATAATCACGTAATGATAAAATAAACCACGTACCCCAAAAAAAATAGAAAATTGTTATTGGCACTCCATTCTTAATTTTTTTTTATTGATAAATTGACTAAAATACCCATATATTTTAAAATATGATTAAATACACTTTACCCCTTAATTATATACTATATATCATTTACCTCTATAAACTAATAAATTGACACTCACCCCCTCCCCCTCCCCCTCCCCAACCCCCATTAATTATATATCTCGATAAAAGTACCCTTAAATCTATGTAAATATATGCGTGTATATATATATATATATATATATATATATTCACAAAGTATTTATACCGATTTTTATAATCTAAATTTCATTTTAAATATGTTTTAACTAAAAATCAAGTTATTTACTCTTCAATCAAAAGTAAACTTTAGACAATTTTAAATTTATATAATAATATTATTTTCATTAATTATTTCAATTTGCGTAGGTTTTTTTTTTCAAAACAAATTGGTATAATTATTTTTTAAAGAATTTACATTTATTTAAATATATCATAATTTAATTTAATAAAAAAACATATTTAAATTATAATTAAAAAATATTTATCCACTTTTATTCAACATAGTCTAACTTGACTTAGAATTTATACTTAATAAATTTATTTAAGTTAAAGAACTAGAATAGTTTTTTGTATTTAATTTGAAGGTATTATCACAATAAGTTATTAATTTACTTTTATTTCAATTTACTTAAAATAGAAATTATTTTTAAAATTTAAAAAATAACTAATAAATAATTTGAAGTTGAATTTAGAATACAAAGAAAAATTAAAATTTTATAAATGGAAATGGTATGAGGGCAAATTTGACCAATTGTTAGTTGGGCGAGGTAAGTGTCACCATTTAATAGTTTAGGGGAGTAAATGAGACATAATAAATAGTTGAGAGAATACTTATCAAAAAAAAAAAAAAAAAAAAAAAAGGAAGCAAATTATATCCAATCACATTTTAAAATAGAAGGACATTAATTTTAGTCGATTTATCAATAAAAGAAATAAGAGTGTAGTGCCAATAACAATTTTGGAGTGTCAATAATAATTCTCAAAAAATAATAAAAGAATTCCAAAGTCTAATTTAAATTACTCTCATAATCTTTGGTTGGAAAGTTTATTTTCTTGAAATGAATTTTTATTCTGTCTCTCTCTCTTACACGCACACATACACATAGTTTTGCTATTGGGCGTTCAACTAATCTGTAGAGTAACCTCAGCCCATTAACCATTATTAACCGATGAGTAAAGCCCATTAGATTATCGGGGCCCATTAAAACTAACGGATTCATGGCGGGCACCGTTAACTGCCGTTAAATCCAAAATCAACCTCAAAAGGGTAAATCAGTAAATTCACCCAATTATCAAGCGAAACTTGAAACACGTCTTCTCTGGCCTCCAGCCATTATTGCTTTACTTTCAATTTTCCCCCCATTCAAATTGCAATCCTCAAACCTCCAAAAAAAATACAACAATTTTTTCAAAAATCAAACACAAAAATCATTCAGAAAAAAGAAGATGAAATTCTTGCAAGAACTGGTTCTGTACGCGGCGAGCGCGGCTCTGAGCTGCTTGGTATTGTTTGTGGGGCTCAAACAAGTGGACCCAAATCGCGATGCTGGGAAGAAAGCCCTAGAACACAAGAAGGAGATCTCCAAGCGCTTGGGACGGCCTCTGATTCACATGAATTCATATGAGGTTTGCGGTTCTGTTTAATTTGTTTTTGATTTTGTGTCTAACTGATGTTTTATCGATTTTTTTTGTTTTGTTTTGTTTTGTTTTTGAACCATTTTTGTGCATTTTGTGGTGCTTCGTATTGTTGTTAATTTTGGGTTAAATGCGCTATATAATGGATTGTGATGTCAGTTAATCAAGCAATTATGGGTGGTACTTTGCTTTATGCTTTGTTATTTGGCAGGAGGTTAGTGTTGTACTGGTTTTGGTGCAAGGACGAGATTTGTGTGGTTTGGGCTGGGGGGGTTTCGTGTTTTTGGTTTCGGAATGATGGCTTTCTTGGTTAGTTTTGCTCAAATTGATGTAATGAAGGGTTGGAAGCTACCTACACAATATGGTAGTTGCAAATGTTTTTAGGTGAATCACAAAGACCATTCCAGAAGAGATCAAATTCAAAATATGAAGCCATATGAAATAATAGTACTAGAGCATAGATTTGTTTCTATATCTCGGTATAACTAATCACGTTCTGTTGGTTGATTTTCCTAATTGGCTAATTCTATGTTTTATGATTATTTTATGCCTCTGGTTATCAAATAGAAGAAGTAGATATGGTATTTCTATGCATAGTACACTGCTTTTGGAGGAGATTTGTAGTCGATTGCCTGGTTGGAACATGGACAATTAAATCTGTCATGTTCAGAGTTGGAATTGTTGTGATAATTTACTAGCTAGATATCACATATGTTATGCTGACTATCACTTGTTTCAAATTTTTTGCAGGATGTTGTAGCCTGTGATGTAGTCAACCCTGACCATATTGATGTCAAATTTGATTCTATTGGAGGATTAGATGCCATTAAAGAAGCATTATATGAATTAGTTATTCTTCCTCTGCGAAGACCTGAACTATTTAATCATGGGAAGCTTCTTGGTCCACAAAAAGGTGTATTGCTATATGGACCACCCGGCACTGGGAAGACAATGCTTGCTAAAGCAATTGCAAAAGAGTCAGGAGCTGTTTTTATTAACGTGAGAATATCCAATCTGATGAGCAAATGGTTTGGGGATGCACAGAAACTAGGTGTGTATATTGTATTTCATCTCCTGAAGTTTTTCTCCCTGTTGCATCTTCTGAATTGTGTTTATGTGGAGGTGAAACATTTTTCTCCTCATCTCATGTTTCATCATCTTTGAACTTGGTAGTTATCGTATAATGAGAGAGAACATAACCAGAATGTACTGTGCGTAGTTATGTACTTATGCTGTCCGAAGGAAAATTAGAAGAACGGAAAGATTATTTCTACAAGTATCATAGTTGTAATGTATGATGAAAGTGTACTTTCTGATAGTTCTGAGTGGGTTGACGTATTCTGTTAGATTGTGACAGATTATTTTGGTCAATGAGACTTGCACAATATATTATGGCTTTGAGTGTTCATCTTTTGCTTCTTAAATTTAGTAATTTTTGTCCCTACTCCCTTGTTCTAATAGGATTTCTTATGTTTACCTGAAATAGGAAAGGAATGGGATAGTTTCCATGATATATCTTGTTTCTTATCTATTTGCTATTTACTTCCATCATCCAAGTCTTTGATGGCTTGAATTTCCATGTGGTCTCATGTGGTGATAAGCTTTGACTTAGAAACTGTTGGGTTATCTCCATGACATTTCTTTATGATTCTTCTTCTGCTCCAAATTTCCTCTGCCAGTGACTGCTGTATTCACGTTGGCTTACAAACTCCAGCCAGCTATTATTTTCATCGATGAAGTGGACAGTTTCTTGGGTCAACGGAAGACTACAGACCATGAAGCGCTAACTAACATGAAGACTGAATTTATGGCATTGTGGGATGGGTTCACTACAGATCGTACGTACCCTATTAATTTCTCTTGAGGATAGATTTCTTTTTGCTCTTTGATATGTTTTTTTCTCTCTTCTTAAGGGGTGATTTATAGTCAAGGTTACAGGTTAGTTTTGGTGAGGCAAATGCGGTCAAATTTCTTTGGGTTATTGCGGTCAAAAAGGTCCTTGTGGTTGAAACAGCATGATTTTATTTTATTTTTTTATTTTTTTATTTTTCTTGTAGAACATGCTCGAGTGATGGTACTCTGTGCTACTAATCGTCCATGGGAACTTGACGAAGCAATTCTGCGACGTCTTCCTCAGGCATTTGAAATTGGTCTTCCCGATCAAAGGGGGAGGGCTTCAATATTGAAGGTGATATTAAAGGATGAGAAGGTTTTAGGTGGTATTGATTATGAATACATAGCTGGTCTATGTGATGGTTACACAGGTTCAGATCTTTTCGACATTTGCAAAAAGGCTGCCTATTTTCCAATTAGAGATCTACTCAATGATGAGAAAAATGGAAAGCCATTTCAGGTCATACTTCTTTTCTGTGACTTGTATCATTGTTGCAGTTTGAATTGCCTTGACAGAAGTATTTGCTGTTACAAACACTTCTTTTGAGTCTTTATACAGATATAGGAGGGTCATAGGTTTCGACCTTGTTGGTAGTTTCTCCCATTCAATGAATCAATATTAAATACTATGAAATGTTGGTCCATGATTCAAATTTTCGAGAAACAAATTTATTTCAAGGTGATCCACTAGTTTTATCAAGATCCATGTCTTGATTTTTATTGGTGATCAATTGCATGTTTTACCTCTGCAAGGTCCCGGGTTTTATTTGGGAATAAAACATGTTGCATTGGTATGTAGATATGTTGCATGTGGGTATTGACATTTACTCAGCATTATTTATTTCTATTTTCAGGAACCAAGGCCATTGATGCAGTTGGATTTGGAGAGAGTGATTGCTACAACAACAAAGACAAAGGTTGCCGCAAGTGAATACAACAGATTAAACTCACAATTACAAGGATGGGCAGTTGTCCGAGATTCAGATGATAATCAGGTCCAATATGCCATTCATGAGCTGTCTAAGCTTTTCGTTTCCCAAATTTTAAATATTCAGTCTGTCAAGATCCTTAAGTATGTTACATGCCACCTCCCTTAACATTGATTGCCTGTATAGTTATCTTAATTCTTTCTTATTATATTGAATCAGATGTACTTCTATATGATCGGATGAGATTTTCAACCTAGTGTAGACGCATCCAATTGCTGTCTCTTGTACCCTTTTTTGATGTACCTCCTTTAGAGTTGTGTTTGGACTAATGGATTTGGAATTATGGATTTCAAATTCGGTAATAACAAATCCACTGACTTTGTTTGGATAATGACACATTATAATGGATTTCAAATCGTTTAGCTCCTAGTTTGAGCTATTTTCGAGTAACTGTCACGGATTTGAAATCCACACGGTATGGAGTCATCCCAAATCCTTCCATCCAAATACAGCTCAATATTTGCATAATATCATGTTAACTATACTGATTCCTTTGTTTTCGTTTTCGTTTCTCTTCTCCTTTCCCCTTCCAGGAGTAATTGAGTTGCGGAGAAGATAATTATACCACTAGAACATGTGTCATCGGGCAGGTTTTGTTTCCCGGTTTTCGAGGTTGCTTGGAATCCAGATGTACATTGCAGCCCTGCCATTAGGTTTTGTTTTGTATCCAGCTGTGTAATTTATCAGCTTTGTTCTGACAAAGGATTGGCCTAGTGAAGCAATTGGCCTTAGCTTATCATGGCTGGTTTTAGCTGGAAATTGTATTGATATACTAGTTGTATTTGCTTCCCAACAACCGTAGTGATAACTCATTCAACAAAAATTGTATTGATATATGCTAATTGTTATGTAATAATATTAAAATGTCATCCCACAAAAAAGTTGTATGTTTCTCTCCTTCAGCCTTTGTGGGATATTAACAGATTCTGGTTCAAATCATCCATTATTGTTATTGTCATTTTGTCTTTGAACTTTCAGTGGTTGATGTTGATTTGAGACTGGTAGTGCTTGAAGGCCGAATTTCCATTTCGAACTTCATTTTTCATTTCAAATCATGATTGCACTTATTTGGTTTATTATGGGTCGAGTCCATTTTAAAGCGATCTCAACAAATCAAACCCACATTAATATCCTTTTTGGTTTTTTAATTTTTATATTTGTGTGCGACCTAAATTGGCACACATTGTTAACCATGGATCATTACATAATTTAGCTACTATACGGTAAGTGTTATTAAATTTATCACGTAATTGATAACTATATCTAAATTATGCACAGTGATATATCCACTTTAATTTAATCAACATGACTAATTTTGATTAAATGAAATCCAACTCAATTAGAATTTAGTACCTAATTAGGTGCACATAGATAGCTACAAAAGTGCCCAATCCACTTCAAATGAGGGTACCCTTGTATGTTTTCGGTGTGAGGCCAAGCTTAACTGATAAACTTGAGACTTAATATTTTGGATTTGATTTTCCACAAAACGTGTGAATTTGTATTCTACTTTTATAATAGTTTTGTTTTTATTTTATTTTAATAGTAGTTTTCTTGTTTCTTTATAATGAAATAGTTTGGATCATACTTTAAATTGTGCTATGTAATAGCTTGATTTATAATATAATAAATTATCAATAAATTTAAAAAAAAAACACCCCTTGTATGCCCCATTCTTTCTAGTGTATTGGACATTGTGTTGGATCCATTGGGTTATGATGAGAATTTTTTTCATACATTGGGTCTGGGTTTACACATACACCAAACGATTCATATTTCGTCAAATTATTCATTCTTTTTTTTTTAATGATTCACCATATCATTAATTCACTAATAAAATATAACACAATATCAATTATTTAGTCCATATTTAGAGCCCAAACACCGAGTGAATATAAGAATTTCCCCATAAGCAAGTAAGCAATCAAAAATTTTGTATGATTTTGACGTTTAAGCAATCGTTTATTCCCTTTAATACCGGCCAAGAATCAATGCCAAAGCACCAAATTAATTATTAATGTTGGGAACACTATTTATTTGACATTTTTTTCCCTATAACGTGCTAAGGTCTCAGCATTGACTATATACATAGGTTATGGGTTAAAGTTCAAAAAACGTCAGACAAAAAGTAATGCCCCAATTATTAGGGCAAGTTGGTCCTGCCAACGACCATTTCGTGAATATGGATATAAATAAGATTAACAAAATTAGAGTAAATTATATAATAAGTGTATTATATTTATTAAGTGATTGATGTATTCTTAAATATTATCAGTTAATTATAAAATAAATATCAAACATTCATCGTATGATTAACATTGATTTAATCAAATTGAATCCGGATTAAAATTTTCTGAAAAATTATCTTCTATAATAAATTACTATTAAGATAAGAATTAAGGTTTTAATTTCGCTAATTAAACTAGACTTGCTGGACAAAGTATTTATTTTTGATCAATGCATAAGTTGTTCTTTTGGCAAGTTCTAGTTGCCACATTAAGGAAATTTTATGTCATTTTAGCATGTATATTCTGAATTATCGAACATATTATGGTGATATAATAAAGTTAAATATCGTTATTCTATGCATGATAATATCATGTATAATTCAATAATGAGTTATACATATATAATTTTGCATATAGTCATTTTTAAATGTCTTAATATGAGCAATAATAAATCATAAACTACTATAAATACACACATAGTTGCATATATGGGTATTTATACAAATAAATATTTCACATTAGTACAAATGGAGGCATGAATTGTTAAAAGACAAGAAAGCTTCCACAAGCAGCAAACAAAAAGGAGTATCATACCACAAATAATATTTTTAAAAATTTATATCTGAATCATACATATGGCAGTCACTATGCTTTTTTTTTCCCCTTATGGAAAGGAATAAAAGTAATCTTTTGACAAATTAACTTTATATATATATATATATATATATATTTTTTTTTTATAGCAAATACTCCTAAAAAATTGTGGCTGCTGGGATTCGAGCCCAGGTCTCCACGGCCACAACGTGGAATTCTTACCACTAAACTACAGCCACATGGTTAATTATTATGCTGAATCAACACTATATATTGAATAAAATATGTTAATGAATATATATATATACATACATATATATATATATATAACACTAGAAAAATCTGATAATATTTAACATAATCAATCAAAATAGATATTTGTCTCTTATATAATACTAGTCGATGGGGCACATTCGATGTGTGAACAAAAAAATAAAATAAAATATAATATAATTAAAATTAAAATATTTATTAGATTTTATACATTACTATATATATATATATATATATATTAGTTATTTGTAATGTATGAATTTTATTAAATTTGTTATAAAAAATAGCTTAAAACAAAGATAGAATTAATATATATATATATATATATATTATAATTTTAGTGGTAATAACTTCCAAAGTTGGTATGCTAAGGCCTTTCTAAAGATTCGACGAAGGCATGCTTCAAACTAAAACTGGAGAACACAACACTTCATAGGCAGAGCAATGGCTTTCACAACTAACCCTTCACATGCCTTAAATTACTTGGAGAATTTTAGTTTGAATTCTCTATTTTTATCGATGTTTTATTTTTTATTCTATATTTTATATAATCATAGCGCATTAAATATATACGAAATACAAATTTAAATAAAAAAAAATTCAAAATAGAAGGGCTATGATAGCACAAATTATTGAGGCCTAGACCACGAGAAAGAGAACAAAGGACAATGCTAATTTATTACTAGTTGAAGTCTCAATACAATTGTTTATAGTCCACTTTTACAAGTAACGCAGGAGAAAAATATTGATATTGCCATGCCTCAGGGCTATAATTAATTACATAGATCCTTGACTTATATTACACAAAATCCGCGTAAATGCTGACTTATTTAAATAATAAATAAGATTTTGGGTTAATTATGGTCAAATCCCTAAAGTTTGACATAATTATATAGAACCCTTATTGTTTTAAAAATTATCATAACCCTCCATTATTGGCGCCCTTTTTAATAATTTATCGAAGGGTAGTGGTAATTTTTGGAAAAAAAAAAAATAATGTGTGTGTGTGTATATATATATATTTGTAATTACTACAAATATCAAATGATTTGACTATTATTCACCTTAAAAATTTTCCACACAAAATTGATTGGATGCAATACTTTTAGCCCTTTCAAAAACATTAAATCAAGGGATATTTGTGTCCAAAAATATCATTTCTTTTTACTAAATCGATTACATTATTATTATATGAATATCAATCACAATCAAATATATCATCAAATATCAATTAATACCAACAACTATTTAAATTATTAATAAATAATCAAACTACTATAAAAATATAATAAAGACCCACACGATTTGACGAGAAATCAAATCCATTACCTCATAATTTTGGAGTCTATTGTCTCACAAATGCCATTTGTTGAAATATAAAAATGAGATGTACACTCTCCATATATAGTAGAATAACCCAAAATAAAACATATGTTAAATATGCCATGATTACATCAGTCATTAAAAAGTTAATTAATGGGTAAAATAACACATGGCCACAAGTTCTTCCTTTAGTAGTTTTAAAGCCATATTAATGGTAGTATATAAGGACATTAAGATAATAAGATTTAAGACATCAATAATAAAAGTAAGTGAATTTTTATCATTAAAATCAATTTATTCTTTTTTGTTTTTACAATCAACTTGGGACACCCTATAGATGTCAACCGAAATAACACCCCCGCATACGCACACACTCACTTGAGGGGAAAGGGAGATGATAAGAGAGTTCGAACTCAAAACCTTACTAGTGTCAGTTCAAATCTTTCCTAAAATGTCAATACATTTTAGCCCACAGCTTCCAAATGATTGAGATCCTATAAAATAACATTTCCTTCCCTCAAATCATATTTCTCTTCTCAATCATTTCTTACCTAAAAAAAATGCCATTTGTACACATTAAAAAACCCAATAATTTCTTTAAAAAAGTAAGATTGAAAAAAAAAAGATAAAAAGTGCATTATGTTAATCAAGTGCATGTATATATTAGTCAATAGTTTCACAAAAAAAAAAAATTGTATTTAATAAACACAATAAAATATTTCATATCCTAAAATCATAATTCTCTTTGAATGATGATATCTTATCAAAATAAAAACTACATATACACATTTAAAAAATCCAATAATTTCTTTAAAAATGTAAGATGAAAAAACGCGAATTATGTTAATCAAATGCATGTGTATATTAGTCAATAGTTTCACAAAAATACTATTTAAAGAACACAATAAATTAATAATAAAGTCATATAAGAGCAGCTGAAAACACACA
Source organism: Petrea volubilis (assembly GCA_026212405.1). Lineage (NCBI taxonomy): Eukaryota > Viridiplantae > Streptophyta > Magnoliopsida > Lamiales > Verbenaceae > Petrea > Petrea volubilis. The sequence goes on along the minus strand of CM047883.1, from coordinate 22,669,734 downwards.
AAAGCACACACAAATATCTCTTTCACCCACCAAAATATTTGACCATTTAAGCAAAACCATAGCAATTGCCCTTTGCCGGCTCTTAATTTTCCACGAAGAAACAAATAAATTCAAGATATAGACCCCCTTCAGCACTGTCCCCCAATGAGTCCAACCCCAGAAGAGAGAGAGGAGAGAGTGAGGAAGGAGAGAGAAAGAGAGGGGGAGGAGAGAGGGGAGAGAGAGAATCACATAAATTCCCCATCACGCAGGCAAGCAGCAGGAGCAGTATAATCATTGATTCAGTGGCTTTAATGGAGACGACTCCCCACTACCAATTCTTGGCTACCCAAAATCCTCATCATTTCAACTCGTAATCTCTTCAATCAATCCAAATCCCTTTTTTCATCAATCATCATCTGTGAATCATATACACAATGTTTCTCCCAAATCCCACTCTACTGTTGTTGGCAATCATTTTGCTGTTTTGGGTCCTCAGATTCTTGTCCAGAACAAGCTTAATCCATTCCCTGAAGAAGCTATGGCGGTTCATGGAGGATAAATTCTATGTCTACCAGTTCTACAAGGTCCCCAAATTCAACGACAACATGCAGGAGAATCAACTGTACCGAAAGGTTTACACGTACCTTAATTCTCTCCCTTGCGTCGAAGACACCGATTTCGCGAACCTAATCACCGGCAACAAATCGACGGAGATCAATCTGATCCTCGACGAGAATCAAACGATCGCCGACAAATTCCTCGGCGCCAGAGTTCAATGGAGGTTCGAAAACTGCGAAAAAATGGGCAAAAAATCGCTGGTGCTGAAGATCAGGAAGAACGACAAGCGAACGAGTTTGGTGGCCTATATGCAGCACATCCACCAAGTGTTCGACGAAATTGAGCAGAAAGGGAAACAGGTGAGACTGTACGTCAACGTAGAGAACGAACTGCAGAGAAACGGACGGTGGAGATCGACCCCGTTCACGCACCCGGCGACGATGGACACCATCGTCATGGACGGGGATCTGAAAACGCGAATCAAATCGGATTTGGATGGTTTTCTGAAGTCCAGGCAATATTATCACCGGTTAGGGCGTGTTTGGAAGAGGAGTTATTTGCTATACGGGCCGGCGGGTACGGGTAAATCCACATTCATATCCGCCATGGCCAAGTACCTCAGCTACGATATTTATGAAATCAATTTGCATAAAGTCCGAAACGATTCGGATCTCAAGTACTTGTTATTGCAAACAACAAACAGGTCCTTAGTAGTGATCGAGGATCTGGACCGTTGCTTGGGGGACAAATCGACGGCCGGGGTGAGCCTATCGGGAATCCTCAACTTCATGGACGGAATATTCTCATCCTGCGGCGAGGAGAGGGTCATGGTATTCACAATGAACAGTAAAGATTCAATTGACCCGGATATCCTCCGTCCAGGTCGGATCGATGTCCACATCCACTTCCCACTTTGCGACTTCTCTGGGTTTAAAAGTTTGGCCCATAGCCATTTAGGGTTAAAGGACCACAAATTGTTCCCACAAGTGGAGGAGATTTTTCAAACTGGGGCAAGTTTGAGCCAAGCCGAGATTTGCGAGATAATGATATCGAACCGGGGGTCGGCTAGTCGGGCCCTAAAAACCGTTATCATGGCCCTCCAAAGTGACTTGACGGCCCGGATTGGCAAGGGGTTGAACGGGTTTGGGTCGCGTAGGGTTGCGGATGAACCGGGCGAGCAAGGTCTGTTCGCGAAAGAAGGGCAAAATGGGTTTGCTCCGAACCCGCTTAAAGAGATCAAGAACTTGTATGGATTTTTGAGGGCAAAAAGTAGTAGAAAAGCTTCTATTGATAAGCTAGAATTTGAGATGATTGAGACTTGAGAGAGGGAGAATTCATAAATTGGGAATCCCTTTTGTGGTACAATATCTTCTTGTTAATTGATATTTCAATTGTTTTTTTTTCAGTTTATATCATTGGACTTGATATTGTACCCTAGAAAACTTTGTAGATGCAAATTTTGCAGGTAAATTTATGATCTTTTATTCTTCTTTTAATTAGTACTTAAATTTAAAGATGTGGTTTAATTGTTATTTTTTAATTTATTTAATCGTTTTGTAAAAATTTCTTGTTACCCCCCCTCTCCCCCCAACCCAGTAAACTATAATAAACGTACGGCTTGCTACAAAATGGAGCTTGGGGACTATGTTTCATATGTTTTTCAACAAATAGAATTTGTCCGATTTTAGATATAACTAAAATAAAGAATATACTATATATATATATATATTTATTTTTTTTTGAAATGATTCAAAAAAAAGGATATACTATATATTTTCTAAGATGAATTATTCTAGAAAATAAAAGATGGATAACAAAAAGAAATTTAGTATTGGCTACATAATGGGCCACAAATAATTCAAACTATTTTTGTCATCTTGTTGGGCCTCAATAGATATCTGAAATTCTTAATATCCGCCCATAGGACTAAAATTTGGCCCAGAAGGCACCGGGCTCTTGTTACAAATTCTAAGAATTAAATTCAATGACTTCAAACACACGAAACAATTAGGCCCGTTTGGATATATTTTTAAAAAAACAAAGAAATGTTTTTTGTGTAGTGTTTTTTACAGTATAATTTCTTTTTTAAGTCATACAGTTTTATATTTTGATATAATAATTAAGAGTGTTATAAAAACTATTTATATTTAAAGTTACTTTAATAATTTCTAAAAAAGTTACTTTTGAGCTTCTTTTTTTATTTTTATTTTCTAAATTCATTGATTCTTTTTCATTGAAATGGTTTTTTTTTTTTTAAGTCAATCCAAATGAGATATATGGTCATATATGATGTAAATTTCATAAATACCAACTTATATTTTGTAAGCAACATCAAAGAAAGATAAATATTTGTAGGAAAAATCACTCTATATCAAAACATTTATCTAAAAAATCCAATGATGTTAGGGTAAAAGTTAACTATATATATAGTATATATATCTATATATACTAGCATCACCGCACACTATACGTGTGTGCAAAATATAAAAAATATATAGTTCAATTTAGTACTTAAATGTTTTTTAGGGTGAAAATATAAATATATTATTAAATTATTTGAAATTATTTATTAAATTATAATAAGTTAAAAATAAAATAATTGTAATTAGAGAAAGTGGTTTGTGGGCTCAAAACATGGGTGATTTAAATTGGATGTAATATTACAATATTGATAGTTTTATTTGTTTATTTATTGCATGTGTTTACTAATTAAAATGGTAAAATTGACACATCAAAATTTGGTATCCGATTTGAATTAGTTTCATGAGATTTTTTAATTTTAGCCACAATTTTACATATCTCTATTTATCCTACATAAAATTAAATAGAAAAATTTGTAAAATTACATAAATAACAGTCATTTGTAAGACAAAAATAGATTTCTTTTTATAATAGTACTAGCAACATCGCACACTCTACTTGTGCAAAATATAAAAAATATATATTTCAATTTAGTACTTAATTTTTCTTTAGGTTGAAAATATAAATATATTATTAAATTTCTTTTATAAATAAGAATACTTTTTTAAGAATTATTTGAAATAATTTATTAAATTATAATAATTTAAAAATAAAATAATTATATGAAATAAAATTACATGATAAAGAATAAACACAAAAAGTAAAAAAAAAAACCAAATAATTGTAATTAGAGAAAGTGGTTTGTGGGTTGAGAATATGAGTTTTTTAAATTAGACATAATATTACAATATTGACATTTTTATTTGCTTATTTGTTACATGCGTTTACTAATTAAAAAGGTAAAATTGACATATCAAAATTTAGTATCCGAATTGAATTGATTTCAAGTGAATTTTCAATTTTAACCACAATATTATATAGTTTTATTTATTTCATATAGGGTTGAAGAACAATTTTTGTAAAAGTACTAAAAAAAATTGTCATTTTAGACATAAAAGTGATTTTTTTTTTATAATAGTATAGATTACAAAAAATTACTGTTTTAGATATAAAAGTGACTTTTTTTTTAATAATAGTATAAATACATAACAATAAAGATTGGTTTACTGAATATTTCAGATTTAAAATGTTATTGTGAACTTTTGAACGTAAAAATTACTTATAAACAACTTTAATAATTCCCCTTTGCCATTCCGTTTCACCCATCCAAACACGCCCTAATAGAGAGTGGCTTAGTTGGCCTTTTGGAGTTTGGACACTGTATTCTCTCTCTCTCTCTCTCTCTCTCTCTCTCAGCACTCTCGCTGTGATCGCATTCCTCGTTGACATCTCAGACGACTGACCTTCCGATCTTCAGCGGAAATCCCTTTTGAGTAAGTTTACTTTTCCCTCAAATTGATTAAATTACTTGTTTCGTTATTTTGGTTTTCGATTTCAGAACCTGAAAGATTTGATCTTTTTAGGGTTTTGAGTGTGGGAATTTTGATTTATGTTATATGTGTGAAACAATGTATTGCATTTAAGCTTAGGAAGTATTCTCTTGTGTACTTCGGTTAGATCTTTCCTAATTGTTCGCATGCAGTTGTAATTGGAGCTTGAACTGTTACTGAAATTTGTTGCAGGTACTGTTAGGGATTTTGGATTGAACAAAAGGCTAAATTTCAGCAATGGTAGGGTTTCAGCGCCTCTGTTAATGTTGCTTATTTATTTATTTTTGATTTCGGTATGGAAGTAATTGTTAGTTTCCTCTTTCAGAATTATATAATTGGAGCTTTTAAGCCAGCATGCCATATTTCAGTTACATTATCAGATGGAAAATCTAGAAAGCAGGTATCTATGATTTGAACTTTAGAATTTCTTTGCGGTCAAACTTGTTAACCAATATGCTTAGAGTGCTTGCTTGATTTCAGAACTTCATCTGGAGCATTAAGTATTCTATTAATTTTATTGAGGATTAAATTGGTGTTGGTGGTTATATATGTACTCGACGGATCAACTCACTGGGTATAATTTGGAAACTTGAATTTCGGCATTGATCACATACTTCTATAGCTGCAATAGTTGAGTAAATATTAATATGTTATATATCTTTATGCGGCCCTTGTTTGTTTTACATAAACAACTAATGTTCTACAATTATGTTGTTTCATCTGGTGATATTTCTGTTGGTAGTTGCTTTTATGCTGGATCAATGATGCTTGGGTAGATACTGAGCTTTTGGTTGTTAATTTGAATGGCAGAGTAGGTAGTTACAATACTTTTTTGGTTTTTCTTTTCGTGCATCTTGTCTGTACTACAGGTCCCATTGAAGAAGGAGAATGGTCAAACAATAATGGTCCCACTCTTCCAGAGTCAGGAAAACATAACTGGCAAGGTGTGTTGAAGTGTCACGGTTGATATAATCTTAATGTGTTTACCCAAGTTTGCTATTAAGTTTGGAGGTGATCATCATCATAAGGGTGTGCAATTATGTGTCTTCTTTTCAGATTTCTATAGAACCAGTTTCAGGGAAGAAGGTGGAACACAATGGAATCAAAGTTGAGCTTCTTGGTCAGATAGGTGTGTTTCTTTTTGGCTTTCCTGATGTAATTCAGACTTGCAGGTTCAATTTGCTCACTAGACAGTGTTAGTAGTAGTGCGTTTTATTATGCTGTCTGCACATAGTCTTGAATCAACCTTATAATTTGGTAATCTTTTTACCCAATCTAAATGTACAAATTCCACATAGAGGAATACTTGAATATTGAAATAGGATATTACTACTTAACACCGATTGTCCAATTGAGTTTTCATCAACATTATTTCCTGTTTGCAGAAATGTACTTTGACAAAGGCAACTTCTATGACTTCACTTCTCTGGGTAAGGTCAAATGACATGGTTTTTTATATTTTTTGTAAGCTAGATAACAATTATCTCTGTTCTATTTTCCCGCCATTTTGTCTCTATAAGTTATTTATTCCATAAATTCCAATTCAAAATATCGTGCATGTTGTTCTCCTATGCTATAATTCACACATTTGTGAGTGGTATCTCTTATATTTTTGTACCTGGATATGTAGTTCGTGAACTGGATGTTCCTGGAGAAATATATGAAAGGAAAACATTTCCATTTGAATTTTCAACTGTGGAAATGCCGTATGAGACATATAATGGGGTAAACGTGAGGCTTAGGTGAGTTAATTCTTGTATCTTAAATGGTTCAATGCAGCGAACTTTTGTCCCATGTATTACTTCTTGTTTTGATGCCTGTTCTTTACACTTTTAGATGTTAAATGTCAGCTGAAGTTCATGAAAATTTTCTGCTTGTTTCAGGTATGTCCTAAAAGTGACAATAAATCGTGGTTATACCGGCAGCATTACACAATATCAAGACTTTGTGGTAACATAGCAACTTCTCATTCACATTCCAAAAACATGAGCATTATGCTCATCAGATGTCTTCCAAATTTAGGGTCATTTGTCACTGACAGGATATCTTTTGAACATTATTGGTTATATGAATCATTAGTTGAGATAGTTATCGTATTGTGAAATTATTTTATCAAAGTGCAATTCAGATAATATAGTTTTACAGAATCACGTCATAAGAAAACTTTACATGCACTATTCTTTTGTGAGAAGTGAACTTTACATGATTGTTGAAATTTGGATATAGGAAATTATCTTTTCACCTTTTGTACTATCAAGTAAATTCTTCTTTAACTTGGAGCTACATCGATATTATTGTTGTATCTTCCAAATTCCCCACTGCCAGCTGTTATTGTCAGAGATGTCTAATCAGCTTAAGTCGTTAATTTACTCAGACTCAAGTAGCAATTTGACAGTTTTTTGTCCAAAGAGAAGCAGTAAGTGTGGGAGGCAGTTCTCTATAAAAACATGCTGTTTCCACTCTTGCGAATGTGGGGTGGGTGGCATGCTAATTCCTGTTTGTATACAAAACCTTGTGTTGTGGGCTCATGAACTTTTTATTGCTGAAATCTAGTCATGCTAATCTTGTCTTCTGTTTTCTGATGGATCAGGTTCGAAATTATAGCCCTCCTCCATCAATCAACAACAGCATCAAGGTATCGGTATTTATTCTTAGTTTTTCTAAGAGACACACTCCCCCCCCCCCCCCCCCCAACAATAGAGAATGTGCCGATAATATTTGATCTTTTACTTGTAGATGGAAGTTGGAATTGAGGACTGCCTTCATATCGAGTTTGAGTACAATAAGAGCAAGTATGTTGCCTCCTTTGTTTATTTTCGACTCGGATTGACCTGTCTTTGTTTGGGACTGAACTGAAATCTATTATTTCGAAACTCATTTGATACTGGTTTAATCAGTTGGGGTTAGGTCAGCCCAGGTCTATCTATCACCTTCTAAACTGTACTTGGCTATCTTATTAAGTTCATCTGGATTAGGAGGGGTATTATGGCATACTGCTTCTAGGGGTTTTTCAGATGATTTTTGCTTTACGAGACCTGGTCATTTTTTGTCTTATCTTGCAACCTTATTCTTGCTGATTGGAATTTTGAATACCCAGGTATCATCTAAAAGATGTTATTATAGGCAAAATATACTTTCTTCTTGTAAGAATCAAGATAAAAAATATGGATCTCGAGATTAGGCGCAGAGAATCGACAGGTTCGGGGGCCAACACCCATGTTGAGACAGAGACACTTGCAAAGTTCGAACTGATGGATGGTGCTCCGGTCAGAGGTATGCTAAAAACTACTCATGACTTGTATCCAATAGGCACTAATCAGAAGGCTAACTAGTGTTGTTGGTGGGGGGTGTGGGGGTGTGTGTGTGTGTTTTGATCTATATGAGATTTACTTGACGAACACTTGCTTTCGCAGGCGAATCGATCCCAATTAGATTGTTCCTTAGCCCATATGAGTTGACCCCAACATATCGAAACATCAACAACAAATTTAGCGTGAAGTACTATTTAAACCTCGTACTCGTTGATGAAGAGGATCGTCGATATTTCAAGCAACAGGAGATCACGATGTACCGGCTCGGAGAAACATCTTAATTTAAACTTTAGAAAGTATTTTGAATTTTCGTCTTTCTTGTGAGATTGCTATGTTCATCAAAAAAATACAAGAACAAACTTTGTTTTATTGGTGTTATGGGTTCGACCGATCTTGAATACGAACTGCATAGAATTGTACAGAGGAATCATTGTGTACACTGGCTTTCTAGGTATCTCTTGCTGATATGCTGGCTGGATTGTGGATATTTTTGTAGGTTATTGGATTAAAAGATGATAATAATTGTCTCAATGTGACTGTTTTTCTTTTTAAGCCTATCCAAACGGATCCTTAGTGTGTTGCTTATTTTTTGGTGAGGATTTTGTATCGTGAAGCTTTAAGTTTGTGTTTCCACATTTGTAGATTCAAATTATGGATCATTAATGTTTGGTTTGAGGCACGGAAATTCTTGTTCAGACTTAATTTGGCTCGAAATTGTTAACCATTAAAGTTAACTATACTTACACCCCTCCGAAATAGTCAAATTTTCATTTCCTTGAACCTTAAATTTATAATTATAAAATTTCTCTTTAAATTTACTATGCTACAGCTTACCTAACCTTTGAAACCATTAGGGTTTTCGACGAAAATTTAAAGGGGGTTTATGTCTCATAATTGAACACATGAAAGGAAGAAAATGTAAAGAAATACAGTCTAAAAGCGCAAATCACTCTAAATATCATAGCAGTTTAAATTCAGTGTCGCATTGTACCTAAAGGTAAAATCGTGACTATTTTAATTCCGCGTTAGTACCTCAGGAGCCCTTTACAACATGGAAGAAAAATGCAAGGCAATTGATTTATAAAAATAAAAAAAAATTACACACTAAATAATAATTCTATTCATTCTTCTTGAGATTGTGTTGGTAGGCCTTCTTTAAGCCAGTTGGATATCCCTCCATCCAAGTGGTATACATTAGTGTACCCGTTCAGGACCAGCAAATATGCTGCTATAAGTGACCTGCAGTAAAGCAAATAAGGATGTCAGCCTCACACACACACACACACACACACACTCACTAACTCACACACGCACTCACACACATATGCGAGATGTGTGTGTGTGTGCATATAAACACACTCACTCATTCACTCACTCACATATGTGTGTGTGTACATATAAACACACTCAGTCACATACTCACAAATGTGTGTGTATGTACACAGATAAACACACTCAGTCACACACACACATCACTCACATGTCCGTGTGTCATATGTGATATGTGTGCGTGTGTGTTTTCGTATTAATTTCATTTTGTGTCAACTTCTTATAGTCAAAATCACACCCCTACGAGCCATCATGTGCAAAGTACATTCTTTTTGGTAAAGCCTAACATATTGGACTTCTTTTTGGCTTTCATGAATGGCGATCAATGATATTCGGACTTTCAGCTCGGCCCGACTCTAATATCTTATTACATAACCACAATATCTAAAAGTCCAAACTGTTATCCAAGAGAGACGTTAAATATTTAGTATTTCTGACAATATCTAACTCCATCTCGAGCTTTTTCTTTCTTCGAATTTCTTGAATAAAAAAACCCTTTTGCGTCAAATTACAGAAGCAACAACGATCAATGAAAGGAAAACAAATAGAGAGAATTAAACAAGAACCTCGACTGCTGGCCCTCCGGGAGATTTTGTGACGGCCTCGTTGTGCCTCCGGCTGAACACGCCACTATAATCTTCGCATCCTTAGCTAATTTCGACTCTACAACTATTTTTACAAGGTTTACAACTCAGTAAAATGATGTGAGATTTAAGGTTTATTGAAATAATATCTTGTAATTAGCAAATTTTACTTTGTATGAAGTCAGGGTTCTCTTCAGTTCCTTGAAAGATGCCAAAGAATGCAAAAGCAGCTCTCCTAGCAATGTCCCATGCTGTCCACTCCTTTATAAGCCTGTATATTTGCACATTTATAGCACCCTCTGGATGAGCCTGCATCAACATAACCATTAGAGTAAGGGGCCTAGAAAGATCCATGCTATAAGAAACATCTGAGGTTTGCTTCGATTACAAACAACCCCTTATATCTGTTGAAATTGCGATTACCACCCTTACGCTTAGGTTGAGGGGCTTTTTGTAATTGAGCCAAGTAATTGCTGGTGCTTTGTGTAGGATGGCGGCAAGTATTGAGGGTGTACTTGTAATTTCAATAGATCAAATGGGTTTTTTTTTCTGATTGGACCAACGAATGGCTGGTGCTTTGTGTAGAACGGGAGCGAACCTCGAGGGTGGTAGTTGTAATTTCAATAGATAGGAAGGGGGTTTTCTGTAATATGAGCAACTAACGGCTGATGCTTTGTGTAGAACGGGAGCGAACCTCGAAGGTGTACTTGTAATTTCAAAAGATAGGAAGGGGTTTTTTGTAATTGAACCAACTAACGGCTGGTGCTTTGTGTAGGATGGGGGCAAACCTCGAGGGGGCTACTTGTAATTTCAATAGATAGGAAGGAGTTTATTGTAATTGGATCAACTAATGGCCGGTGCTTTGTCTAGGACCAGGCCAAACCTCGAGGGGGGTACTAGTAATTTCAATAGATATGAAGGGGTTTATTGTAATTGGCCCAACTACCGGCTGGTGCCTGTGTAGGACGGGAGCGAACCTCAAAGGGGTTACTTGTAATTTCAATAGACAGGAAGGGGGATTTTTTGTAATTGGACCAACTAAAATCCAGTGCTTTGTGTAGGACGGGGGTAAACCTCGAGGGGGGTACTTGTAATTTCAAGAGATCAGAAGGGTGTTTTTTTATAATCGGAACAAACCTCAGGAGATTTTGTCTATGTCTTAATCGATCTCCTCGCTTTCTAAAGAGGTAAAATAAATATACTTTACCTCTTTGAACTCGGCCTCCGGCCGTACATCAAGAATCACAAACTTATTTTCCTTTTGAAGTCGCAATGCCTCCTTCGCTTCGACACTTCTTACCTGCAAGAATGTTATAAACATCCCCATTTGAAATTGTAAATATTGAAACATGCATATATAGGATCAAATGAATTTTCATATACTTCAATGCAAGATTGAACTTAGATTCAGACTAAAACTTCTCCTAGTCAATTATCCCATTTCACTTCACGAGAACCATACTTATAATTTCTGAAAGATCATAATTTTTTTTTTTTGTGGATATGGTCAAAAATTTCAATAACATTATGACATAAATTGAATTTTCATGTATCAATGCAGATTGAACTTCAATAAACTATACTTGAACTCTAATAAATCTGGCACATGAGTTAGGAACAGTGTAAACAAAACTTTTAACTGAGATTTAAAGTATAAGAAATATGAATGACAATTTATTACTATTTCTAAAGGAAATTTTCAAATTCTGATTAAAATATATCATAACAATATAGTCTTATCTATCCATATAATATATATATATATATATAAGTGTATATGTGGATAGTCTCATTTAATTTCATTTTGCCATATATGAAATTCAAATATTTTTTATATGTGTTTAAATAAGTATATTTGTTATTCATGTTTACCCAAAAAAACCCAACAATTATCAAGTATTTAAATGAAAATCGATTAAATTTTAGTTTGAATAAAATTACAAAATTAATATTTTATTTGCAATTTTTATCAATTATCATTTACTTTAATAATGATTAAGAGTTTTGATTCTACATAAATTTTATAAAAAATCTCCTTGCCTTAATAATGTCAAAATTAATATGAAGATAAAACATATTCTATTATTATACATTGTTCTTAATATATTTATTTATCTACTCATGTTATAAAAAGCTAACTTATTTTCATCAAATTATTTTTTATAATATAAATTTATGAAAATATATACATAAAGATAGGCATGGGGCTAAATACTACTCTCTGTGTGTGTGTGTATATATATATATATAGAGAGAGAGAGAGAGAGAGAGAGAGAGAGACTTGAGGGGAACTACTTCTGTAGAACTCTCTTACCTTCTTCTCGAGCAGAAACTGTCGTTTAATCTTCCAATCTTCTTCAGCTGATCCTCCAAACAAAACATTAAAACATTCAAATCTATACACATTTTTATATTTCAAAAAAAAAAAAAAAATTACCATGCTAAAAAATTGATATTATTTACGACATTATGACTATGAAACATAGCAAATACCTGGCGATTTTGCTGGTTTTGTTGCTGCATTTCGAATTTTGAGGGCCCTATAATTGCTTGAACTCTTCCTCGTGCTCGAAAATTTAACACTTCTTGTTATTAAACAAGAAGAACTAGATTCAATACTAGAGTTTAAACTAAAAGATTGTGGGCTAATTGAAGTAATTGTAGCCATTTTTCAAAAGCTCCAAGAACTGAAAAACAGATGACAAAAAAATATAATAATTTTTAGCTTATGTTATAGTTTGAATGATGTGTTTTTGTGGGTTGAGACTAATATTGCTTGATTTAATTTATTATTTTTTTTTTCTTTTTTGTACTTAGGAATTTGAAGAGACTATGGGAAATAAGTGGGCCAATTAATGAGAAGTTTTTAGATATTTTGGGTTCTTTCACAATCTGAATTTGTGGTTGTGGTGTAAAGATTTGTTTCCACTTTGGATTTTCTTCATCCCATCCTTTTGTTTTTATGTGCTATGGGATAATCGGGGGGGGGGGGGTATAATTGTAATTTCACCATGTTTCAGAGGTTGTAACTGAAATTTAATTTTAATTTCATCATATTTTAGGGGTAGTAATTATAATTTATTCTAATTTAAGTAAGGGCTACACTAACCTTTTTTCGATGCCGTTAAATTTTAAATTGACCCGCTCAAGTTATAAGGATAATGGTAATTTCTTATACATGAGAGTATGTTTTTTATAATTTTACTATATTTTAGGGGTTATAACTGTAATTTATCCTAATTTAAGTAAGGATAAAACTAACATATTTTTGATTCTGTTAGACTGATCATTAACCCCCCTCAAGTTGGGAGAGTAATGGTAATTTCCCACACACAATAGTGTTTTTTGTAATGCCATTATACATCAAGGGGTGATAAAAGTAATTTGCCCTAGTTTAAATTGGTGCTTTTTTTTTTCTTTTCTTTTGTTGTGTCTTTTTTTCCTTATTTTATTTTATTTTATTTATCTTTTGTTGTTGGTGGTGGTGTAGGCTATCTCTAAGTATGGTAGATTAGTTATGTGCAATTAAAATTTGTGATGATTATTAGGGGTGTAATGAATTAAGTTCTTGAACAACAAACTATTTTAATTTTTTTTCTTTTTCAAAAAATATTGAATTTCTTTTTTGGAATTTAATTTAGTTTTTGGACTAACTGAGCTAACTTTAAGGTAGATTAAATGTAATTTGAACTCGAGCAGGTTTATTCAGTTTTTAGTCCTAGTAAAATGTGCAATTAGCATTAAAAACAAACCAAGATATTAATTATTTGGTGGTGAAATTGACTTTTGAATTTGATTCTTTAAATTTAACAAAGAAAGTTTAAACATCTTTTTTCAGGTGGGTAAAGATGATAAGCTTGGCAAAGGTAGAATTCATATTTCATTTTCGAACTTGATTCAATTAATTATTAGAGTTAGCTCCAATGTCACTTCAAGCCCAATTCAAAAATATATCAAAAAAAAATTGGGTAATTTGCACTTTGCACTCAAAAAACAAATAAAATGAACACTTTGCATCCTTAAATAAGAAAATAACACAATGTATTATCGAATTGATATACCTACGATAGATTGCACCATCATTTATTTTTAGGCCAAAATATTATTAAAATGAAGGGTAAACTTGTCCATAGAAAAAGAAAAATTATCCCTTTTATATTTTAGGGTGCAAAGTGTTCATTAATTATTTAGAATGAAAAATGCTATTGATATATTTATATATATATATATATATATATATATGTGTGTGTGTGTGTGTGTGTGTGTGCGTGTGTATAATTATCCTAATTTGAGCTTCTATAAGCTGTCATTTAATTTTTTAGGGTTTACAAAAAAAATCATAATGTTGGTGGGTGAATAAGAGTAATAATTAATTATTCAATTTAAGAATTCAAATAATAATTTTTAAATATTCATTTTAGAAATTTATTTAGTTAAATTTTCAGTACTAAATCATATTATGCCTTTGGGCATTTCATAAGTGCTTGGTTAAATGAGAAAAATTTAAAATAAATGAATTAGAATTTGATATAATATACGTATGTATGTGTGTGTGTGTGTGCACGCGCACGTGTGTCTTAGAATATGTATTTTTTGAACGCTACACCCATGAGGAATTTTAAAAAATAATAATAATAATGTAATATAGTTTTAAAAACATGTTTGATTATTTAAAAATTAAAGTCTTAGAATTTCAATTATTATTTTAGAAGTTATTCTCGAATCATCTAAATTTTGATGATTAATTTTTACATTGTATTCCCATGATCTAACAACATTACATTTGTCGCGAAATATAAAAAATTAAATTAAACATTTAATAAAATCAAACTAGGATTTTTTTTTTAATTTCAAATATAGATTAACTTGCACTATATACCTTGAAATTAAATTAATAAATTGTAATATAAAAATAAAATTAAAACAAAAGGGAAATAGGTTTTTCTTTGGATAATTTTACCCATTATGTTAGTAGTATTTTAGTCTATATATAAATGAAAGTGTAATCTATCATAGTTATATCAATTTCAGGGAGATTTTAGCCAATTTGGTCCCATACGATATATTCGTTAGTCGATTTTGTCCTAAATTTTTTTTTAGCCGAGATAGTCCCACTGGATAGTACTCCTTCTCCGAAATGGTCCCTCCGTTAAAAACTAACGGGAAACGCATGTGCAACTCACGTGTGCCGTTAATTTTTAAATGGAAGGAGTTACACATGGGACTACTTTAATCAAGTTTGAAATTTTGTGACCAAATCGACTAGCGCTTCTGTACTGTGGGACTAATTTGGCTAAAGTATATATTTAATTTTAATCCTGACTTGATGTATAATTGATTACTTATCCAAGTCTAATGACTAATTAAATCACATCATAAGTTTGGAACATTCTTAATTTTTTATTCCCACTTAGGAGTTTTCATATGCGATTGGATTGTCAATAAACTTATTATCTAATGAGCACCCATTTATGCATATGAGTGTCACTAAACTCGAAACCAAGTCTCACGACTTTATGTGATTATGGAAATTCAACTACAAACATTAAATATAAATAACATAATTAATGCTATACGATGAAGATTGCCAAAAAATATTAAATATTTGTGGTTGAATCTCCATGATTACATTAAAGCCGTGAGACTTGGCTTCGCATAGAGATGGAAGTGTTGAAACAAGTTTGTAAAGCGTGATCAAAATTACTCTAAGTTATTGAGTCTAACTGAGAGTGGGGTATTGACTTGACTCATTAAAGATGTATTGTTTTATGGATATCGAGCGTAGTGACTATGCATAAATAGGTGATCGTTAGCGAATGAGTTTATTGAGAATCACATCCTACATGAAAACTCCTAAGTAGGAATTAAAAAATTAGAAATGTTCCAAGTTTATGACGTGATTTAATTAGTCATTAGCCTTGTATGAGGAATCAATTATGCATTGAGTCATTATTAAAATTAAATATATATTTTAGTCAAATTAGTCTCACAATAAAAAAGTACTCACCGATATGGTCCCAAATTTTCAAAATTGATTAAAATAGTTTCACGTGCAACTCCCTCTATTTAAAAATTAACAGCCCATGTGAGTTGCACGTGCGTTTCCCATTAGTTTTTAACGAATGGACCATTTTGGAGATAAAATACTATCGAATGAGACTATCTTGACTAAAAAAAATTTGGGATAAAATTAACTAGCGAATATATCATATGAAACTAAATTGGCAATTATCCCAAAGTGTGAATTACCCAGTCAAAATTGTACTAAAACAGTAAACAAATTAGATCGAGTTGAATTATTAGAAAGGGATAATTACACCAAGTACCGTTGAGCTTTGGTGTCATTATACAAACTACTCCCACAAAACTAAAATTTGCACTAACCACCTCCATAGTCAACATCTGTTAGGATTTTAGAGACGGACATTGATGAAAATGGTACAATTACTACTTTGCCCTCATTAAAAAAATTATAGAGAACTAGTAAAAAATATGACAATATTACCCATCTCTTTATCTTAAGAAAGAAAAAGTGAAATTGACGTCCATAGAACCGAAACTCCTAGTATTTTTATAGCCCACACCTAAAAATACATATCATGTGCTCGAGCTTGGAGGGTTAGTCATACAAATATCAAAGGTGAAATAGGATTTTTATTTTTTTTTAAATGTATGTTAGCAAAAATAGTCAATTGAATTAACAATTGGGGTTAAGTATAAGATCTTAATAAACATCAAAAGTAATTGGTATAATTTTTGATTTTACACGAGTAATTTATGTAATTACGCCAAACTTCAAGGTACTTTATATAATAATCCCTATTACAAATTTCAATAACTTACAAGCTAATAGTCTCTTCTTTTTTTTTCTTTCTGAAAGGACCATGAAAGTTATTATTGATCTAACAAATTATTCGTTATAGCGATAGAAGCATAAGCAGAAATATGTGCTAAGCCTTTGTGCAAAGATATAGCGTTACTAGCAAGTAAATGTGCCATGTTAATACCTTCCGGCATAAGTTGGGAATTAATAATAGAATGAATCTACTTGGCACACATTTAAACGCACACTAATCGTTCAAATAGTATTTACTAAACCAGATATTTAATTCCTTGTCAATTTCAAATGTCTTGTGACATTGCTTTGAAATAACGTTATCCTAATTAATCATTAAATGCCCTGTCGAATAATAGTACGTGACATAGACTTTATAGCATTGAATTTTGCCACCAAATGTTTTGAGATCCACTTTAATTTGAAATTGATTAAACTTATTCTTATTATTATTTATTACAAATTGAATACGTCGATCACGGACATGAGTCGGCATACACTTAAATACCACTAAAATGAATTAATTATATTTTTCTATATTGTAATAAAATCTTTTATAAATTATATGAGTCCATGTGAAGGCAGTTCGGATCATCTACTATAAAACAGTGATACATCTCCTCCCACACTCATCAAAACACGCTATGTGTATTGGTGAGTGATTGAGATAAATAAATTTTTTTTTGAAGATTCTCTTTCATTATCTCAACTGCTCACTAATACACGTGACGTATATTGATGAATGTAGGAAAAGATGTAGCACCGTTTTATAGCAAATGATCCGGATTGAAGTGGAGGAAGCTCTTGACTTAGTTAAACAAATTCAAGTTGAAGTTGGAGTTAGTCAAGATTATAAAATTGACACCTTGCATATATTAATTATTTATTATCCTATGTCAATTTAAAAATAATAATAAAAAAATTCAAGTGGTCAATTAGGAATTCGACTAAATCAATTAACAACTCATATCTAGATCCTCACTCAACTTGGCAGTTCTAACTATTATTATTAGAAACAATTTTACCATCTCCATGTAATTAAAAAAATATATACGTATGGTAACCATTCTCGTCTGGTTAAATCGTTTTGTTGAATAAAATAGTATGGTAAACTTATTAATAAATGAAGTTTCATTGTAAGGTGCGTCACTTTAGAATAATTAAAATCTAAAATGATAAAAATAAATTTGAGTTAAACTTCAATGAGCAATATAGTTCTGTTAATTAAGGTATATCTTATAGAGGTACTTGAATTAAATTAATAATCGACTTAGAATTACTAGCAAGTTTAATTAATTGCTTTAAAAACGTAGACAATGTAATGTTAGAATTCAAATTATATCAATATTCATATATGGCGGTATTTGTGTGTACTATAAAAAAAAATGGATCGAGGGGGCATGATGGGAATTTTTTTTATAAATCGGGTGTATTCACCTGACGATTCAAATTCAATTATATATTATATGTATAAATATTAGTGCTGGCAAAATGGGCTCAAACCCATGGGTTCAACCCAATTCAATTGGTTTTGGGTTGGGTTGGGTTTGGTTCCAATTGGGTTAAGATGGTTTTGGGTTTATATTGGGTTTAAAATGGGTTCAAATGGGTTTGGAATGTGTGGATTTATAATTTGTAATTACTTTCATTATCATCACTCACACACACACACACACTGCACACACACACACACAGTGTGTGAAACACACAGTTTCACACAGACACACACACACAATGTGTGAAACTGTGTGTGCTTTCACACACTGTTTCACACACACACACACACACACACACTGCACACACAGTGTGTGAAACTGTGTGTGCAGTGCGTGTGTGTGTGTTACACAGTTTCACACACACACACGCACACGCACACACTGTTTCACACACACACACACACTGCACACACAGTGTGTGAAACTGTGTGTGCAGTGCGTGTGTGTGTGTTACACAATTTCACACACACACGCACTGCACACACAATTTCACACACTGTGTGTGCAGTGTGTGTGTGTGTGTGAAACTGTGTGTGCAGTGTGTGTGTGTGTGTGAAACTGTGTGTGTGTGTGTGTGTGTGCGCAGTGTGAAACTGTGTGTGTGCAGTGTGTGTGTGTGTGTGAAACTGTGTGTGTGTGTGTGCAGTGTGAAACTGTGTGTGTGCAGTGTGTGTGTGAAACTGTGTGTGTGTGTGTGTGTGTGTGAAACTCTGTGTGTGTGTGTGTGCAGTGTGTGTGTGTGAAACTTTTTGGTTTTTTATCTTATCAAATAATGAAATAAAAATTTGAATTGATGATAGGAATCGATTTAAATTGGTAGCTAAAATTTTTTACATTTTTCAAAGTAGTAACAATAATAATAATAATAATAAAGTAAATAATAATAGATACAATCTTTCAACTATAATAAATACACATTTTTTCATTTTGAAATTTGGATCCATTTGGGTTCAACCCAACCCAACCCAGACCCAATTCATTTTGAACCCATATAATTGAACCCATTTTGTACCCAACCCATTTCAAACCCAATCCATATGAACCCAACCCAAACCCAACCCAACCCGCCCATTTACCACCCCTAATAAATATATAATATGTGATTAAATCTAAATTTTATATATAATATGTAGCTGAATTTGAATTGTTTGATGCATGAGTAGAGCTTAAACACGCGATTCATATAAAAAAAATTTCGAGCATGAGCGTGGCATGTGGAGGGCCGGCACCCCCATAGATATAATACTACTAAAATATTAAACATGGGCATAACGTTCCACATCTTTGGTTCACCTAATTTGTCAAGCTACAAACTTCTATGTCAATCCCCATGTGACATTTATTGTAACACCATTCAAATTGTCTCTTTCCAACAAGAATTGGGAGAAACACTTATAAAATGGTTTGATTTCATTTAATCTTTTGGCTACAATTTATTTCATTATTATTCTTTTATTGGCCATACATAAAAATATCCTTTAAATACATACTTATGTATATTATACATCATTTGTATATTTAAAATGAAAACAAGAAATAAACTAGTGAATGTAACTAAGATGTGTTTGGAGCCCTCGGACAAGTCCGAGTACTACTAATATGAATATTAATTGCTAAATAATAGTTTGTACTCGATTCGTGTAGCAGTTTGTATTTTATAATTATTGATAATTAATGTGGTAGCTTGATATTGGATTCGTGAGTATTGATCTAATTGATTGATATGTAATAAATCATATTTTGTTTCAAAAAAAAAAAACTAAAATGTATCTTAGAATATAGGAATCGTTTAATTTGTAAAATTAACCGAAAAATATGCTTCATGTATTGGCTAATTAATTGATAAAAATATATTGATATAATAAAATAAAATACTTGAGTAATCATATACGATACATTTTTCGCAATCCAAATGACTATGTACTCAAGCATTTATATTAACAAATAATAATTTTTTGTCATCTGAATTATGACATTTTTCACATTTTGCCACCTATTTTTATTTTTTATTTTTTTAGTCTCTAATTGCTATTCAAACTACACGATTTTTTAATTTTACCATCTGAAAACGAATTCCAGCCAAAAAAATCCCCGAAACAGTACCACGGGCATGACATGTAATCTTGATAGAGGCATTTCTATCATTTCACTTGTAGAAAAATTATTTGCAAAAATATGCCTCGTAAGAGGCAAACTTGGGTTGAGAAGGAGTGCAACCACACCCACTATCACTTGACGAACCACTATTATTTTTAAATATGAGGCAAATGGATATATTTGTATTATACAGATTCAAATAAATGAATTCTAATATTAATTTAAAATTCAAAAAAATAAAAGAAATATATTTATTTTGTGAATTAATAATCAATATTACTTTTATTTTAATATCAATTTTTAATCCAAAAAAATAAAAGGAATAAATTATTCTTTTTAAAGAAAATTTTATCTTGCTAATTAATTAAATTTAAGAATAAATTGATAAAAAAATATTTTTTATTTTATTTTTATCCCGTTTCTTTTAAATTTTTTTATCCCATTTCTAAAAATATTTTATTTTTATCCCATTTCCTTTAATTTTTTATCCCATTTAATTTTTAAAAATTCTTTTAATAATTTCTTTTTAAAATTAATTAATTAGCAAGATAAAATTTTCTTTAAAAATAATAATTTATTTCTTTTATTTTTTTGGATTAAAAATTGATATTAAAATAAAAGTAATATCAATTATTAATTCACAAAATAAATATATTTCTTTTATTTTTTTGAATTTTAAATTGATATTAAAATTCATTTATTTGAATCTATATAGTACAAATATATCCATTTGTCTAATATTTGATGATAACGGTAGTGTGGTAAAGTGGTAGTAAGTGTGGTTGCACTCCTTCTCAGCACAATTTTGAATCTTGTGAGGCACATTTTTGTAAACAAATTTTCTACAAGTGAAATGATGGAAATGACCCTACTAAGATCACATGCCATGCCATGTATGTGATACTGTTCCGGTGACTTTGTTGGCAAGAATTCGCTTCTAGATGGTAAAATTAAAAAATCGTGTAGTTTGAATTGCAATCGAAAATAAAACAAAATTTAAGTGGTAAAGTACAAAAAATATCATAGTTCAAATGACAAAAAATCATTATCCTTTATATTAACATTCATTGAGCATCGTTAATTTATCTTGTTCATTATTCTGTCGTCGTAAATACTAATAGATAGAGGAATGACTTGAACATAAAATTTTTGTTTTCTTAGTCATTTAGGTACTTGATTAATACGCCACTGGAGTTGTAGCCCAGTGGTCAGGATTCGAACCGGCACCAGTGAGGTTCTGAGTTCGAATCCTCTTGTTCTCTCCCCCTTTCCCCTTGAGTGAGTGTGTGCGTGTGTGTGGGGGTGTCTTTCCGATTGACATCTATAGGGTGTCCTGAGTTGATTGTAATAAAAAAAAAAAAAGGTACTTGATTAATACACGACGTACATGCGTATTAATTTATCTAGTGATTAGTAAAAAGGATAGAAGAATTATTGTAGTCGATTATTAATACGGAAATAAATGTGCGACTCTCTTGAAACTTTAAAGTCGCGTTTAACCTCAAACCCGTGAAATTATTAGAAAAGGACCCTGAAAAAGCCCGCCAACTTTGGGACCCACAAATCAAATCGAACGGCCCATATTTGCCGATTAAGAAATCACGTCCCATATATCCTTGCTCCCGCTCAAAAGTCCAACAAGACCAACACTATCTTGCCACGTGTCAAATCAGACAAGCAAAACAAATATAAAAATTATAAATCAAACGCCATTCTCGCAGCACCATAGCAAATCCCGTTTACACACAGGAACACACTCTAGTGCGTGTATATATGTAAATATACATACATTACATATATATATATATATATATATATATATAGATAAAGAGAGAGAGATAGATTTAAGTCGATGGATTCAGAACCGACAAATGGGATTCAAAAATAATATAAAGAGGTCTTGAATTTGAACCTCTTTATTTTTTATTTTTATTTTTTTGAGTTAGTATATACGAGTGTGCATATATGGAGGTATTTTTTAATTAATATTTTTAGATGAAAGAGCTGATTGTATAAAAAAAAGAAAAAGGAAAAAAGAAGATAGAGATAGAGATAGGCAGGATACACCTCCATCTATATTAGCATACGCGAATATCTGAGTGAGTGTGCATTTGCCAACCTCTCTCTACACGTCGTTTGATTTTTTCCTTATTTGTTCGTTTTTATCTCGAGAGAAACGAAAACAAGGAGTTGCAGTATTGTTGCAGAGAAAAAATGGAGATTTTTTACTATATGGTGTTTGGAGGGTTGGCGGCGGTGGTGACGGCGTTGGAGCTGAGTAAAAGTAACAAGGATCGGATTAATACTTCATCAGCTTTCAATTCGTTCAAGAACAATTACCTTCTCGTTTACTCTCTCATGATGGGTAGGTTTAATTTGGTTTTGTTATCCGATCCCAGATCTGGGGCAATTTTGGTTTCACGTTGTCTGCACAATTTGGTTTGATCTGGTTTGATTTCGGTGAGCGAAAATGCTGACGAAAATTTTATCTTTTTGTTTGGTTTGAATTGAAAATGTGAGGCTATTCTTTATGCTTATTGGTTTGAACATTTGGGAGCTTTTGTGTTTGATCTTGACGTGTGAACAAATGTGATTGAAGGGCTACGTTTTTTTGGATCTAGTTTTTTGTGAATGCGATTTGGGTTGTTGATCTCTGGTCGATCTTGATCTTACTTGGGTTCACGTTCGATGTTTGGGTATTATGTACTGCTGAGAATGGTTTTTTGTACTTTAAAAACTATGAATTTTCAAGTGGGAGTAATCTTGATAGCTTTATTTAGCTGGTTTTGGTATGATAATGTAGACGAGGAAATTTGGATGAGCTTGTTGGGAAACCGAAGTGAGAGAACTGCTCAAAATTCCCTGCTTAATCAATTAATGCAAATGTATATAATCATGATTAAAAATGAAGTTGTCTCATTGTCATGTTATTCATTTTCTCATTTGCTAGAGATCTTGAGCAGAGCTTTAACTAATTTCATTTTACTTTGGTAGTATCTGTAAACTATGATGTTCGCTTTTTCTGATGATTTGCTTTCCATATGCCAAATAGCTGGTGACTGGTTGCAGGGTCCATATGTTTACTACCTATACAGTACTTATGGTTTTGGGAAAGGTGAAATCGGACAGCTCTTTATCGCGGGATTTGGGTCTTCTATGTTGTTTGGAACTATTGTTGGATCTCTGGCAGATAAACAGTGAGATCACCTCCTGAAACAAAGTAAATTTAGATTTTGTTTTGAGATACTCTCCTGAGTTTGAATTTCATACTGAAATTGCAGGGGCCGGAAGAGAGCATGTATAACTTATTGCATCACATATATACTGAGCTGTGTTACAAAGCACTCTCCTCAGTACAAAATTCTGATGATTGGACGTGTTTTGGGTGGTATTGCCACCTCTCTCTTGTTTTCTGCATTTGAGTCGTGGCTTGTGGCGGAACACTTCAAGGTGAGGTGTCCTTGTGTAAACTTGCTACCATTATCTTCTGAGATCTACTGAATTTGCAATTGCTCATGCATTTATTTTAGCTTGTAACTGTCTTCTGTACCTCATCGTGTAGAATCTGTTGTCAGAACTAAATATGCTGCTAGATGGTTGAACCAATTTGTAATTTTCTTGGGCATTATGATATTTTAAGATAGAACTTTTATATAGTTTCTCTTATTCCGTTTAGAAATATATAGGAGTACGAGGAACTAGTTTCTGGTTTCTATACAATCATTTCTTGCAGTTGTGAACTTGCATTGTGCTGGTATTGTGCATAGAAATATTTTTTTTCTTCATTCTATAATCCTATTATTACAATTCATTATAAGTTTAGGCCGAGCGTGGTCAACAACAGTATATTAATTGATTGCTATCTTCAATTCTTGCATATATGCAGAGAGGTTTTGACCAGCAATGGCTGTCACTAACTTTCTCCAAGGCAATATTCCTTGGCAATGGTCTTGTTGCAATTCTATCTGGGTTGTTTGGAAATCTCCTAGTCGATTCCTTTAATCTTGGGCCTGTATCTCCCTTTGATGCCGCTGCAGTATTTCTAGCTATTGGGATGGCTGTAATATTATCATCATGGACTGAGAACTATGGGGACCCT
Source organism: Petrea volubilis (assembly GCA_026212405.1). Lineage (NCBI taxonomy): Eukaryota > Viridiplantae > Streptophyta > Magnoliopsida > Lamiales > Verbenaceae > Petrea > Petrea volubilis. The sequence continues at coordinate 22,645,592 of CM047883.1, read as the reverse complement.
TCAGAGAACAAGGATTTGCTTACTCAATTCAAGGGTGCAGCTGTAGCAATTGCTTCAGGTATTTCTAATTCTCTTAATTGATATATATTTATGACTAAAGATTCTTCATTAATACTTCTCTTGTAAAGAGAAGTAAAGGGTTTGCATTTCTACATTTAATCACCTCAAAGAACATTGAGAGAGATTCAATGGTGTATTTCGGTGTAGATCCAACTGCAAGTTATTATATAATTTTATTTCCTATCCATTAAAATCGATTCAATGATTTTTCCTGGTCAGATGAGAGAATCGCATTGCTTGGTGCAATACAATCTCTGTTTGAAGGTTCAATGTATACATTTGTGTTCCTGTGGACACCTGCTCTGAGTCCAAATGATGAAGACATTCCCCACGGTTTTATTTTTGCCACTTTCATGTTGGCTTCAATGTTGGGAAGTTCACTTGCATCTCGCTTGTTGGCCCGCAGCTCAGTTAAAGTGGAGGGCTACATGCAGATTGTATTTGTTATTTCTTCTGCCTCGCTTTTGCTTCCCATTTTGACAAACGTACGTTTGAGTTTCTGTTTGTTCTATTGCTTTGGGGTGGGTGGGTCCTTTGTTGTGTGTGTGTGTGTGTGTGGTGGACTGTATCTAATTTCTTACTGCTTGATGACAGTTCTTTGTAGTTACTCCAACGGTGAAGGGGGGTGGCATATCATTTGCGGGCTGTCTACAGCTTCTTGGCTTTTGTACTTTTGAAGCTTGTGTAGGAATTTTCTGGCCATCCATTATGAAGATGAGATCCCAATACATCCCTGAGGAGGCTCGAAGCACCATCATGAACTTCTTCCGCATCCCACTAAACATCTTTGTTTGCGTTGTGCTATACAATGTATGTCTTCTGGATCTTCGCTCTTTATTTATACCGTCAAAGAAAAATATTTACAACAATGATAGAATAATATATCTGATTTTATGTCCAGAAGTGAGTGAACATTATTCCCAGTTCAAGGACTAGAACTTGCTTCTACCGAATAATTGCTACATGCTAACAATTTATTCGAATGTTGTAGGTAAATGCATTCCCCATCACAGTTATGTTCGGTATGTGCTCCATCTTCCTCTTCATGGCCTCCATTCTGCAGAGACGTCTCGCAGTGATTGGAGATAAACCAAGTGAGTGATTTTTTTTGCTTATGACGCAACTTTTTTAATCCCTTTTTTGTTCCTCACATTAACAACGGTAGTTAGATTTGCAATATTTTCTTGTAACTAGACACCATGCTGAAAAACATGCCTTCATGCTTCTCATATTCTTCTTCCTTTCCTCTCTTTTCGAATTTTCAGAGACGGCCGAATGGACTATGTTGAAGGAGAAACACGCCGAAGACGAGGCCGCAGAGGATGCTTGATTAAAATAGTTCATCAAGGCCTTCACCATAATCTGCAAAAACTGCACGTTGAGCATATGATTAGTTTTTAAAGCAATCGCCTCAAAAGCGAGGCCATACAGCAAGACGGGCATTGATTCGTAGAAAATGCTTGTACCGGTATTTTTTTTTTTGTGTGTGGTATATTGCAAGTTTAGAACATGCTTGCTATGTGTTGGTACTGTCCCTTGCTGTAAGGATAGTCATATTTTCCTACATTTTACACCCTCTTGTTTTACCCCGCATAATTTAGGTTTGAAGAACCTACGAGGCCTTAGTTTTGTATTTGATACTTATTATTTTATTGACTATTTATTTCTCTTGGAAGAGTACAATGTTGACATGATCTTTTGGTGAATTTCTTGTTGCAATTGTCTGGCACATTTTCTTATTAGTTGTTTTACATTGACGAGGTTGTAAAATAATTGAGCACTATCAAGCCTATAAGGTTCTGGATTCAATCACCTACCAAATATGTGTCTTTTTTATTCTACCTCCATAATATTTGTTCTATTTTCATAATAGTTTATTAAAAATTATAATTGTTGTGTCGTTTTTGTTCTACCTCCATAATATTTACTCTATTTTTATAATAGTTTATTGATAATTATAATTGTTGTTAGTGTTGATTGATTATATATAGTTGACACTAATTGATTTTCACGTAATGAAATTGTAATTGATTTATTCGCAAGGGCAAAACTTTAGTAAGAGTATTAACACTTGAACTTTAGGCAAGAATGTGCATCAACTCTATACAAACCATTTAAATGTCATAACAAAATCAAACACTGCTACAACATAAGTTAACACATACAAACAAAATAGAATTCTGTTACACATTTATTGGAAACAATGTTAGATACATTTTATGAAACAATTTCCATACTATCCAATTGGGTATCACTCAATTAATGTTTTTAACCGTTAGATTTGAACATGACATCAAAAAGTGTCAAAAAAGAAGAAGAAATTATTATATTATCATACTCAATCCAATGGCTGAAAACACCACTTGAAGACATCTACAGCAACCGGCTTCGTTTGGCGTGCATCGAAGCAGCTTCCATGTCCCCAACAAAGAAAAGGATTTTATCCAAGATACTAGTCGAACACGGTTGCTCGTCGTCTATGGATTCAGTTCCTCCTCCATCACCGTTTCCCCAGTTAGACGAGCATTTTCTTGAACCCAAATGCCGTTGAATCTGGCCTTGATGAACTAAGAAATAATTGTCTCCTTCCCTTATTATCTTCAAGCCCCTATATAGAAAATTTCAGCATTCATGCAAAAGCCCCAGACGAAAATGATACTTATTCGTGGTTTAGATAACAAATAAAAGTTGACTCGTCGTATATAATATCACTCTGTATAGTAGTCGTTCACAATAGAGAAGCATCTACGCAATGAAGCCAAGACTAGATCAAAGAGGGGGATTGTGTAGGGAAGTGGGACTGCTAAATATATATATATATATATATGTGTGTGTGTGTGTGTGTGTGTGTTTCTAACTATGTAAGCAGCTTCTTTGCGGGACTGCAACTCACGGCCTTAAATACCTCAACCATGTATAAATATAACCACTAAACTCGTAATTACAACGCAATACAAATACTTATCTGCCTCTTAACTTTCTACTTTCCCTTGGAATAACACAGCTCCACAGCACAAAATTTACACACACAAATTACAGGAAACATGTATGTTCCCTCTCTTAAGACAGGAATGATCAAATATTAGATAGCATATGACGGTAACTTATCGAGTAATAAATACAAAATGGCCGAAAATAAACTCGAGTTAAACCCAAAACAAGTAAAACGAAAAACATAGTATAACTTCAACTTACAATCCTACTCGCTCGCAACGGTCTTGAACAATGTATACATCTTTCCAAGACTTAGAATCTACGGGAGCATAAAATGCGGCACAATCGATCCCCCATCTCTCTTTAAAGAGATTAGACCACAGCATGTCGTCCGAGGCCAAATTCCTCCATTTCCTGCACACTTAGAGCACGAAAACGGAGTTTTTTTTTGATGATATCATTGTAATAATAAGAGAATAATATATCTCCATTTGTTAGCATTTAGCAATCTACTTCTTCAATACGATCAAATTGATTGTGATCGCCATTTGTATTCTTTTAATATTTATTTTATGGTTTTTAACCACTCGATTTTTGACTAACTAGACAACTAATTTGCATGTGATTGTCAATTATATATATATATATATATATATTTTAAACCATCCGGTTTCCAACTAATTCGGATTCAGTTACTACAAGGCATAATATGTGTGAGCAACCCTCCTAACGTAATTATTCCATTCACAACTGCATAATTCAAACTCTAGACCGCTAGACCAACCGGTAGTTGGCTCGTCAATTTGTATTGTTAGAATGGTTAAAGGCAATCAAAAGATCGATATTTTTTTTCGTCAATATAATTCCTAATATTTCTATTGAAAAGAGGCATCACTTTGATCCAGCAACAAGAACTCAGAAATCAAAATTCAATCGAAATTGATGTGATCGTCAAATTTAGATATTCTGATATAGAATAACAAACTGATTGTGAATTAAAGAACTCAAATCCAAACCCAATAAAAGAACATTGAGATCCACCAACAAATCTATCAAAACCAGATTAATCAAGACAGTATCCCCCCCCCCCCCACCCCCACAGAAAAAAAGCAAAATTGAAGCACATTTCAAGAAACCCAATTCAGATCTTAACAAGAAATCACCAAAAAAATAATTAATTAAATTTGATGAAATTTCGAAATCAAGAAAAAGAGATTAAAAGATTTTTTTTTACTACTTACCCAGTTGAGCAGCTGCAAGATTTTGATGATCCAGCCAACAGAAGATTTTCAGACAAAGATCTGTTGGCAAGCTCTCCATGTTTTTAATTACATCAGCTTCTAAAGTGTCAATCTACGTTCTTGAATTTTCGAAAATTTTCATGTTTTTTTGAGTGTAATAAAGATTTATGTGCATATATAGATATGTTCTCGAAGATGGTCATCTCTAGTTTTATCAGAAGACCCAAAACGTCCTATCTGACACGTGTACTCAGCTTTGTCAACTGTTTTACCGGAAAGTTTTATTACAATGCTGCCAAGAAAGCTTTTCAAGGACAAAAAGGTGACCCCAAAAAAAGGAAAAAAAAATTGAAAAGGGTGGTGGTAGAAATGCAAACGAGTCGAGCTTGATCCTTTTTTAAGCTCGAGTTCAAGCCCAATAAGCCAAGAAAAGTGGCTCGAGCCCGAGTTCAAGCTTGAGTTTAGATTTTTTCAATTTTATTATTTTTATATTGAAGGTTCGAGTTCAAAAATCAATATATTATTTATAATTATATATATATATATATGTGAAAATAAAAATACATATTAAAAAGAGGAAGCTCACAAGCCTGCAAACAAGAATTACTTGACTTAAGTTTGCCTTAAAACCTATGTAAGTTCAACTTGAATTATTTGAATTCGATCTCAAACCCTTGTAAAAATAGCTGGTTAAGTTCATGAGTAGACTCGATTCATTTGTATCCCTAGATGGTGCTATATATTTCAGTTTCGAATTGATGAATTTGAAATTTATAATAAATAAATGTGCTTTGAAAAAAAAGAAATATGAGGAGGGTGGTGCTATATATTTAAGTTTCTGATTGATAAATTTGGAATTTATAATAAATGCATGAACTTGTTTGAGTAGTTTTATATTTTAATAATGTTTTATTTTTTGTTATTAAAGATTTCGAATCCATACAATATAACATTATTCAAAACAGCTGTCCTAAATCTGCCACCAGATTCAAATCATCATTTTATCCAGACTCGAATACAACCTTACAATTTTCAAAATGACTATGTAAAACATGCATATTTTTTATCATTTTGTTTTGAAGATAATAACAGAATAAAGGGCTGATGTGAGCCTAAAATAATAAGGTGGTGAAGCACTATGGGGTCATCTCTTTAGGAAATTAATTCGTCATTGAATGATGAATACAATCTTATAGTTAGCTTCAAGAAAGATAACAAATTACTGTGAAATAAACAAGACTAAAAGAGATAGTACTTGAAATCTCAAATTTATAAGCCACCTCTGGGTTTTTGGTCTGAATCAGGGACGAAACCAGAAGGGGCCGGACGGGTAGTCGCCCCCTCCTTCCAAATTTATATTGAGCTAAAATTCATATACAATTTTTTGGATATTTCAAACTCCCCACCCTTAAATAAAGTTTCTTGGCCCGACCCTGATCCAAATAACAAGAAACAAAACACATTAAAACAATCTACTGGTGTCCACCCGGTACAAGTTATACGTTTCTTGAAAAAGAATTTGTCTCGACAAAATAATCCAATTATCAATATATAAACTCATCTTTTTTGTGTGACCAGTATGGTCTATAAAAGAACAAAACAAACTACAATCTCTTCAAAACAAAGATCTTCGACTAAGTAGTAAACTACAGCATGTATACAGGCAATGTCCAAAGATGCATGTGCATTAAGTTATCTAACATCAGTTGGCAGCAACGAAATCGCCGACTGGATCGAATTTCCCAACTTGCCTCTGAAATCGACGACAGTGTTCAACAACGGCTCGCTCATATTCGTCAAAGACTCCGCTTGTTGTGCTTCTTGGTAGTGGCTTTCCAAATATTTTCTGAGACTGGCCTCTGCAATATTGATTAAACTAAGCAAAGCGTTCGTGTGCCTGAATTTCGTCACGAGAAATCCGGCCAAAATGTGCTGATCTGCCTTCACAAGCTCTGCCACAAAAGATGGAAACAAAAGCTTCACAAAGAGGAGATTGATGTTTTCTCCAGTTCTCTCGTCCATGGTGGGGCCCACATGTGCCTCTTGGAACTGACGACAAAAGTTACCAACCATGAAGCAAATGTAAGAAAACAAGGTCCCATACGAGGCTTTTGTAATGACAGTTGATATAATGCCAGATGATAAAACGAGGAGGAGGAATAAATGATCCTGAGAAATGCTGTCTGATACGCCTCGTTCCTTTAGCTTGCTCTCGACAGCATCCAAGCACTGTAACTGTATCGCTTCATACGGAAGTAACAATGACATCTCGAGCGCTAAAAAGAAATCCAATTCAAGTGCGAGTTGAGTTAAAGTATGAGTATCATCTTCACTGAGAAGTACTCCACGATTCTTGCCAGCATTATTGTCGAGCAACTTCAATATGTCCCTTTGACTGGAGATTGTTACCATTTTCTTGATAATAGTTAGCCAACAAATATGAAGGGGATGAATCGAAAGGGTATTATTCTCTTTTTTGGTTTCTTTCTCTTCTACTGGTTCTTCTTGGAAGCTTTCCCAGCCCTCGTCCCAGTCATCATTGTTCCAGCTGCTGTCCACATCATCAGAAACCTCTTTAGAATCAACTGTTTCTGTTTCTGTTTCTGTTACAGATGTAAAGAGTCCCTCCCACTCAGCCAACACAGCTAGCAAAGCCTCAACGTGTGATGCAGTTTTAGCCGATTCTGATAATCTTTCAAAGCATGAAACAGCAGACTCCACAGAAACAATATCTTCTGGTGTAATTTCAAGACTAGGGGAAATAGATGAAACCAACTGCGATGATTTAAGGGCCACAAGATTATTTGTAAACCTACTCGACACATCTTTCTTTGTGGTCGGGTCATCAGAAGTGTTCTCACGATTGGCAATTGTGTTATCTTTCAAATCATCGTCCCACCCTTCCCAATGTAGAAGACATGCGGGGCCCTTGGAAGAAAACACCTCCAAATTTCTATTCCTGCCAGAAATAAATTGCATAAGCTCTAAGATGTAGACCCGTAGATGGCTTGGCAGCTTCAAGTCATCAGAGAACTTCGACAATCTGTCCCATACTGAAAGCCTTACTTTCTTCAGATCCTCCAAGTTCCCTTCAAGTTTACTCAAAGACGAGAGTAAGTAGTGTAAGCTGTTGCGTTCGAGGGACCCACATGATATTTCTTTCAAAACTGTTTCCAGTATACTCAGATATAGGTTTGGGAGATCTTGGACATTAACAGAAGGTCTCTCAGTGGATGTAATCAAAAACGATTCAGATGGGAACTGTGGTATGATTTTATAGAAGATATGAGCTACAGCTTCTAATCCACATTCAGAAAAAATCATTGCTCTGCAAAAGTTGAGTGTCTCCATAGCAACATCGCATTTAAGACCATAGTCCACATAGTTAACCACAGCGCACCAACCTTGCTGGGGCGATACTATCCCGTTCACAAGCATATCTAAGAAAACTTTCATTAATGTCACTGAACATTCAGAATAGAACCTTTCGCCCGAGATATCCGATGACACGACCTCCTCCATATCGTTCATCAATCTGAGCCAGAAGATTATAAGTTTCACAAGGCACTCTCTCCCAGTTGAGTCAGAAGGGACGTTGTTCAAACTTTTGTTGATGGGTAAGATGATAGTGAAAAATGGGAGGAGTAATTCAGAAGCACCAGGATATTCCAGGAGTCTGATATGCTTTTCACAGATTTCATACATCTGCTCAATCTCATCTATAAAGGAGAGGATATCTTCAGAGGATCGAAAATGAGCTTCTCTTTCAGCTTTAGCTTCTAAATTGACCAAAGAGCTCAATACATAATGTGTATATACATATCTCCATGATAAGAGATCTTTGGGCAGGTTATCACCATATATCAGAGCAAGGTTCTGAACCATTTTTGCTAATGCCTCTACATTATTTTCATTTACTTGAGCGCAAACTTCTTTGTTGAAGCAAACCAAGTTCAGGGCTTGTAAGCCAGCAATTTTTTTAAAATTCAGGCCCTCAATAAAGGAGACTCGGCTGCATTCTTGCCCGACAATTTTGCAAAATCGGGCGCTTGTTTGCTCTTCAAGCTGCATGTAGCAGTCAGAAAGTAGATCATAAACAAATGCAAGCCTTTGCTTATCATGGCCATTAATCGCAGGGTAAACAGATGAAGAAATGGATTCAATGACTTCTCCAGCATGAGAAAGTATTTCTTCCTTAAAATCTGAAATCTCCTTCATGATGTCATCAACACTCCATACCTCAGAAATAAGTATGGTACTCAGGTAATACAGAAGCACCTGAGAAACAAACCCAATAATTTCAGCAATATCAAAATGGAAAACACAATTAGCTTATCATGACTACACAGCAAACATGCGTACCTTGCTGCGATCAAGGCCATAGGTATGGGCTAGTGTGAGGGCATCTCTTAAGATTTGCTTCTTCTCCGTTTTAACTGATTCAATCAGAGAAAACACAACACTCTGTATATACTCCATGTCTCCAGAAAAAAACCGAGACGTTTCCACTCCGGGAATTAATTTCTCCAATACCCTTGATTTATCTGCCACATTCTTCTGCTGTTCTAATTTGACTTTCCACTCATTCCAAAATGATGATTGTGCTTCTTGTACTTTAGTGCATTCATCTGGGTTTAAAATAAATGTCAGTTCCGAAAGTTTCAAAAGAAAAGCATGTTGATGAAAAATAAAGTTCCAGGCAAATGTGGTCAGAACCAATAATTCTGTTTAAGATAGATAAAGCATAGCTATCAAGATTTTACATAATATGAAAGATCACCTGAGCTGAGTGTTTTGTGCTTCTCTTGAAACTTGTTCAGCAGCAGCTCCCTCCTTTGAGCAGGATTCTCACATTCGATGCCGTAACTGTGCAGCAAACTATATATCATCCCCAGGTTCATGAGACTAGAAAATTCACGGTAGTTTTCCCTTATTTTCAGCTGTTCTTCAATTATTTCAGCTCCACGAAAGGCATCTATAAGATTTAACAGAACGGAACAGCCTATAACATCATCCCCATCTGAAACAGGTGGTTCCATAATTGATCTGGCTAGACAGGCGATCAAATCATCCCTTGGGGCAAAACCACTCCTTGTCAGCCATGATAAAATAGTCATTACTGCTCTGAATCTTACACTAATATGCTCGATTGTGGATGCTGAACCTGAAGTAAGTCTTTTCCCAAATTCTGCACCTGCACACAATTTGAGCAACCACGGGAGCTCTGAGGCAGCAAAAGAGAAGACTTTCCCGTTCTCCATGAGAAGGGATTCCCAGCCATAATCATTTTCTGAGGATAAATTTTGAGCAACCAGAGAGAGTAAACTTTTCACTTTTGTAATCTCTGGGTCTGGGTCCCTGAAACTGACATCAAATCCTCCCAGAGAACTCCCCTGGGTTTGAGGAACTCTGATCTGAGAATTCAGAAGGCTCTCTTCCAGTCAACACAATTAGAGTTTCACAGTGGTCTTGCATGTCAAGGTCTTTCCATTCCTGAAGAAGCTCACCAATTGATTCTTCATCACAATGGCTCAAAGCAAAACCTAAAAGCAATTTTCGGGATTTTGAATCCATACTCTCAAGGGCTTGACTTCTGGCAAGTGCAGCACACAAGTCCCAAATAGAACCATGGCCCTTTTTGGCCAACACAAGACAGAGATCAAAAGCCAACTGTACATCTCCCGCAAAAGCTGCTTCTCTTGCAATAGCTTCTTGAACTGTAGATATATCTTCCTGTGAGCTCAATCCAAGAAGTTTAGCAATTTCAATAAGTTCATCAACATTTAGATAAGCTCCATTTTGACTTGTAATTGCTAACTTAATGATTTCCATAGGATCTTTTATTTGCCTAAATGCCATTGGAAGAAGATTGACTCCAAGATTTGGAAGTCTAACAGTAATAGCATCAATTATGTCAGCTTCTACCCTGACATTTCTGCTGCTAGGAAAAATATTCAGGCACTCCTTAGCCTTCCAGATCTGTGTACAAATTCCAGAAGATTGATCAATTATTTAATTATAGGAATCAGACAGAGGTTTCAACAGTCAAAGTGCAGCTTTCACATAGTTAAGGAAGATGTTAGTGAATGAATAGTTAACATAACAGTTTGCCATGACTAAGATAATCAATGACAGAGCTGCCAGAAGAATCACAAATAAAAGCAGCATACATAAGGAGGTTGGGTGGAACAACGTTCTACTAACTTTTGCACTGTGAGAAACCTAGAACAGTATAGGTGGTCATGAGATTTCACAATTTCTATTTCTGATGAATAAAAATTAGTTAGAAAATCTTGAGGGCACAGGCCAACAACAAAATTGATCAACCAGAAGCCATCATCAAACACGCTGAAGGTGTCCCCCTCATGCCTGACCCAAGGATTTCACACTACACAGGCGATGCTAATTTACTCAATTATATAAGATATTTACACAGAAACCTACAAATAGATCCACTATGATATAATAAAGATTAGTGGAGCTAAGATTTAAGAATTACCTCAGGGCTAGTAAGAGTTGGTGCTGAGAAAAAATACTCTCTTGCAGCTTGAATAACAAGATTTTCAGCCTTATCTGTTGCCAAAGCAACAGAACTGGTACCTTTCAAATAATTTCTTGCTAGTGAAAATTTTCCAGCTTTAAGCAATCCCCTGCAGAACTCCATCAGCACGTACTCCAGATCTAGAAATGGAAATGCTTTTCCTTGAAGTGACAGCAAATCACGCCACATGTGTGCCCAATCATGATCTGTACGACCTGGTTGCGAGCGAACAGATTTTGAAAGTAAAAGACGAAGAATTTGTTTCACACCCTTTTCATCTGATTGTGCATCCAAGAAGAAACTTATGGGCTTTGGCACCTGACCACAGACAAAAATCACCAATAAAATTCGACAAATCAACGCATGCATTTGCAGAAGGGCAGAGCACCAAACTGGGTGCTCCCAAGCATATGCATCTACAAAGGCAACATATCACTATAATGACCATCATCGCCACATGTCTCTACAAGAGCATTGCTCAACGAACTAAATGAATAAAAACAACTTCAGGCTATATGATGCTTGAGCAAAGACACCTAATACATTAACAAGCAACCTGAATGAACAAAAAAGATTAGCATCTAGAGCTACTTCTCAAGCTAAACTTGCTATATTCACAAAGAAAAAGCTGCTTATGCATTTAGATCCTTCCTTCAATATCATTAAAAAGCCTCCTGAATTAATACACATTTAGCGATTAGCGTACAAGATTCTTATGAAGAAGAATACTCGTGTCTTGGTCAAACGAAAGAAAAGCAGTTTGCAGCTTTTTTAACTCTTCCTAGATCCAGCTGGAAAAAAATAATTAAAAAAAAATAGTGATATGTAAAGAAGAATGGCCTTTGTCTGTATTTACATAATTAGCAGAAAATATCACATCCAACACACAGAACTTGTCACCACTAGGTCATGTTATGTAGCATGATTTGTGCTAAAAGTACGTTTGCATAATTCTCTTAAAAGATAACTCTCTTAGCACTACAACTCTCCCAACTTAATCATTGACATAACCAGTAGATGAAAAGGCAGGTAGCAGAATATACTTGATAATGTGTCAACAGTCGTCCTGCTTCAACATGGCCCTCTGCAAGTTCGATTCTCTGCTTGATATCCTCACCTTTAAGGTCTGTAAATTTCATGAAAATATTGAGTTACATTAAGCACTACTAAGTACTAACTATGCTCTATGGTCAGACATTCTGAACTGCAAAAAGGAAACTGGAAACCACTATGGGAAATTCTACATTTCATAAGTATCCCTACAACCTGATTCACAAGCATATCATTGCATTATTTCAAATTTAGCTTTTCTCTCCTCCTTTTTTCACTTTCCTTTCTTTATTCCACCTTCCTTTCTCAAAAGTTGCATGTATTTCAAGATGCATACAACTATTCTATAGTGTATTAGAAAATAGTTAGTTGGATTATAAACTTACAAGACAATAACATAGCAAGTAACTTATGATAAAAATATGCATTCACGTGTAATTTCAACATTGAGATGTATTAATACCTACTTTGAGACTAAGACACATCACACCCACTCAAGATTATTAGAGATGATTTACTTGATTGAGTATTAAATACAATTGTCTTTAGAAAAGTTTACCTTGCATCTCTGTGAGTTTAGACAAAATAATGGACATGGTATTCCACTTATCTATATCAGTGCACAAGTATAAACACTGGATAGCACAATTGACGAGCTCTGCTTCATCTTTGAAAAGAAGACGGTTAGCCATGTCACTGCACCCTTCTTCAATAACTATTGAGCACATGTCTAGTTTATTATGTGCAGCAATTTCTTTCAGCCATCTGACCAGAAATGAATCAACGGCACTATCAAGTCTAAGGTAATCAACAGTAGCATCATTGCCAGTTGATGCATGTAACTTCCTTTGCATAAATGGAATAGCCTTTTTGTGTAATCTAGGAATTACATTATCCTCCTTGACGCCAATCATGATCAATTTGAACTTTTCATAGTCTGGTAGTTGTTCCCAGGTAGCAAGGCTCATGGAAAAGTTGGTTTCATCATCGTTTTCATCAGAGTATATAAGCTGGTGCAAGTGAAAAATATCTTCATGGAATTGCTGCAGTTCCGAGATCACCTTACGAATTGCCAAATCAACCAAGCACATGGAGTTGTCCAGCTGGCCACTTAACGTATCAATATCTCTAGCTCTTTTCTTGTACCAAGAAGAAAGCTCAGAAACGGATGGCCACTGAAATGCCATATGGTTCATTATAATGGGCTCAGTCATAAACTGGATACTGCTGTCATGATCCCCATGGACATTGTTGATATATGTTACCATCTTTTCACATTCCACCCAATCTACATCCCTAAGAACAATACTTGAAGGGGCAGAAATTGCAGGAAGCAGCTGTCCATAGGATTGAACTGGTATAGTCTCAGGTATAGCAGCTAAAACTTCCAACATGGAAGGAATCAAAGCATAAGGATGACGCTTAAACAGAAGGTTCAAGGCCCCAATCTTCCCACTCTCTGAAAGTACTAGAGCAGCTTTGCTGATAGGAAGATCACGGAATCTGCTATACTCCTGCACAGAGAACCTGCAAAGCTAAGTCATTAAGCTGCAAGTCAGTGAAAACCATAAGCATGTTGTTGCCATGTAGAGAGAAGGAGAGGAGCTCATTAAGCTCATCCTTGAGGTAACCATAGCAATATAAGCAAATCAGATACATATATGCATGTGTGTGTGTGTGTTTGTATTAAGTGGATGGGTGTTTTCACTAAGTGATGCATAAAACAGGGTAGTTTATATTGTGGTCACACTGACAAATCAAAAGGATGGAAAGGATATATTTGCTAAAGAAGGAGAAACTATTTTACTGTACAATCAGACAAGCACTTGCACAGATGTTATCTAAGGACCCAGCATAAGGAAATGATTTGAGGGAGGGGGAGGATAAAACGAGACTTCCCGAATACTTGAGAAAAAGTGATATGTTTCACAGTGATGACTTCCATTGCAGACTTAGGCCTATTGTGAATAAACCCTAAACAAGCTGATATTGTAATATTTCACGCACACGTTGAAGCATACTCTAGGGGAAATGTTTCAAGAAAAACCTCAGTAAGAAAACTAGAACACTGAACCTAGAAGCAACAGATCAAAATTTTCTGGCCCCACAAAGATGAGAAGATAAGCAAAATAAACTACAATGCATTGATTAAAGGTAAAGAGTGAGCTTGAAATATCACCTGCCCATGTTTATTCCAATAAATGTCTCAAGCCTGTCTCTGAAATGCAATAACTTAAGTCTTGCCAAACGAAAATTCCAATTCTGATCATTCTCATTGTCTTCAGACTCAGAAAATCTATAAGAGTCTGTTAAGCGGAGCCCAAAAGAGAGTAAAGTCCTCACTGCATCTTCTGTTGGTCCTACTTTATCTACACACTCAGAAAGTACAAAACCTTGGTCCTTGATCCTGGTCAGTATAGTATTTATTTCATGCCCTCCTTGGGCAGAAGATAACCATTGTGACTTTAGCAATTCATCTTTGTCAAGCCCATGACGATCAGCAAGGTCAAGAGCAGCCGGATACCTTTTATTACTAATTAGATTATCATAAATTTCAACAACTGATCTTTTTATCAAAGATAATAACCTCCATTCCAGCTTGGAAACATCAGACTGATCAGGACTCTCTACTGTAACAAGCTCAATAACACCTTTCTGACCAGATGATCTATAGTTATCCTCAGATAAGGTACTGTCCAAAAGAAAAATCAGCCCTGGGGCCTGTTGCGCTCTTTCTAGAAGAGGCAGTGTATATGGAAGATCATTTTCTGATACATTTAAATGACTAAGAACGTCAATCATTGTGACCATGCCATTTCTTTTTGCTACCGTAAGCACATTATCAGACCACCAAGTAAAATCCACAATGTCATGCAAAAACTCTGTCCCTTTGCTTGACACATCAATTGTTGCCCCTGAGTTGTAGCTCTTATGATCAGAAATTATTGACAGAGAACATTTCTCCTCATCCAGCTGAAAAGTAAATAAGCGTCCTTCTATATCCAGGGAAGCAAGAAAGTTCCCACTTGGTGAGAAAAGCATTTTTGGATATGTCAGTTGACCATTGTACCCTTTTAGTATGGAATATAAACCTTCAAATTTAGTGAAAACCACTGGCTCCATTTGCAAGTTCTTTTTCCTCCGCCATATAGATAAAGTACAGGATCCTGCAGGATAAGAAACATAAAGTTCAAATATTTGACAATATCTAAGTTCCTGTCTCTGGTCCTGAAAGAAAGCACACAAGTGATGAGGGAGAAAGGAACTGAAGTTTAAAAAAGACAAATTAACTGTAACTTCCAACATACAGAAAAGGCAAATTCGTTTCATCTGCCCTTTTTTATGTGGTGAATGATCAGAATTCTAAAGATTAAGACCTTAAATAAGACCACCAGGGTTTTCTAAAATTTTTATCCGATTTCTTAACAAGCATAAAATGTTTCTGGGATAAATAAATCTGGATGCCATATAAAACCTACTGATCATACACAAGCTACGAGCAAATCCTCTGAATTTTATACAACTTACATCTTCATAATAAGATAAAGGCTGCATGTGTTATCCCCCCCCCCCCCCCCCCCCCCCCCTCAAAAAAAAAAAAGAAGAAGATAAAGACTGCAGTCCATAAAATAATCAAGCATCTGGGGTTTGGGCCAAATAAAACAATGTCATGCTACTTTCTTAAACCTTGTGCTACTAATATCTAATTCCCCATTTCTGCTGGAATAGACACATGCAAGAGTACCGATTCCATTCAACCATGGATATCAAAGTAGTGAAGAAGCCATAAAGTTGGAAAGAGAGTGAAAAAGTACCAGTGCTCCCATTAAGTGTAGATTGGATACCACCAGAACTACTGACTACAGCAAATAATGAGCGTTTTGCATGATAGTCCCAGCATCGAATTTCCAGAGAAGACTGTTTTAGCATTGAAACACTATTCAATGCTTGTGTTGAAAAAATGGAGGCACTTGGATCCTTAGAGATCTCAATATTATGAAATGAACCATCAGAAACAAAAACAGTGAAGGTACACCTGCAAAAGAATTTCATGACTGAAAGTTAGAACTCTTGGAGAGTCCAGTCAGTTGCAATTACGAAAGCACAATTAGTGAAGAGAAGAAATCTTCAATTAAATTTTACAAGTAATAGTTCTCTTGAGAAGCATCCTCCTGCACAATCAAGCCAGTTATAGGTGAGGAAACATTCAGATGTCTCCTTGTAATTGTGGTCATTTCTTCCCCATTTGGTTTGACAATGTAGATGGTATCAGTATCATCAGCAACTCCAAGTAATGCATGAGATTCTGACCAAGTTCCACATGTGAATGTGCTAGAATTCCCACCTAGATCAGCCAAAACCAACAGAAACATTAACTACTTCGCTCCAAATTTGTCCAGAACGCCACTGTCGGTTAAGACATTGATGCAAGGTAACTTTAGGAGATCTCCTAAGATCCTCCTCAGGGCCAACCGGTTCCATAATGCCGTAAATTGATTTTACAAAAATGAACTTAAATTTCAGAGAACTTGACTCCTGCACAGACTATTAATTCAAGGAGATCTGATTATTTTTCATGATATGGAGAGCAAAAAGGAGAAATCTTATGAGGTATACAGAGACTCAGGTACCTCACAAGGCAAAAACAACAACTGAATATCACGTCCATAATGACCCTTCAACAATTTTTAGCTCCTATGAAAAAGGATATCATGGGCAATATGTTCTAATATAGCCTAAGTTCTGAAAACAAGGGTGTATCTCAGACAACTATTTCCATAAACCATATTTTCACATTATTTTGAAAGACAATTAATCTTACATGTAAAAGTTCCCACTGCCTCCTGGTAGTCATTATCCTTCTGCAAAATTGTTATTTGATTTCCAGAAGCTACAGCAACATAATCTCCTCTTGCAGAGACGAACAAGGATACTAATCTTCTTAATTTTCTTGGTTGCCTATACTCACTCCACTTCTCTTTGAGTTGAGTAATTCCTTCAAAGTACAATAAAACAGAGTAATATATCAGCAATTATGGGTTAAACAACCCCACCCCGCCTCGCCACTAACAAAAAAGAAGAAACAGAAAAGCAAGTTCTGTGAACTAAGAACGTGACACAATCCAAAAGCTAAGGCAAATTTTACAGGAAAAAAATTGAAAGAAACAGAGAGAGAGAGAGAGAGAGAGAGGAAGTATGGTACAAGCATTACAAACTGCTACTGCCCGCAGTATGAATGGCAATGCACAAGTTAGAACATTCTATAGAGATACATCAGTGGGTTTTGCAGATATTTAGGCTCTTGGAAGTGGCAATATGTCATGATTGTAAGACAAGGTAGCAACGCCGGCAGTGCATCTGCCATGGTGATTCCAAGGCGTGCAAAGCACATGTCCTCCTTCAGCATATACAATCAGAAGAACGCATACAGTGAAAAAAATCAACTCATCATTCCATACCCTCCCAAAAACTTAAAGTTGCTAGTTAAGACTCTGAGCATATCTACAATAATCATCAATTTGATGATCAAGCAAGTCGAATAGAATCTCGCTCCACCTAGTCAACATTTACAACGATTGCAGTAGACAAAAACAACTCACTCATTCTTATTCATGCTGAATCATCATAAAACTCAGCAAATCACTAAACCTCGACAAAATAAAACCACAAATACTGCTAAATTCAGAAAAAACCAAACGTACCTCGAAATGGAAGATAAGATAATAATCTGCCTCCGCCGCTTTCTCTTAGCTTAACCAAATAAAATTTCAACTAATCAACTATGCAGAATTTCAATCGAAACTAAAACAAATTCAGCATTAACAATCAATTCATAGAAAAACATACAAAAAAAAAATGAACCTGCTGCTGCGGAGGATAATTTGAAGAATAAGGTCCTGAAGCGTGACGGCGCGTCTCGAAGAGTACTTGTTGTGCAGTCTCCTCCATGTATCTATACGTATAAATTTCTATACGTTTATATCATTCATAGCAACATCTATATTTCCGTGATTTTTCCGGCGAGATCTGAAATCCGGCGCCGACAGAATTGTACAGAATTGGAGGAGAAGATCGAGAGGACTCCTCTTTGTTGCTGGTATTTTTTCGGGGGGCCGGTTCGGGGAGAGACGAAGAAGTTAAAGTCGCGCGGAATAAACAGCGACTTCAAATATAAGGCAATGTCGGGTTCTCGAGGGGGTGTCAACGAGGTCAATCCTTGATAAATGATTATCCAAATTTGACCGTGGCCGATTTG
The DNA here is from genome assembly GCA_026212405.1 of Petrea volubilis. Lineage (NCBI taxonomy): Eukaryota > Viridiplantae > Streptophyta > Magnoliopsida > Lamiales > Verbenaceae > Petrea > Petrea volubilis. The sequence goes on along the minus strand of CM047883.1, from coordinate 22,627,510 downwards.
GATGAGTTTAAAAAAAAATATATTTATCGAATATGTTTTTTATGGTATAATTTTTTTTTTAAGTTAAATAATTTTATGTAAAGTTATTTTGGTGTAGTTTCTAACAAAAAGTTATTTTTGATTTTTTTTTTATTTATGCTTTTTTTTATAAAACTTATCCAAATGTAATCTTTTTTGTTTGAAGTATTTTTTTTTTAATAAGTGTTTTTTTTTTTGAAAAAAGAGCCCAGCCAAACGAGCTCCTTATAGTAGAAATTATGCAATTTTTTAAGTTCTAAAAGAATATAATTTTAATTTATTTTGGTTTATTTTTAATTTGGTGATATGAATTTATGGGACTCTAGCATTGAATAACCTTTTTTTGTATTTTTTAATATAGCGGGCAGAGTTGATAAGCCTAACAAATAAATGGAACCTTTTTTTTAAACTCCCCCTCCCCGTAATTTATTTCTATTTATTTCAAATTTGATAATATTAGTTTAATAACATCGATATAGACAATGAATATTAACAAAACAAATGACTCTCTTTATTATATTTAAAATATAGATATATATTTTTTAATGGGGACTAATATTAAATTTTCATTAAAATTATAGAGAATACACTGTTATGGTGGGCCAAAATTAAGCTAACCAAAGGAAAAGGCCCAAGATGAAGTTCCAGGTGGGCCCCAATTTAACTACCAAATTGTAAAGCCCAATATGAAACTGTTAGTGGGCCACACATTTATCCAATGAATAAGCCCAATATTAAATTATAAATGGGCCTAATATTACTTATCCAAAAAAAACAAGATACCGAAAGGAAAAAGCAGGAGATGAAATATCTATTGGGCCTATATTTAGTTACTCAGAGCAAGAGCCCAAATTTAAAATGAAATGGGCCATCCTCTATCGTCAAAAGCCCAAGTACAATTTATAAATGGGCCTAAATTGGCTACTCAAAGGAAAAAGCCCAACATTAGGGAAAACCCAGATCCGAATTTTAGTATATTCGATCAATTAAAATATCTTATTGATTAGAAATGATTATAAATATTCGTAATAAAAAATAAATGGATAGAATATGAAATCAAGTAGTTCGACCAATTAAAGATTCGAACTAAACTTTAGTAATAATGCTTATTAGAATGATAAACTTATGTCTATAACATTCGTAAAAAGTTTAAATATAGTGCAATATATAAGTCATGACAGCTAATGGTACGCTATTTTTTTATTTTTCAATGTAATTTTTTAACAAAATAATATGTAGTTTCTGTACATATTCTAAAATAATTTTCTAATTAATCAAAATTTTATTTTTGTTCATGAAAAATATATTTTTTATTCGTTACTTAATTTTGAAGTTTCAATTTTTTTTCAACTATTAATCGAATCGGATTTTCTTATAGGTTTCTGGACTTTTTATGGGACTCGAACTCAATAGTATTGAATGTAAATCCTATAAGATTTGGGTCGTATTCAGATACTAAAAAAAAACATATCCTATTTGAAATTTTCAAATTCGATTCAAATCCGAGGCATTGACAGCCCTAGGAAAAGCCTAAGATTAATCAATTCGTTGTAAGTGGGCCAAGGAAATAACCAACGAAAGAGCCCAATATAAAATTGCCAATGCAATGGAATGGGCCTAAATTTAGATAACCAAAAGAAGTGCCGAAGATAAAATTTCAAGTGGGCCAACATAGCTATGCCACAAAAAAAGCCAGATAGGAAATGTAAGTGGGCCAAAAGAAAAGTGAAAAGCCCAATACTAAATTGAAAGTGGGCCAACGCTCTGTCCAAAGAAAGAGCCCGATATAAAATCATAAATGGGCCTAAATGTAACTACTCAAACGAAGCCCAAGATAAATTTAAATTGGGCCACTATCTATTTAAGGAAAGAGCCCAAGTTGGAATATAAATGTGTCCAGATTTAGCTACCCAAATGAAAAGCCCAACACAAATTTATTTATTTTTGTATTGTTTAACAAGAATAGTATTCCTTTACTTAAAAAAAAACGAAAAGAAAAGAAAAGAAAAACAGTAGTATTCCTTGTTTACGCTTTCATAGGCGTTTGGAATTTTTTAGCTTTATTAGGCTTTATATGTACTTTGTAATTTATTTATTTATTTTGTTGTGATCTTTTATTAATTAATAAGCGATGGGATATTAATGAAGTACTAAATTCTTTAATCAACGTTTAGGGTTCGAATTCTGATATTATAAATGGAGCGAATAGGTTGGGAGGACCGCTCCCATAATAAAATCATAAAAAAATTATTAATAATAATAAAGGGATGGGATCTCCAATTCCCCCCACAAAATACCAAAACAAATGAAGGGTTCTTTTTTTCATTTCATTTCTTTTTTCTTCTGCTTCCTTTTTTTTTTTTTTTTTTTGGTTTTTGCCTTCTCTTTTACTCAATCATCTTATTGCTTTTTGAAAAAAATGCAGAATATTCCCCAATCTTGATTGCAAGGGACACCTTGATCTTTAGGATAATATTTGTCGAACTTTTTTCAATCAAAGTTTCATCTTTTATATACACCTTTCATGCATGCCACATATAAAAAAAAAAAATTAAATAGATATACACTGAAATAGTTAGTTAAATATTCGCACTCATCAGTTATACTTATGTCGTATTTACCAATTGAATTACAAATAATAATTCAATCAATTTCTAAAATCGATAAATATCACAGACTAATTTCTATATATTTATCATTATAAATAGTTAAATTATTAAATTTTAAAATAAAAAAAATACTCATGACAATATATAATTTAGAAATGCAACGTGTAATTAATCGAAATATGTGTCCAAAGTGGCATGGCATTTTCATTGCACAGAATCATTTGTAGACTTCAATTAAAGGCACAACACAAAAGCTAGATTCCACGTAGCTATCGGACGATGACTTCGTTTTGTCAACCACCCAAACCATGCAAATTCTCAAATTGTTATCCAATCTTGATTCTCTATGTATTTTGACTCTATTTCAAGCAATACAATATATATATATATATATATATAGCAACGGAGCTAGAATTTTCACTAAGTGGTGTCAATGTTTATGGGATAGCCAATTTTCGGTTGCCGTTTCTTTTCGATATATTCAACCATCGAAAGTTTTGGACAAATAATCCTCTGAAAAAGCATTGAAGTGTTTCCAACAATTTTATTTTTGACTAAAAAATCTATTAGAATTTGATATTCTTTTTAGGTATATCGGTGTTATTTACAATTGAATAAACCGATAAAATTGAACTAAAATAAAAAGAAAATTGTATGTTATGTTTTCTTGTTATTGTGTGGGGTTCAACAAATTTTGTAAGCCTATTAATTTTTTATTTTTTGATAAATTGTAGGCCTGTTAATTAAAACAAACAAATTTAATAAATTAATCGATTCATCATGATCATGTGGCATATATGTATTATATGTACCACTAATAAAACACCTAGGGGGTCTAATAGCCACTTGGTGCTTTTGGTCTCTTTTCGTGCCAACATTTTCTCATTTGTATTCTTTTTCCTCTCCCACTATTAATGTGATTTTAATTTTTTTATTTCTCCTTCTATCTTCTCTATCAATACATACATATATATATACATACATATATATATACACACATATATACATTTTCATCTATTTTTTACATTTTTTTAACTTTATATTTCTTATTTATTTGTTAATCTTATAATATTATTTTTATTTTAAATTAGTTTTCCATAATAAATTTAATAAAATACATACATCACAAATAATTAAAAAATATATACATAATAATGTATAAAATCCAATAACTATTTAAATTTTCTATTCATAGTTTAAATATATAATTAAAAAATATTTTATTTTTATTTTTCATACGTATCGAATATGCCCAACCGACTAGTATGTATTTGTGAATGAGAAGGCAATTTCCTCTTTATTTATTATAGTATTGGTGGATATAAACTTACACACACACACATACATATATATATATATATATATATATATGTATGATTTATTTTTTGTTTTCAATATGAAAGGTAACTCATTTTGTTTTGAATTATTGAATATAATAAAATTGAAAGCGACTTTCCAAATTTATCTATTTTTTTCCTTTATACCCCCCTTTTATCTAAATTTATATTTTTGTGTGTGGGGTCAATTAATAATGTTATTATTATAATTTTTTTAGGTATTAGCGTAAATATTTATAAACATAGTGGAGATTTTAAAAGTTGAGGGGGGTCAATTGCCCCCCCCCCCCTCCGCTCACACATGGCTCCGACTGTGTGTGTGTGTGTATTAGAAATATTTGCACACTTGATGCATATGTATAATAAAAAAAATCATATAATTTAATGATATAATAAAATGTTGATAGTATATATAATATCAAAATATTTTTAACTATTTATAATAGATTTATAAAATTAGTTATAAGTAAAAATAAAATAATTTATAATAATAAAATAAAATAATAACAAGAAAAATAAAAATAAATTATATTGAATAGTATTTTGAGATGAAAGAATACAGAGAGGGAGAGGGGGAGAGAGATAAAAAAATAAAATAAAATATCGTAAAAAAAGATAGAGGAGAGAGAAATTGAAACAAAATGACCAACTAAAAATATGTTAGACCAAAGTTAGTAATAAATTGTGCTCCTCTTCGTATAGATAGTATAGGTATATATTTTGACACAATCAACACAAATTGAATAATAAAATCATCAAAAGAATTGAAAGAACATTTGTGTGTGTGAGTGTGTGATTTTTATTTTTTATTTTTGGATAATTGGATGTGTGAGAGAGATATGGTTCGAGTAAAATGAGCTCAAGTCATTGCTTGCTAAAAGTCTAAAACCAATAATAAATACTAAAAACTCCAATTATAGATCAATTTATTATTATTATTTTTTTCTCTCGTATTCCTCTGTGTTGTATTGAAATTGAAATAAGGAAGGAAATTGTAAAGAAAAACACACTATAAGAAAATAAGTAAATTAGTGATAATATAACAAGGATAATAAAAAAAAATTCATTAATTATATGCATTTAGTGACAATAAACTTATGTTGTCATCAAATATAATTTGCACAATATCAATTGTAACAATATAGTGCAAAATTAATAATTAGTGATACACATATGGCGACAACTTAATGATTATAGAATCTTATCACAAAATCTTAATGAAAATATTTTTTTCACCAAGTTATCACTATAGATGTGTCACTAATATTTAATGATTGTCACTAACACATTAATTTTTGTTATCATTGAGTGAATATTGTGATAAAATAAATTTTTTTGTCACTAAAAAAACTTAATTAGTGACAAAATAAAAGATATTGTCACTTAATATAATTATTAATGACAACATTTAAATTTTTACTTTTTTTGTTTTATCAATAATATTATTTTTTTTCTTGTAGTGACAATTGATAAGTTGAGAATGTTTGTTATACTCTTTTATATTTATTTATCACTAAAATCTAATACATATAGATATATTACACAAGATATCGATGTACGATGAATGAAATGAATTATCTAATTGAATGATGTCACTTAATATTTTTTACTTTTTTTGTTTTATCAATAATATTATTTTTTTCTCGTAGTGACAATTGATAAGTTGAGAATATTTGTTATACTCTTTTATATTTATTTATCACATAAAATCTAATACATATAGATATATTACACAAGATATCGATGTACGATGAATGAAATGAATTATCTAATTGATTGACGATCAATGATGAAGCTGAAATGTTGTAAATATCTCGAACAAAGTGGTCAATTTAATTTTTTTTAATAAATATATATATATATATATATATATATATATATAAACGAGAGATAGATACACAAAGACTGAAATAAATTATAATTAAAAAATAGATCACAATGATGCAACTAAATCTTGCTTTAAATCTTTTAATATAGTTTATGTTGCATTTTATTATTGATACGACTTAAGTCTCACTATTTAATATTTTCGATATTGCTAAAATTTAAGAAACAACCTAGTCTTTGCATATTAGTTGCTTTCACTATTAGTGACAAAAAATGAGTGACAAATTAATTATAATAAAATAATGATCTTATCTACAGTGGATCGGCGGCTGATATTTTTTCCCCTTTATTTCCTTAATGAACCTCATTCTCACTTAGTCGTGGAGATTATTAATTGAAGCACACACATTGGTGCGTTTTTTTTTTTTTTTAGATCTTGGTCGGTTTAAATTAATTAATTATTTGGAAGGTGATTTTTAACTGTCCTTGTTTCAACAAACACTATTAATTATTTTAAGAGACATGTTTAAAGAATATTGATAGTGATTTTATCTACCCTCTCCATTTAGAATCCATAGATCCCCTTGAAATATTTATTTGTCACCATCTAATTGATAATGAACCTTTTATATAAAGAAAGTAGAAGTAGTGCAAAGAAAATTGGCCATGATTTTTGACATTTAGGACCGTTTGGATGGAGTTAAAAAATGTGCATTTCAAGCGGTGCTTTTTATAATACAGTTTTTTTTAAGTCAAACAGTTTTGGATTTGGATATAGTATTAAAAAGTACTTAAAATGTGTTTTTATTTGAAAATACTCTTAATAGCTTCTTTGAAGAAGCCCTTTTATGTCTTTTTTTGGCTTTTGTTTTTTTTTTAAAAGCACATCCAAATACAATTTTTTGTTCTGAAGTTCTTCTTTTTTTTTTTCAAAAAATAAGTGCTTCTCCTCTAAAAGAAACTTATTCAAACATGTTCTTAATCATTTTTGTTTCAAAATACACACACACGCACGCACACATATGTATGTTGTTATTTGAAAATATGCGAAAGTGATATAATTGTTGTCTCAATGATGGACGTCGAATCCACAAAAAATAAATCCTATTTCTTTAACTACAAAATTAATTTGTAGATAGGGTGAGAAGGGTCGATCCACAGGGAATAACTTGTCGACTACTTTTTAAGATAACCAAGAGTGCAAAATAAAGTAAAGAAAGGGAATTTTGAATGACAAGTTAATAAAAGCAAAAAAGAAATCAAAAGTAAATCTATAAGAAAAAAAACTCAGTCAATGATAATTCTTCGCACAACGTTTTGATAGATTGATCATTGATTCAAAAATAGCTTTTAATTCATGCAATAAATTGGTTATAGCCTTCAAAGAACTCGTACAACTTAATCTTTCATTAATAATAGATTAGACATACGAACGCTATGAATAATCCCTAATTAACAAATAACCCTAGTCAAACGATAGGATTTAACCCGTTAACAGTATTAAAACCTAGAAAGACCCAAATTCTAGCTAACAAACCTACAAACGTGGTTGCTTGAAACTAAATTGTGTATTTTTTGTAGTATAACGAATTATACTACTTTCCATTTGTATTGATTCAATCAAACAATTACATATTTGATCTTACCAACTGGAACTTTGAAGTTAAATCAATTGAACAATCGGCCGAAATTGCACAACTAACAAAACAACAATAAGAGATGGAGTTTTCCCAAAAAGCACAAGAAAATACGCAAATACTGCATAAAATTAAAAGACAAACAAATTAATTAGATCTCACAATCCTTGAAGAAAACGTTGGCTTGAATTACTCCTTGACTGAATAAAGTAGTTTAGTCACGCATGCCCATAATAACAACTAAGATAAATATATAAAAGCTGAAAATTCTAAAGAGAAAAACTAAGAACTAGAATAAAAGATTCAAATCTAAGATGTCTAGACAATAAGATACAATTGGGTATATATAGGGTTCAAATCCTAAACCAAATTCCTAAAAGGACTAGAATAATTCTTTGGCAAATCCTAAGAGTCGTAGGCAAGTAGGGAATTTGTTTCAAAGTTGAACTCTTGCCATATCAAGATTCTTCTTTTCCATTCCCGCGTAGGAATTTCAGCCCATAAGTCGTGAGCACGCCTTGTGTGACGAACATAATTATTTCCAAATTTAGCCCTCCAGCTTCCTTATACGACATCCCTCTGCACTGTTTACCATATTTTGGTCCGTTTTTAGCTCATTTTCATAAATTTTCACCTATGGCAAGTAAGAATTAACTTTTGTGAAATTTTAACTCATTTAAGAACCAAAGCTAATCAAAATAAGCATAATTGAAGCCTAAAACTAGGTAAAACTAACATACTATCACTCGATAAAAAATCTAGCTCGACTCAATAATTCCTCAAACTAGCATAAGATGGTATAACGCCCCCCCAGCCCCAGCCCCAGCCCCAGCCCCAGCCCCAGCCCCACCCCCCTCCTCTATCCTTCAAAAATATCCAATACGAAAAAAAAAAGAATCGAATTTTTTTCTAGATATTGGAGCACCTACCTACTAACCTGTTGATTATTTGTCATAGCTTGGCCCTTTTATGGTAGATATTGGAGCACCTACTCATTTCTTCTATATTTTTTGAGAATGAGAATTGATATATGACCTATTTGGAACTGTTATTGATATGAGCATGATGCATAATTATTTTCGTAATGGAGGAGTCGTTGTTGATCTACTTCATGATTGGATAGATAAATATTTAGATTTTTGCAATTATTTTTTAACCATGGTTGCTGAATATCAAAAGCTTCCATCTTTCCTTAATTTCATCTCTTTATTCGCCCAATTCACAATCACAACGATATGAAAGGACTTCTGTTGGAAGTCACACCCAATAGTAGGGCAAATGAAATCCTTTAATCTTACGTTAGACCCAATTATTTATACCTCATGGCGAAGTCCTTTGCTTTCTCGTGAACAATCCCAAAACCTATACATATTTTGAAATGAAACTAAGGAAGGGGGGACTCAAAGGGGAAATTGCCCACTTCAATTCTATATCAACTATGTGTTGCATATCCTTTTATTAAAATTCAATTTTGATATGATGCTAGATTTTTATGTTCTTTTTTATATATTTTTTTATACAATCATCTCGAGACAACCCTATATATGTTAACCAAAAAATACCCCCACACACTCACACAAAGGAAAAGGGATAGAGGATAAAAGAGTTTGAATTCAAAACCTTCCTGACATTACTTTAGAACCCCCACCACTCAATTCTGAGCTCAATGACTAAATTTTTATGTTTTAGTTGCATGTATTTTGATTTTGATTTTATTTTATTTTGGGATGGGGTGGGTTGGGATTTAACAAGTCAACAACAAATAGTGGAATATTTCAATGTTTTTCTATTGAAGGAAAAAGATTCTGGTAATCTGTCAGATAAGGCGCCTAGATTTCCCCTATATGTTTGTTTTTTGTTGCATTATTACTGTTGACTATATTAAAAATTAAAATAATCCCTCCCACATATGGTGTATTAGGATTGGACAGCAAAAAAAAATTGTAAACACATGAATCCCCGTTGAATTATTAAAGTATGTGTTCATCAACTTCTAAATATTTTCATCCATTGCTTTAGACTTTTTAATATTTTTTCTTTTAAAATTTTTAAAATTGTAATTTGATGATTAGTGGAATCAAGGACCACCTCTTTTTTTTTTTATCCTTTTTATCTCCTGCAAATCACTTGATCTATATGCCGAGACAGCATGTTTTTTTGTTCTTTCTCTTTGCTTCTTATATCAATGTTTTTTTTCTTCTTGTTGACCCTATATTAGTATAAATAGCCATTATAATACCAAAGAAAATCCCATGATTAAAGCTTGTTTTCCTAGTTGTGACAATTCAGAACGATCATTTACCTCGTTATAAGATTGAAAGTTATAAACTAAAATAATAATCTTGTTGCACTAAGTATACTTTCTTTCTTCCTTTTTTTTTTCTTTTTTTGGTAGGACAAGGCTAAGTATACTGTATATATGTTGACAATAAAAAGTAGGGCTAGACAATTGACATAAGTATCTGATAAGAGTTGTTGCTAAAAGACTTTTCAATACAACAAGTATTTGAATCTCATCCATACACTTCTCTTAGAACAACCATTCCTAATGCAGGCAGTTTTCACTAGCACCATAAGGGGTCTCTTCGGAGTATTTTAAATGAATTTATAACTAATTGAAAATAAAAGGTATTGCCGCTTTCCCCACCTCTCAATAGGGGTAAGATAATCAAGATCGACATATGAATATTACTCTTCGAGACTTGTATGAATGGGATCCAAGAAATTGATGCTTGCATTTAGTTCGCATAGTTCATAGCTTAGAAAAGAACCTGTATTACTAGTATTCATTAACTGTAACTCTAGCAATTCCTACCAGGGCCAGAGCAGATTCCCTTGCTTCAGGACAAGCATAGCAGGCTAGTTAGGGGTCTTGTCTTTAAGTTATTGCAACTGACTTCCATGTAGCTACAACTGTAGAAGATAGTTTCCAAAAGCCACAATTGTCTCTTCGTCTTATTCTCCTAAAACATACATAGGTTTGACAATCACTCTACTTATAGAGAATTTAAGAACTACCAATAAACCTTTACCCTCCGTTTGGTTCTTGGATTTTGGTAAAGAAAATAGGAAGGAAAATTTTTCTTTGCTTCAAATGATAGTACTCTATGCATTCATTTTTGATCCTTTTCATTTTCCTCCCACTTTTCCTCAACAAAATCTTTGTTCTAAACATAGCCAGGGAACGAAAATAAGGGAATGCCTTCTTCCCTTACAATGACTTACTCCTCTACCTTAAGAGGTATCTAATGAAAAAAAAATTATACCCATAGAGTCCAAAATTTTTAGCCACATTTTACTTTTATTTTAATATATATATATATATATATAATATCTCTAAATATGAATAAATGAATGCATAAATGAAGCCCAAACTCGATCATACAAGAATTCTTGATGCCTTCTCCCCCCAAGTTCGTATAAAACTTTAACTTGTATTTATTTTTACTAAAGTTGAAAATTCCGCTTCCCTAAAGATTACAAACGTGAGTGTCCCCTAACGTTCTTGAAAAGTTCAATATATTTTTTGGAAAGTAAATTTCCTAAATTTGTCTTGTTGAAAAAGATGGTTTTTCTTTAATTAATTACTAAGATTTAAATTTTGGTCTCCCTATAAATGATAAAAACATCCTTTATCTTTCGTAAAAGCTCAATATATTCCTATAAAAGCTCAGTATAATCCTCTAAATTAAATAAATCTTTTTGACTCTGTCTTTTTACAAAGAAAATTTATTTATAAAATATATATTGAATACATTTCCTTTCCAACAAGCAACAGTTAGAACTTTTCGATACTCTATAATATATAATTCCCTTATCTCCTCACATGATTAAACAGTAAACTTAATTAAATTAATTATCTTATATAATTAATTATATAAAAAAATATTTATGCTGGCCTCGATATCGTCCCCCCCCGCCCCCCAAAAAAAAATTAATTATACCGAACAATGTCGTACGATTTTTCACATGCAGTGTCCAATTTATCCCCCACTAACTTTGGTTCTCTAAACAATAATTGTACAAGATTAGATTACAGATTCTTAGATCTTGATATCTTGATAACATTATTTTTGCTCCAATTGCTAATCAGGAATTATTCCTTTTTTTTCCCCTCATAATATTGGTGATTAAGATCCTTGTATCCAGGAACCAATCACTGTATTAGGATTTAAATAATCCCATTCTTCTCACTATATAATCAGGGGGGGCTTCTCCATTTTCATAATCCCCATGGAGAAATAAGCACTTCTCATATATCAAAATGCTTAAAATAAGCTGAGTGATTCTGAGAAGTAGACATGGTGTGGTATTGGTTTGGCTCATCGTCAACATTTGATTAAAATAAGCTGTTTGGATCGATGAGCCGAATCAATATCACTCTTGTATGCTTTTCTAGATTTTTTTTTAACTACTTTTTGAGGAGATTATAGCAGGTTCTTCAACTACTCTCGATCTGCAGAACTGCAATTCGCAATTTAGATGGGATTTTTTTTTTCTACATCAATATATCCAAACATGCCCCTATTTCGGGTAAGTTATGAGTTATAATCTTGTATGCAAAATTCTTAATTTTTTTTCTATTTATTTATTTATTATTTTTTTAGTTGGTATTTCAATTCAGAAAGTTCTTTAATTATCAGCGATGTTGTTTCACATGACTTAGGTCCATATTAATTCGTAAATTATTTTATTATCCAGTTTCAAGAACTAGTCCCATCAAAATTCTTGGTATCTAATAATCAGCAATATACATATATATATATATATATATATTTATATATATAATCATGAATTCTTGCAGGGCTAACTCTTTATATGATTGATTTAACACTAAATAGCAGGAAATTTAACTCCACAGATATTCATGTAGTATAGCTGCTGCATATGCTCAGATAACATAGTTCCCAGCGTTCAATGATATATATATATATATATACATATATATATGTGTGTGGTGTGTGTAAATGTGTTTGTATATTTACGTGCATGTTGACTATTATTTTTCGTTTTTCCATTGTTTTTCATATTCATACTTGTAAACTATAAGCGTTGTACACACGCACACACACACACACACACATATATATACATACATATATTTGTTCATTCTAGTGAAGTAGTTTCCCAACTTGGCTTGCAGCTGCACCAGTTTCTGTCCGTTTGTGCACAAGACTTGAAGAAGAATAATTCACAAAAATTCCTCACAGGTCTACACAGTCGTATTAGCCAGTAAGTAGGGGAAATAATAATAATAATAATAACAACAACAACGACAACGATGACAACAACAACAATAACAACAACTAGTAATTGGGGCATACTCGATGCGTGTCTACAATTTGAAGAGAGATCATTTTCACAAATTTCACACATAGATAATTCTTTAAAGAAAACAAAATATTAAGAAACTAGCTATTACATATTTTTAGTTCGAGTTAATAAGTTTATGAAATAAAAATTTAAATTAAAAAAAATAAGACACATTAGGAAAATAATTATTTGCTCAGGGACATTCTTTATTCTTTTCGAGGACAAATGAAGGGCAAAGTGATTGGTAGAGACATTTGTCGTCCCTTCAAATATACATTACACATATATGTGTGTTTGTCCTCGTGTGTGTGTTTTATATGTACCATATGTTGCTAGTATATATGTGTGTGGGTGTGTGTGTGTTACTTGTGTGTTACTAAATTTAAAACTGGACCCCTTGAACAATAAAATGCCCGTTTGGATTGAGCTTTTACAGAGAAGAAGCATTTATTTTTTGAAAAAAAAGTATTTCAGATAAAAAAAAATTTGTGTTTAAATAGACTTCTAGGGAAAAAAAAATAGAAGTTAGAAAAAAACGCTAAAATATAGGTTTTTTTTAGAAGCTAAAAAGTTAAGAGTTTTTTCTTCAATTATAAAATTAATTGAGTTAAAGAAAAAACTCTATTGTGAAAAGCACCATTCGAGAAACACTCTTTTTTAAGCTCATTCAAAATGGCCCCAAAATTAATATGCTTTTTTTGTGAAAAACTCAACTTTACCCTTGAAATTAAATTTTTGACTCCGTTCACATTAATATGTAGCATGTTGTATATGTAAATTCTAAGCTATAATTTCAAATAATATAGTGATGGGCTCCAACTTTATCTGATACACATGGTAGTATTAAATCTGCTTATCCTTAATTAATATAGTTGATTACTGGTCAAGGGCCGAAAGTATAATTTATTTCAAGATGACTTCTTGTTGTTTTTTCTTTGTTGAAATGGTCTAAATCCACTAGATAATTAATTATGATTAATTCATACCCTTCTATTATTACGTAGAGGCACTCACATTTATTTATTTCATCCTAGGAAAAGCCAATTTTGAACTTTTTTGATGTTAAAATGTTGATTTCCATAATCCCTCTTTAAAAGAAAAAAAAAAGTTTTTCATAATCAATTAATGATTGAGACAAGAATTTTAATCTAGGACTAGGAGAAATTAATTTTTGTATAGTAATTAATTTTCACATGGTGACGAGTCTCATTTGGCCAGCCAAACCAAAATGAAAAGCAATAAAAAATAAATAAATAGGTATGACTATTGACAAACGTTTGAAAAAAGAAATTAATGAAGCCCTTAATGACATTTCTTTGTGACATAGACTCAAAATAAGGGGCGTTCGAATGGGTTTAAAAAAATACTTTTTTGATAATAGAGTTTTTTTTTAAGTCAAATAATTTTGTATTTGGATACAATAATTAAAAGTAGTGTAAAAATATTTTTATTTGAAGTTACTTGTGGATAGCTGTTAAAAAAAAGCCATTTTTGACTTTATTCTAGCTTTTGCTTTTTTTGAAAAAATAATCCAAACACAATTTTTTTGCTGAAATGTTTGTTTAAAAAAATAAATGTTTATATTCTTCAAAAAAAAACTCATTCAAGCGGAGTCTAAAACTTGTTAAAATTGCCCACTCCCCCGCCCCCTCCCAAAAAAAAAAAGGAAAAAAAAAAACCCTCTTAAAGCTTGCTTCTAAAAACGAGGGCAAGAATAGAACATTATTTAACTCTTAGGATTCTTGCTTATCCTTAAACTAAGCTAAATCCAGTAACTACACACACATATATATATATATATGAATTATGAATCGAAATAATATGTGACACAAAAAGGATTCAAGAAATAGGAAAAAAATTTACAAAAACAACTTAAATATTTCCAAGTTCTAAACAAAAACAAAGAAACCAAACTAATTAACAAGGATTCAAGAAATAGGAAACAAATATTTACAAGAACTTAAAATGTTCCCACGTTCTAAACAAAAACAAAGAACAAAGAACTAAACTTAATTAGCAGGGCACCCTTCAACTTGTATCCCCTTAGCAATGGGACAAGTAGCCAATGGGCATCCATCAACCTCATTCCCCCACCAATCAACCCTAATATTTTTCGATTGGACAGCAAAAAACATGATAATCGTCACGAAAGCCGTGCCTGCATCCAATCCGCCGGACAATATATAGTTGTACCTCTGCCACCAATTAGGCCTGTATCTAAACATAACGAATCCAAACAGAAACGCAACGAGCAACCAGCTCGTGTAGTTCACGGCCGAGGCCGGGGGCATCATGGCCGTGGAGCCTATCAAGACGGGCATGTGGATCAGGCCGATCCATTTTTGCTTAGGTAAAGCTTTAGCCGCTAACCACACGAGTAGAGGGGCGATGGCGCCCCCCAGGAAGAACCAGTTGACCGCGGGGTAGACCCCTAGGTTGCCGAAGATCCTCTGGGGCCCCACCAGGCCCCAGATGACCGAGGCATCGTAGAACACATGGTCCATCGGGCAAGTCCACGGGCTGTCCTTGGGTAACGAGGATACGTCACAGAGGTGTGGGATGGAATCCATTAGCCACCACGCAGTTAGGGTGTATATGAACACGGATATAACGGTTCCCACGACCTGAAATATGATTGATTGGTTTTTAGGAGATTGGTATATATCCGTATGAAAAAACATAAGTTTTTCATATTCAAAGACCAAACATAAGTTTAATGGTATGATGTATGGATAAATAAAAGGAATCGATTGATCACCTGAACATTGAACATTGCTCTTGGTGGAATCTTCATGTAGTGTCCAAGCTTGAAATCTGATAGAAAAGTGAGACCTTGAGCCATGCTTATGTATCCGTAAACCTTGAAGCACATGTTGGCCACGGGACGCCCGGGGTACATGTAACCGATGATGTACTCTGTGATAACATTCAGACCCGGTGCCTGTTCTCACTCGAAACACAACAAAATATCGAACGTAAGAAAATGTCGAAAATTGAAGGATGTCACAAACATTCATTAATAAATTTCAGTACCACCATCCAGACATGCATGAATGATTCAAAAAGTTTACTGAACTTTGAATTGTAATATCATTTAACCACGTGCAATGACAATAGAATGGGTAAATGAAAGGTGGAAACAAGTTACAAGGGAGGCATGTGTAATTTTGAAACTAAGACGAGGCACCTACAAGGTAGGTCTTTGTAATTTTGAAACTAAGAGGAGATAATTACAAGAGAGGTATCTGTATCTCTGAAACTTATAAGATGAGATAGTTACAAGGGAGGCGCATGTAATTACGAAACTAAGAGGACATAATAATCTTACCTGATTTGTAGTGGCGGTGATGATGCCAATGGGAAGGGTGTAACCAACGGCAATCACACAAGCCAATAAAACGCCCCACCACGGCAACTGTAGTGTGCGTTCGTAGTGCTGACAAGCAAAGAGGATGACGGCGATATTGGCGACGAGGATAAGTAGAAACCACCACATCGGAACAGGCTTGTAAGACTTCATAAGCTTCGTGTGGATATCGATTTTCCGGTTCGATTTGAAGGCATTTTTCGTTTGCTTCCATAGATCCCTGCATGGACCAAGGCAAATGTAAGTTGATATAAGCTTGGCAGATATTTAACGAAACAAGAGACTTGGGCAATGCCATTAATGTCTACAAAATAATTTGTAAAGTTCATTAAAATTTGAAAATAACACCATCAAACTATGTTTAATCGCCAATAATAGATGGTTAATTAACCTACCATAAGATTGAGACAAGTTATAAGAGATATATATATATGATTCAAAATTCAATAGATTCCATTTACACAATCACACACTACTCTGCCTCACTGAATATACACTCAACTCAATTATGAACCATCATATTATACATAATGAAGCACGCATTTCACTTTATTATATCGTCACATTCGCATTTAAAGATCCATAGTTGTAGTAGGTATATATCCACTCAGGCATCACGAGATAAACCTAAAAAGGCACACGATATAAGGAACACACTACCTTCCATTGAAGAGCAACACATGGACCAGGGTAGCCGAGAGAGTCGCGAAACCGAGCCCATAAGTCAAGGCGAACATGACGCTAAGATACATCGGCCCGGCCCGCGCATAAGCCGCCTTGTCAAGATTGAAGTTGGAGTTGATGATAGCCGAGGTGTTGTACTGCGAGCCGTCGAGCTGGAACAAATCTTTCGAATATATAGGGAAGTTCTTGGCGCTATAAAGATTCAGCCAATATGCAAGAGGGACCATTCCATACATGAGTATGGCAAATCCTAAGGCAACATTTGCAGAAGCAAACCATGGACTGACAAGAGGGCTCCCTAGGTACGACGAGATGGTCGGCCAGTCGAGGCCTACCGCTGCGATGCCTAAGCCGTTTAAGCCGGAGCCGAGCTGGTTGAGGAGGACCGACTTAGGGTTGAGCCAACAAATCCAAGAGAGTGATGTGAGCATTTGGAAGAAGTAGCCGGGGAATATGTAGTAAGCGAAGCTGCAAGCCATGGCTATGAGGAAGAATTGAGTCCGGCTCAGCCCGCCCTTCGGGCGCTTCTCCTTGTCGTGTAACGCCCTGCACGGCGAAAGACCAGTTGTTATTGCATGAAACTGACCAAAAGGTCCATTTGTTTTTGAAATATTAACCTAACTTTGTTATATTCATTTAAACTTTATATCTCTATCCATAATTTTTTAGTCATTCATTCAATCCAAATTCAAAAGAAAAAGATAATTAATATTTATATTTGTAATATTATAGTATAAGAGTTCAAAATTAAAAACAATTCTAAGATTTTGACATTAATAAAATTCAAACTTTTTTTTTTCAATCAAAAACCAAACGCCTAACTTATTGTTACATAAATAAACTCATATTTAATTAATTTATTGTTATCATTATTTATTTCCAAATAAGCTATATGCCTAAATCTTAAATATATATATATATATAGGAAAGTTAGCTAAATGGTGAATAGTGATTATGGCATATTTGTGCAATTGAGCAAATTAAAAGACATTCAATAAATAAAAGGAGGGGCATTTTGGTTAATTAGTAAAAATAAAAATATAATTGGAGCTATATCAATTTTAAGAGCACCAATAACATTACCCAAAATGTATTTAGTTTGTTATTTTTTTATTAAAGTGTAATTAATTTTTTTTTATTTTTAGATTATTTTAATAAAGTGTCAAAGTAAAAATTTATTCAATTTGTGATGATTTTTGGTCACTCACTCACTCTCTCTCTCTCTCTCTCACACACACACATATATATATTTATGTCATCTTTTAATGTACACGAGATTTTCTATTTCAAATCGTATTTTTAGTAAGGAAATAATTTTATACGCATACTATTTTAAAATAGATGACCATATCCGCTTTTAATGGACGGTTAAGATAAGAAAATAAAATCTTTAAAAAAAGTTTCATATCATAATCTTCTCTCTATTCTTATCACAATTGTTTATCAATATATTTTTCCTCTTTTTTGTCGCAATCGTTATATTTTTTCACAATCTTTCTCTTTCTTTCTTATCGCAGTCGTTTATCAATATACGTAACATATATTCATAAATGCAATAAAAATAGTGCACGGTTATATAGCAGAAGATTAAAAGCAAGGCACAAGAGTACCTGAATATTGAGACTTGAACCATATTACTAGGCCACCACATCTCGACTGGCTCAACCAAATATTTACGGAAAAGTCCAGCCCATCCGTATCCCAACAGCTGCAATATTTTCATGCCATAAATAAAGGAGCCAACAAAAACAAAATAACTATAATTATGTATTATATAAATTATCCTTTGCAAAATTGAAATTGGAATATATTTTCATTATTAATTATCTCCATCTCAAAAATAATTTCATAATATCACCACTTAGAATTTAATATATATTTTTTTTAAAATGCTAAAAGATAATAAGGTTCTCAAATTTTCATTAATATATAATATTCTTTTCTATAATTCTACCAAAAAACACTAATCCCTTCAAGTCCCTTTGTTCCATATCCCATCACCAGCAAAAAAAAATGGGGGGGGGGGGGGGGGTGTTTAAAACAAGATAAAAACTTAACCAGAAAAAAAATACAAACCTTTTTTTTGGTAAGTTGACCCATATATAACTCAAAATAATTTATATATATATATATATATATATATTGACTCATACATAACTCAAATTGGATTATATTTTGTATTTTAAATATTTTAAAAAATAAATTTAAAATATGGTACAATATTAACTCTTGGGTGCAAGTTTAGGATTCAAACCCATTGTCAAAATATATTAAAAAAATGCGAAAAAAAATAAAAAGATAAAAACTTAACCAGAAACGAAATGTAGTGTTATATTTTGAACTTTTAGTAAAAATAAGCAAATAAAATATTCTTCTATTCCATAAATTTATGCAAAACAACAAAAGATTTTCTCATATAAATCTAGTATTTCACCCATAAAATACAACTCAAATTTGTCATGTTTTGTATTTTAATTTTAAAAAAATAAATTAAAAATGTGGGAAAATATTAACTTTTCACTGCATGTTCAGAATTCAAATCAGGCACATAGAAGAATTTTTTTGAAACGAAATATATATTAAATGTTATATATATATATACACAAAAAAAACTCACACACACACTCACAAAACACACACACAAAAGAGTTTTACCTGAGTAGTCATCATAACAATCAAAGCAGGCACAAAGCCAAGGCTCCTCTTATAATAAAGCTTAACAGCGCTCAAAATATGGGTCGCGTAAACGCTACCCGCCCCGGCATTAGCCAGCATGGTGATCATAACATGCTCCTTAACATTAAACGGCCCCGGGTTCAAGCTGAACTCGAATCGAGTACCCCCCAAGAAGACCCGTTTCGTGACGGTTCGGGCCATCAGATGGCCCAACGGGACCACGGCAATCTGGGCCGAGATCGACCCGATAGACAACGGCTGCGATCTGTACCAGAAGAACTGGTTCACAAAGGCGAGGAGCACACAAGCAGTGACCCCCAAAAGCCACACTCTGAAAGTGTAGACTGGGATTGTTGGGTCGTCTGTTTTGGCCACTGTTACATCGACTTCTTTTATGGGGCAATAATCGTCTACAACGCAGCCATCGTTGTGATCTTCTTCTTGTTCAAGAGAGATTGAATGTTCTTGTTGAGCCATTGGATATGAATTTTTTTTTTCTTTTTTTTTGTTGGCTTGATTTTTGGTGGGTTTTTGATTTTGTTTTTTTTTTTTTGGGATTGTTTGATTATAATGTTGGATGGTTTGATTATAATGTGGGGGTTTTTTTAGAATCCTAGTAGGAGTAGAGTTCTTGAAGAGTTTTGTAATGGTACAATAAATGTATACATACTGAATTTTGGTAGAGTTTCACTGATTCGGATCATAATCTAGATTCCCAACGTATAAAATGATAAAATCATTATTTTGGGATATTATTATTATTATTTTTTATTTGTGAAAAAAAAAAGAGGAAATGAGAAGTTTTTTGGTTAGTTATTAATGTTCATCATTTTTTTTTAATATTCGAATGGATACATACCCTTGAGAGAGGTCTTTTCACCAAAACTTGCAGTTTTGAACAAATTATCAATGATCGGAATTTTGAATTATTTTTAATGATTCAAAATAAATTATTTGATTTGTTTGCATTAACTATATATTTCTTTATTATCTCTTCTAATCACTCAATCCACCAACTATCCATAAATTATTTGATTGATTTGCACTCATTGTAAATCTTTTTATTCTCTCTTCATATCATTTAAGTCCATCAACTATCCATCCATATTTAATGATTTTTTGATCCTCTGTAACTCTCTCTCTCTCTCTCTCTCTCTCTCTCTCTCTCACACACACACACACACACACACACAAATAATGATATAAAAATACAATAAGTAATAACTTCAAATAACATATATAGATTAGGAAATTTTTAATTGAATTTTGTGTAATGTGATAAAATTAAATTCAATTTAAGAAATATTAGAAAAATCAATGTAAAATATTAATGGAAAATGTCATTTGTAGCAAATTTCTCCTCAAAAAATTAGTAAAAACCTCCAACTAAAACTCATGTAACTCACATTTGAAAAATATTTTAAATGCAATATGTCGTATCGTAATTTTTAAACATGTAAAAAAAATTGACACAACATCATTCACAATATATTTTTTTTAATCTTTTCATGTCTATCATTTTTTTATATAGGTTAAAGCTACATGAAATTTTATTACCTAACTTTTCTTTCTGCATTGTCGTATCTTTGTTTTCAAATTTGTTTGGGTATTAGGTTGTCAACATATCTAATTTATCTATTAGGCTTTTTTATAATAATTTATTAATTATTCCTTATTAATTCATTTTGGAATTTTTTATTTTACTTTGTAATTAATTAGATATAAATTTTTAACGTGTACAATACATATTATTATGACTACAAGCCAATATGATTATTATTCTTACAATATTTATAAAATTATTAATTTTGATGGATTATTCTTAATTGTTGCTATTGATAAGTTTTTTTTATCAAATAATTGTATTATTTAATTGGATTTCTCTTTTTTTTTCAATATGTTTCAAAATATTTTCCTCAATAAGTTTGAATACATACACAATATTAATTTGTTTATTTTGCAACTTAATGTTGGGTTTTTCTCCTATTTTTATATTTCTTTATTTCTTCTACAATTTTTTTAATGAATCACTATATTAATAATAAAGGGAATAAAATACATTAATTTAAATAATAGTAAGACACAAACTAACTAAATTAAATATCTCACTTTCTCCTTCTTTATTTTGAACAATGTCCCTATGAAGAGATATCAAAAATTTTATAATTAAGTTTTAGAACAAGCATTTTCTTTATTATACCTTTATTAAGTTGAAATATATAGTCTACCCTCAAGAATTAACTTAAATTTTGAGAACAAATATATTTTAAAAATTAAGATATTTTCATGATTATATTAATAATACATAGTTACTTTTTTTTTTATCTATTCTACTAGTCAAAATATAACTTCATTTTATATTTGTGATCTATTTACTTTTTTATTCTATCTTTTATAAATTTATAGTAATCAAATTTAATGTTTATTAATAAATTTTTGACAATAATATACTTTTAAACTATTTTTGACAATAAATTAATGTTTTGTTAGATATGAATTTTTAAGGAATCAAAAATAGTAAGAGTTTTTTTTTTTTTTTGGTGTGTGTGTGTCTTTTGGTTTTCTCAATGAATATGCATAGAATTGAAGTGAGAAAGGGGAAGGTCAGTTGACTTGCTATTCATAATAAAGAGTACATTTACTACGCCATGAAAACAGCAATCACGAAGTTGCCTTTTTTGTTCATTTACCATTAATTGCCAACGCTATGTGGTTAAAATTTGAATCATCAACTAATAGTCAGATTCAAACCAGTCATGGCCAAATAAATCAAATTTTACCTCTTTTTTGGGTCCTTTACCATTAATTGCTAACGCTATTTAATCAAAATTTGAGTCTTGAATGAAATTCATACTCAAATCATCCATAATCAAATTATTTAGATTTTACCTACCTTTTTGTTCTTTTGCCATTAATTGTTGAACATTGTCGAGTCAAAATTTGAGTCATTATGTAAAAGTCATACTAAAATAATCCATAATCAAATTGCTTAGATTTTAACTATCTTTTTTATTCTTTTACCATTAATTGCAGGCGCTGTTTAGTCAAAATTTGAATCATAAATTTCTTAAGCAAACCATCCAGGCATCCATAACCAAATTATTCATATTTTGAACAAAATAAAAATAAAAATAATAATAATAAAAAATAAATTAAGTTAAATTATAAGGATAAAAATGTCATTTTAGTAGACAAATATAATAATATTTGCAGTCAACACACATGCAATACACGAAGGTTTTTTTTTAGCTATTTTTGAAAAATATAAATTTTTTTATAAGATATTTTTGGCTAAATAAAAATAACACGAGTGTAAATTACATTTTACTCTATTGATTTCTTTAAAAAGAGTGAACTAATAATCTAACACAATCTAAATCGTTTAGTGCAGATGGGAACCCCACACTACATGCATAAAAGAATCCCCTCATCATTCCATACGTCCTCTCTTCAAAACCCAGCATCGACTAAAACTAGCTACAAAGAATGTTGCAAGCTCGTGCACCATACAAGAAATCCTAGCCCAAACCCACCCCACTCGAACCAATATTAATTATGTGCCAAGTATTTTACACCTGTCTTGTGATTGATAAATAATTTAAAAAGAGTGATCAATCACTTGACAAATGCAATACACTTATCATATGATTTGTTGAATTCGACCAAACCAAATTCGAATAAGAATTTTTTTATAGGGGCACAAAGACACACGATTCCATTGTAAAACCAAGCACCACCACAAAAAATCTATATCCATTGAACATAAACAATGTTGAATACGATTGTGCTTCTTTACAATCAAAAAGAAGTTACAGAATCATATCTGCAGATGCTTCACATATCATGTCTAGCAGAGAATGGTAAAACCCCACTTAACCATACAACTCAAAAATAAAACAAGGGCCTAACAAAAGAACCGAAAAACAAACGAATCACGATATATATGAGAAAAGCTAGTGATGCCAAACTACTCTTTCAAGAACTAGTATTGGCTTTACAACAAAAGCTTGCAAAACAACACAAATGAGGACCACACAATATAAATTACCTCACTTACACAAATTTACATGTTTATCAACCATCAAGATTGAAAGAATCTCTTCCTTCAAAATGCTCCACTTAATTATCTGATCTCTTCATTGCCAATAAGTTACAGTTTCTTGTGGCATTCTATCAGTATATACTCCTGTACAGTCCCTTTATGCTTTTTGTTCGCCAATCTTTGGCTGCAGTCAAAAAAATACACTACAACCAACCTTCATCAAGAAACTTTACCTTCCCCTGACTTGTGCTTTCTCTTCTATTGCCAATAAGTCACGGTTCCTTGTGGCATTCTATCAGTATATACTCCAGTAAAGTCCCTTTGTGCATTTCGTTCACCCATCTTTGGCTGCAGCCATAAAAATACACAACCAACTTTCATCAAGAAAATTTACCTCACCCGACTCGTGCCTTTCCCTTCTAGAAGAGCTTAAGTTGCGTCAATCTGTGTTGTCAAAAAGATCAGGATGCTTACTTTCTGCTACAGTCAACACACCATGTTGTCCAACCAAATAGCAGGCTCCACATAGAGAGGCAATAACACTGCACTACAAGGAATAATAACCTCACATAAAGCACTTTGGAGGATAAGTTAACCAGGCCAATTCGTGCTCTCAGTGCACACACACACACACACACACACACGCACGCACGCACGCACGCATTCCCAAACCGCTATAACCTCACATAAAGTACTTTGGAGGATAAGTTAACCAGGCCAATTTGTGCTCCCAGTGCACAATCTAAACACACACACACACACACACACAGTCCAAAACCGCTAGAACTAACTAAATAGCATGCTTTGCATATATAAAGAGACACACACACACACACATTCTCAAACCGCTTGAAGGGATGAAATAGCATGCACACACATTCCAAAACCGCTAGAACTAACTAAATAGCATGCTTTGCATGCAGAGGCAGTCACGATGTAGTTCAAACAATTGAATCAATCATAAAGAGCTTCACAAGAAGTTAACAAGGTCCAATTCTCCTCCAGTGTACAAAAAGGAAAAGGACCATGCAGGCAATAAGTCCACACCACAAACAACCAATATTAACCTCCGAGGTTCAGATATACAGCAGTTATGTCAAAATTAGAGACATCAAATTTAAGCACTAGATTTTCGTTGCTATAATTTCTAATATTCATTTGACTTTCTCAAAAGCATATAAGGAATGTTACTAATATGAAAAGTACGCACTGCGAGCAACCAATATTAACCCCGGAGGTCAGCTGTACAGAAGAAGTTATGTCAAATTGGAGGAATCAGATCTACGCAGTAGATTTTCGTTGCACAGTATCCAGTATTTATTAGAACTTCTCAAAGGCATATAAGGAATGTAAAAAATAAAGGGTTATTAAATTATTGAAAAAAATGTAATTGAAGCAAACGGTAAGTAACCTCCTTATAAATGCACAGACAAGTAAAGTGGTTGTGCCTGGTCTAGCTGTTATTAATGATTTACAGCCAGGTCAAGCAGTCAAGACAAAATACATTTTCTCAATCTAATAACGACGAGATACCATATTTAGATACGAAAACATGATGGGCTTCTTAGAACCTATGCTAGATTTTCTTTATATGGTCACGTAACTGGGGCCAACATAGCAGCAGACATTTATTATGCTTTTAATCTGCCATGGAGATGTCTTCAGTGTATAGAGATGTAAATTCCGATAGCCAACCTTAATGTGGAAACCAATTAATGGAACAGCCAACTGCAGTAATTTCCCATCATCGACATCTAAAGCTAGATCATGACTCCAGTTTGCAGCTGAAATTTATGTTCCAAAATGCTCTTTCCTTTTTCTAAATCTGCAGAATATCCAATGAAACCAGGACTTCCATGACATCTTGTAAGCATGAGAAGGCACTAAAGATTAGGATACTCAGCCTAATCAGATGAATCTAGGCAGAAACAGCAATACCAAACTAATTAGTCAGAACCAAAGAGCTTTGCAATTATGAGCCTCAAAGCAATGAAATGAGGGATATGTCCTCAGCAATTGACAGCACTAGGGATGCAGCATCACCTCATGTTTTGGACATTAAATTTGAAAAGGGAGGTCTAGGGGTGACTACAGACTAATCCAAGATATTAGACATATGTCAGCAAAAAGAAACTGACTATAGATCGAATGCCCATCTTTGAAATGTTATTCTTGATTCAGTTTAGCTCCAAACTTTATGGAGGAAAAAACCACAAAAAAAGCCAGTTCAAATGCCCATTGAGTGGGAGCACAAACTGGCTTTAGAGAAAACTTTTTTCACCTTTTTATTCAATTTCAGCAGGGGACAAAGTAGGCAACCATCAGACACAATCAGTTTAAAAAGAATATAGAAATTTGGAAATATGCAAATTATTTTAGAATTAAGACAAAAACTCATAATGATTGAATAAACAAAGAAATTAAATGGATAGATGAAACATTTTTCTTATTTCCCAATGGCAAGGGTTTACGAAGGACTTGAGAGATAAATTTCCAGAAATTAAAATATAGGGAGCCTGTTGGATATTTACGCAGGACATAACCTAAAAACTATAGTTATGGTAGATACAACGCCCAGTTGAGTAGTAGTATTTGATTAAGTCAGCATATTCTGAAGGAAGATAGTAAACCAAAATAGATCATTAACATGAAAGAAGTTGCAATTATAAAGGGAAAGAAACCAACAATTGAAATCCTGCCAACCCATTTGAAAACATATTTTCCACAGACATAATTTTCTAACAACCCAACTTTAGTATTATACGTAGACTTTCCTCTATGCTAATACAAATCAATTAGAACCTTCAACATGAGGAAAAAACTAAAGTTCCCTGAGAAATGAAAGTAAGTCCCATAATCGAGAGAGACATGCAAGGGAAATGTTTTCATTATGTTCACTAGAATCATATTCGCACAGGAACCGACCCGACCCGACCCAACCCAAACGCCCACCCCACCCGTCCCCAAAGCTTACATTGAGAGGCAGAAATAGCGCATATATTCAAGTACAAGAATTTCCAAGATACTTAGTAGTTGAAATAGAACCACACACACATCAAAATTGTTCAAGGAAAATTCACAACCCACATAAACAGTGCAAGAAACCGGATGGCGGCTCTGCCTACCGCTCTTTAACTACATCGAGCTGGACAAAAAGCGAAGTGAGCACAACCATCATTTAAAAACCAAGGTATCTAAAGCGCATATGAAATGATAATCTTACAGCAGAGGCTACAAAACCAGCGGTCCTAGGAGGTACCCTCCAAATTACTAGCAGTTATTACAAATGGTAGTTCAAAATATGGCAACACTACTTTAGTCTATTAAACACGGGAGATAGGGAAATTTATGACGGGGCAGGTTAGCGCAAACAGTCATCCCTCCAATTGACATAAACCCACTGATCCTAAGCAAAGCGCCCGCAAGAAACAACACTCTGAAGCTGCGTCACTCACGAATTGTATATCTTCTTACTCAGTGGGTCCTACACAGAAGCGTTTTTCCACATTCAGAGCAATTGATTGACCATCGTTGACTTTGAGCGAAACCTAAATGCCCATTAACAATAAAGGTCAAGCGTATAGCATTTGTCACCTGTCAAATCAATCTCAGCGTTTTCCACGGTGCCCGCCCCCTGACCTTGCACCAGGATAGCGAGCAAATTGGAGCCTTAGATTGGCCGAGTCACGGTCATGCTCATCAAATTTGTAACCTGCAAGATTAGCTCGACTATTTTATGGTGCGAGATGGCGTCGCTTTGAATGACGTTGGAAAACCACGGATATAAGAGAACAAGTTGTCACGGTTCCGGTTGTCACTTCATATTAAATCTTACTCGAGTACATATCCATTTTAGCACGTAAAACAGTTACCGTAATGAGCACTATAGAAGTAGGGTACACCACAGGTGGTAGTGTAATATGATATTTCCACAAGACAATAGTCAAAAGCCGCATTAAGATGTAAGAAGGAAACTTTTATATACACTCAACTTAGTCAGGGAACAAGTATATGAATTATTGCTTTCCATTTTAGACGAGTGATGAATCATATATGTTTCCTGAATCATACTTCTGTAGGATTAATCCAGGCTTGAATAATCATTCATTTGTTATACCAAATCACATTCCATTGTTAATTACACATGATGCAAAGCTTTGATGCAGGATGATGACGGACATCAGTACATTACAAGTTCAAAATCCTATCTAGATTATTTACATTTTATCAATTTCTGTAAAAAAAAAAATTCTGTCTTTGAAACAGAATCGTAATTACTATCTAACCAAATATAGCAAAACATCAATGATTTACCTCACATTAGTTTTGAATAAATGTAACTTAAAAGGATTACATTGTCCTTAAATGAAGACTACGAAAGTTGTTTTTTGCGTTAACTATGACATTCTGAAACAATGATATCAAAATTAATTATTGGCGAGTATACCTGACTTTTCTAGGTCAAGTCCGCACTCCGCAGGCTGATGGAGCTTGGAATAAGGACTTTGTTTGAGCGTGATACATATACGTGTGCTAGAATGGATAGCCATACCAATCTACCCAACCCAACAACTATAAGTCCAACAAAACACGGATGAAAGAAAAAGAAACACGGATTTCTATCAAGCTCATTCCTTTCAAGAAACAAGGACAACCAGTTCCCCATCTCGTCAATGTCGCAATGCAGGAGCGACCCACACACTAACTCAAACCCCAAAAAGCAGCTAAAACCATTACACCCAAACCAGACACACAAAGGCGGAGGCACGGACAGTATTTTCAAAACAGTCATGACTGCTCAGTAATGCTATAGAGCATTACCTTACAAAGACATAGACAAATAACTATAAAAGACCTAGAAAAATCACTAATAGGTCAATTAGGGAAAGAAACATAGAGATAATAATCACAGTATGCATTCTTTAGGACAATATCTACCGGGAGTATGCTAGTAGTCCTTAAATAGATGGTCTTACGCAGCCAAATTTAACAAAGATTAAATTTAACAAAGATTTGCCTTCAACATAAGTCTATTCTGGAAAAGACATGGATCACTCTCACCTTGTAAGGCATCCATTGCAGTGGCCGCATGAGCTGGACTCTGAAAATCAACGAAGCAAAGCACAAGCGGATCACCCCCAGGCTGCATGGATTAGTTTCCAACAGCAGCATTAGAATAGATACAATTTCACAAAAAAAAGTATAAAGCCATAATAAATTCTCACATGTCTTGACTCCTTCGTCACAAGCCTTACTTCCTTATAGCCTACAAAGGGACGAAATATATCTGCAAACTAAAGTAAAGGAACAAACACATGCTGTAATAATAGGATAGATTGTAACACGATATAAAGGATACGAGAAACCTCTCTGCGAGTACAATTCGCAGGCAACCCCTCCACAAACAACGTGCTGCTAGCATCAGGAGGAAGCGGAATTTCAGGCCGTCCTGCCATACCAATAGGCCGGCCTTTTGCAGCCACAGCTGGGTCTGATCCCCCCAATGCAATCACCCGTGGATCGTCTACAGGATAAGGTCCACCAAGCCCACCACTCATCGATCTTCCAGCTTCACTGCCATATGATGAAATTTGCTGGCAAATAATACATTAAATGTTAAAAATTCACATGCAGCGTATATAGATCAAGAATAGAACAGCATGCCCAAATTTGAAGACAAAATACAAAATGGGTACCGCATTGCGCAAATAGCGTTCATATGACGCATTCACAGAATCAGTGTCTCTAACGCCACGGTGTCCTGCCCTGTCATCCTCACGAGCATAGTAGCTGGGCATGTCATGGCCACTCGGAATCTCTATATAATTAATGAAACCCCATGTGAGTTAACTAACAAAGGGAAAATCATTAAACATTAAATAAGCATCCCTTAGAATCCTTCCACAAAAAATGATGCAAATTTCAAGAGCATGGTCTCGGGATCTTTACACCTAAGCCAATTAATCTCCCCCTATGTGCTAATACCATTTGCCCGCATTCTTTACACTGATTCCACCAAACCTCACAAGGAGGCTTTGGTAACTAGCCTCATAGATCAATTTCCAAGTAGCGTGCATCAAATCAGAACAAAACAATTACATATCATTCAAGAATCAAAACCCCGATCCCTGCTTCGTCAGTTATAAGTGCTCAATTAAGGTGAAATACTCCAGCCCCCCAAATAAAACAAATTCAACCATGCAAATTCACAGATCGCAACTTGACCACTTCTTCCCTAGCGCATCATCCCCCATAAAACGAGGTTCACCCAAAACTAACCCATTTCACAGATACTCGCACACATAGAAAGCAAAAAACAAACCCTAAACACCAAAAACCAAATAAGAAAACATTCACATCATACGCCTACCCAGATATGAAAAGGGATAAACAATTAGAGAGAGTTACCAAAATCGGAACGGGGCCGCTTCGCCGCGTGAGGAGGAAGCGCCGCCGCCGCCGGCTGCTGCCTGGAGTCACCGTATCTCCAGTAAGGATCCGCCATTCTTACTCGCTAATGATTAATCGAAGAAATATGAAGGAAGGTGAATTTTCATACAATTTACGAAGATATAGGGTTTGGGATTGTGATTTTCGGATTGAACAGTAACGTAAACCTTCTTTCTCTGCAAAATGATGAGTAAGCATTCCTTTTATACTCGCGTCAATTCTAAGTTCCAACCCCACCCCCGGGGGTAGGGTAAGGTGTTTTTCATTTTTGCCTTTTTTTTTTAATATATATTAATAATATCGCACGCTCTATATAAGTATAAATTATAAAAATATATATTTTTTAATTTAATATTTAATTTTTTTAAAATAAAAATTTAATATATTATTAAATTTCTTTAATAATAATACTTTTTAAAAATTATTTAAAATAATTTATTAAATTATAATAATTTAAAAATAAAATAATTACATGATAAAAATTAAACATAAAAAGAAAAAAAAAATCAAATAATTGTAATTAAAGAAAGTGATTTATTGATTGAGAACATGAATTTTTTAAATTGAATATAATATTATAATATTGATCGATTTGTTTGTTTATTTATTGCATATGTTTTCTAATTAAGAGGGCAAAATTGACATATCAAATTTTGGTATTCAAATTGAATTGATTTCATATAAATTTTCAATTTTAACCATAATTATATATATATATATATATGTATTTATTTCACATAAAATTGAAGGGCAAATTTTGTAAAATCATATAAATAACCACCATTTGTGAGACAAAAATTACACTCTTTTTATAATAGTATATCTAGGGTAATCAAAATAATCAAGAAATATGGAAATAGTAATATAAGATATACAAACTCATATGCAAGTAGTGTAAGTATTGTTCATTTAATATGCAAGTAGTTCATATATATAGTGTCAAAGTTCATTTAATATGCAAGTAGTTTCTTACCAAAAGTAACAAGGAAAAATATACAAGAAGGATAATAAGTATTGCATCTCTCTCTCTCTCTCTCTCTCTCTCTCTCTCTTCCATTGTATATTGCGTATTTCAACTCATTATTGTTACAAAATATACTTATTAAGTCGCCCCACGCTCACTTGAAATAAAATTAAAAAAAAAAAAACTAGATGCTTTTGTATTCAAGAGTGAAGTTGTACACATAAATTATAAACTACAGTGACATTCTACTCTAATAGTAGCCAACTTCAAGAGGTTCAACAATTGAAATTATATATAATTTCGTATAAACTTATTTCATATATCATTTTTTCAAACAATATTTCCCCCCTCTAAGTAATAGTTTGATGCTACAAACTTCCCAATTAGTAATTGCAAGAGCAAATAAAATAAAATATACAAACTCTGGGTTTTCCAATTATCACCTACAATTGTGCATTAACTCATGAGATGTTTGCAATAACTTAAAAAAAAAAAAAAAAAAACTTTTGTACTTTTTGCTATTTTTAAGCAGCAAAGTAGAGTTTATAAACGAGCTTCTACCTTTTTTTCTCAGCAAAAAAAGCCAGAAGCTGAAGTAGCTATTAACCAACTTTTTTGTACTTCTTGATATTTTTATAATTATTTGCAAGTTGATTATCTCACAATGACTATCTGATTAACTTTTCCTTTTTTTTTTAAACTCTGCAATTACTTTTTTTTCAACTTTTTACTTATTCTTTCAAATACTACATACTTTTATTACTCGAAAATTTTCAACCTTTTTTTTTACAATTTTAACTTATTCAAAAGCAAAAGTTTTTGTAAACACCCCCCTAAATTGCATACATAATTCCAAAAATTTCCAAAATAGGGGATCCTCCATTTTACCACAAATGGGCCAAGAAACCAGCATCAGGCACAAGCACGCTAGGCCCACTACAAACAACAAAGGCCAATGCAAAACCCATCTCCACAAAATATCTTTCTGTGGGCACTGTGCACGCGCCACACCGTGCGTGAATCCAACGTTTTGATTGTCACAGTTGTAGAAAGTGGAAACTACAAAACCGTCAAACTCAAAATTAGGCACAATATCCTCCCAGCCACCCACCATTTTATCTCAAAGAAAACTCAAAAATGGCTGCCGTCAAACTCCAATGTAAAGTGGATATATTCGTATTCCACGTGTGTATATGCGTGTAACTGTGTGTGTATATATATATAGAGGGACGGAGTTATAAATTTAATTAAGGGAATAATTTTTTTAGATTATTAAAATATATAAATATAAAGATTATATGTAATATTAATAAATAAAATAACAAAAATTATCATATTTATGTGTGCACAATCAATTAAAAGTGCTATAATAAAAAAAAGTGTTACAATTAAAAACAACATATAAAAAATGATATTGAAGCAAAAAAAAAGTTATTATCTATTTCAAATGAAGCAAATATAGTGGATGATTAATTACTTTTAAAAAATATTTAATAAAGAACTTTTTGACAATACTCAATCAATTTGACATAAACTCACATAATGATATATAATCAAAACTCAAAAAGTATTAAAATAGACATAAATGATAAACCCATATAATGATATATAATAAAAACTCAAAAAGTATTAAGGTATATATAAAGGATAAACCCACATAATAATATATAATCAAAACTCAAATTAAAAAGTATTAAAATATACTTTTTTTTCCCTATTTATTTGTTCTCACAATCAAAAAACATCTTTTCTTTTTTCCTCCGCTATCACATTCATCAAATCACTTCCAATTAAATATAAAATGTCAAATTAGTAAGATTCATTCAAGTTCGATAGCCCAATAAATAAACATAAAGATTCATTAAGTTTAATATTGAATAATTATCAAGATTCATATTAACATTCCTAATATTCAAACATCTACACTAAAACATCTTATATATATGTATATATATATAAGAATATATAAATTCCTAAATTAATACGCAATACATTTTTGAACGTTGCTTTCGGATAAAAAATATTGTATGTATATACACACGTATATGGTGTGAAATACATATTAGCGTAAATTATGTCTACATTCTTCAAAATATAGTGTAGTAGCACATTAGCCCCTATAATTTTAAAAGTTATATATATCCTATGAAGTATGTAACAATTATTCAACAATCGATCATTTATTAAGGTATGACATAATTGTGAATTATATATACGGTTTTTGACGAGTTTTCGGCACATGATTCGCATAGTTTTGATAGATTTAAAATATACAGGCTATGTATGAAATCAATTTAATTTAAAAAAAAGTATTGACATTATCAGTTTATGAGTGGTAATATTTGGTGGTGGTACACAGTGAAATTACCTTTGGTGAATTTGTGTAATAATAGAATTGATTGATGAATTTTGTTAGTCTCGACGAAGCATATCTCTTGCCTATTAAGTTGGTATGAAGTGAAAGTAATTTGAGAAAATTGGTGGAATAATAAAATTAATTGATAAATTTTATCAGGCTCGACGAAACGTATATCTCAGTGATGAGGTTAATTACTATGATCGTAAGAAAGTCTATTTTTAAACATCTATATTGATATTACAAGAAATTTTAAACTTTGTTGCCGTATTTATAATTTTTAAAATAAAAAAAGAGTAATTTTATAATTTGACCATACTTTAAAAGGCGTAGATGTAATTTATCAGTATATTTTAACAATAATTCCCCATTCAACTCAAGTAAAAATACTTGTACCTATTTCCAAGCAAAGAATAATACTACTATTAAAAAGCTCAAATATTTTCACCACATACAAACAAATTTCCCGGCCACAGTAAAAATACACACACATACACACACTAAAGTAGCTTCAATAATTCCTATAAAAAAAAAAAGTAGCTTCAATAATTATTGTACCTCTCAATGCATATTATAATAAACCGCACAAGCATTATTTTTCTTTCTTGTTTTTTGGCTTGTTGATTACTCTTGAAACAATCCCATCTTTTTCAAAGCCACTTGATTTCCTTTCCCAAAAATTCCAACCTCTTGAGTGTTCCTTTTCACCAAATCTCGTATTTCCCATCTGGCACAATCTTATTGCAAACCTAAAACCCCTCATCTTTTTGGCTCTGATTTGAGGGTCACCATTGATTCTCTTTGAAGGTGATAAATTTTTTGCATATGGGCTCTATTTTTCTTGGTTAAATTTTGATTTTAAATTCAAAAATCTGCTAATTTCTTGCATAATTTTGTGTTTAAAGTCCGTATATTTTGACGCAGATTTGTGGGCTATCTTTAAATTTGCTTTGAAGGTAAATATTTTTCTGGTCTTTCTTGTTTCTTGCTTTTAAGCTTTAAATTTTGACCATTTTTTTTTCTTGGTTTTGGAAAATTGATTTTTGGAATCAGTGAAGGGCTTTGGCTTGGAAATTATTTTGGTTGAATGGGTGAATTAGTTGGGCCTCGTTTGTACAGCTGCTACAAATGCCGGAATCATGTTTCACTTCATGATGATATAATCTCCAAGGCTTTTCAGGTGATTCAATTAATCCCTTTTTTTTTAGAACAAATGCAAGAGCTTTTGTTTTCTTGAAGTGATTAATTTTAGAGATTTTGTGAAAAGCGCTTGATAGTATAAGTTCGATTTTGGAAGTGGTTGAAATAGAATTTTGAGTCCTTAGAAGTAGCTGAAATTTGGGTGGGTAGTGTTTATGGCGTTTAGCTTTTGGGGGTTTAGAAAAGCGAAAGCAAATATTAGAAACACACTCAAACTGGTGAAAAAGGGAGAAAGAGGAGCTCAAAAGCACTTAATTTAAGCTTTTTCAAATACCCTTTTCATTCTTGGTGAGTTGCATTTACAGATTTGAAGTCAAAGTCTTGGTAATTGTTAAAACACACACACACACACACACACACACACAATCTTGGTAGAATTTGATAAATCAAAACCCTCACACAGTGTTTGGAAGCAAGGAAGTTAGGCCTTGCGAAGATAATTAGATATACTTCTATCCAAAAGCTGAATATATATTTATTGAACTCCATTGTTGAAATTCTTGCGAATCCGAATTAAGTAGGTTGATCCTCTCGAATTCTTTGTTTATCATTGTCTATAGAAGTTTTGTTGCTATGGGTTCATTCTATTTCTCATTTTCGCGTTCAAAATAGAAGAATCCAAAGTCAAAACCTTCATTTTTATTTCACTTAAAACCCATCAAATTATCCTCACTTCCTCTATTGAAAATCCTATGAAACTAAGTTTTTGGATGTTTGGACGAAGAGTTTGCCGAATGGTCAAACTCAAGGGGTGTGTTAGTGTAATTATAGGAGTTATAGGGGGGACTTGGTAATTTGGCAATCTCAAAGGGGGTTTGAGTGTAATTAACTCTTATTACTATTCTCTTAGTTGAATGAGTTTCTCATCCTTGCCTTAGAGCCTATTTGGATGGGCTTTTTTTAGGGGAGAAACACTTATTTAAAAAAAAAAAAAAAAAAAAAAAAAGCCAAAAGTGACCGTTTTTAAAAACTATATAGAGTAACTTCAATTAAAAGCACATTTTAAAATACTTTTAATTACTGCATGCAAATGCAAAATTATTTAGCTTAAAAAAAAAAAAGGCTCTGCAAGAAAAAGTACAGGCCCAACGACTACTTTTCTTAAACCCATCCAAATAGGCTGTTAGGGTAAATAAGGAGTTTATTATCTTCACTTATGCAAGTAACACCATATAATCTCTATATCACAGGGAAGACATGGCAGAGCCTTTTTGTTCTCGCACGCCATGAACGTTGTTGTGGGGGCGAAAGAGGATAGGCATCTCATGACGGGTCTGCACACGGTTGCCGATATCTCTTGTGGAGATTGCAACCAGGTGCTGGGGTGGAAATACGAGCGGGCTTATGAGGCTTCGCAGAAATACAAAGAGGGTAAATTCATATTCGAGAAGTCGAAAATCGTTAAGGAGAATTGGTAGCCCTCTTCGTGATTTAATTCCAATATGGGGGGTTTTATTTATTCATCCAAGTGTTCATTGTGTATAGTTTCGTTGTACAAAAATCGAAAGAAAATTTGCAGGCAACGGTTCCGGTTAACCACTTTGATCTATCTTCTTGTACTTTTGAAGTTTATCGAACAAAAGCCATCTCTTTGTCATGATACAACTCTTGTTGAGTGTTTTGTTGCGTAATTTTGATCTTTTGGTGCTTCTCTTTCGTTGTGATACTCGTAAACAGTTATATAAATTGATATGTATGGGAAATTATGGTAACTTTGAGCATACAAGACTCTTTTGTTAGTCTCTCATAACTGGGTTAGCAATCAGAAGGCTTGTTGCGTCTTGTGCAGGGATGGAACCGGAAACTTTTATGTAGAGAGACGAGATTGAATATTTACAACATATAAAAGGTATTTTTATTAAATTGAAGGTGGTGAAAATTTGAATTTTAATAAAAATACATGTAAAACATAGTTATGTATAGAGTTGAGTTTTGTTTGGGGGGGGGGGGGGATTAAATTATTGTTTTTCTATATTTATTGAAAAAAAAATGTTGATTAAATTACAATTGGATGAATAATGTGAAACTATCAGAATATTAAATTGAAGATAATATTTTAAAAGCAACTGTGGAAATTGGTATACTTATTATTCTAAAGTAATATTTAAATGTAATAAATTTGATTAGGCTTGTATTGTATTACTGATAAGGTGGATATTCTATAATTTTAGGTCATGTGTTCAATTTTTTATGAATGCGTATATTGTTATAGTTGGATATTAATTTATTCTTATTGTATAGTAGGTTGGTATATTTGATATTTGATAATCGCAAATTATGATGGTTTTTTTTTGTTCTTTATTTGAAAGTATTTATGTATTCGATTGATTTTAATAAACCGTTTTCGTTCAAAAAAAATTGTAACAGTGGAAATTTATATAAGTAGAAATCATTATTTCAAATTAACTAAATACCAATTGGGATTAACATTAATATTTAATTTAGTAATTTATTATAGGTCATAAGAATGAAAATTAAATTAGTTGTATTTTTGTCGGAATTAAACAATCATAGTTCAATAATAAAAAAGAAAAAAAATACTTGAAAACGAGAAATAAAAAAAAAAAACAAACAAGAATAAGAAAATGTTACGTTTTTTTCCCGTGATATAATGAATTTTACAATTGAATTATTATTATTATTATTATTATTATTATTATTATTATATTCAAATATAAATTCATCCATACGTCCATTTTTGGATACGAATTATATAAAGTATATATAATCAACATTGGAACACTAATCCAACATTAACTCCCAAATCTAAGTGTGTTTCCTTGCCAAAATAATAAGACGCCTTCCACTCTCCGGCGATTCAATTCCCGGTTCTCTCTCTCTCTCTCTCTCTCTCTCTAAAACCAGAAGTGAATAATGTACCTGAAGAAGACGTTTTGGAGCGAAACACTGAACTCACAGCCGGAAGCCGAGCAGCAATCGCCGGTTTTCGAGCTCGTCAAATCGCTCGACAAGCAGAGACTGTACCGCGAGGTCACGCTCGCTCTCCGGACGGGGCTCCGAGACGCGCGCGCCGAGTTTTCGTTCCTCCGAATCCGTGGACTCCGCAGCATTCTGAAATTTCTCCGATCCGTAGCTGAATCGGATGATACGATTAACCTATTTTGTCACTCGCAGTCGATTCCTGAGCTACAAGGTGTTTTTCATAATTTTTGCTACTTTTGATCTTTTAGAGGTTTATAAATGAGGTTTAGGAGGTGAATTTTGTTTCCGTTCTGTCTCTTTTTTTTTTGTTTGTTTAATTTGTGATTAGGAGGTAGTGATTTGATGTCGATTGTTGTACAATGTGAATTAGTATTATAGTTTGATTTCGTTGCTGAAATGTGTATCCAGTGGTTAAATTTTGCTTAATTAGGGTTAGGAATATGAAGATGGGCTCAGTACTTTTTATATAATATATTTGTGAACTAAATATGGACGGTGGTGGTTTGCTCTTCAACAGTGGTGCCAGTTTTGTTTCAACACTCCCTTAAAGAGGTAGAGGACCAGACAGTGACAAAATTGAGCCACATATTTACGG
Organism: Petrea volubilis; assembly: GCA_026212405.1. Taxonomy (NCBI): domain Eukaryota; kingdom Viridiplantae; phylum Streptophyta; class Magnoliopsida; order Lamiales; family Verbenaceae; genus Petrea; species Petrea volubilis. The sequence continues at coordinate 22,589,492 of CM047883.1, read as the reverse complement.
TGGAACCTATGAAGATAACCAGTCCTTCAACTGATGCTGAAGTGGCTATTGCGCTACGAGTTCTTGAAGGATGTTGTCTTCTTCATCGGGAGAGTACAATCTTGGCTCACCAACACAAGGCAATTACAGTATGTGAATGGAAACCCTGTTTGTGTTTTTCTTGTTAATGTCAAGTTATCATTGTCAGCATGTTGCCACATTTTATTCTATTTGGTCCTTAGCAATCAACTGGGGACAAAATTAGAAGCAAAACGTGCTAGATTTTTGTTGGAACCTTATGAACAGTACGCTTAACATTCACTCCTCAACAATTTTGTTGGATAGCATTCTTGAATTTCTTGATCGGATTAGTGGTTTTGATCCAGTGTCAACAAATTCTGGAGGTCTTTCTGCTAATGCTTGATCTTACTTACACGTGCGTGTCAGGTTCTAATGAATATCTTGTCAACTCGTGGAGTACTCGAGCAAGGTGCATGCCTTGATGCTTTGATTGCAATTATGCTGGATTCCTCTTCCAATCAAATGGTACGTCTATGTCATGGCAAAGGGTTGAAATGGTCTGTCCTGTCAATGAAGTAACTAATATTGTCTTGGGTCCGGCCTAGGCTACTTTTGAAATGATCAATAGTTTTGATATCAGCAGAATATCATATGTACATGTACTCTTGTAATGAATTTATGTGCTGTACTTGGTTAATCATTGATATCTGCTGTTTAATTACATCCCAGGATTTTGAGGCATGCAATGGCATAGAGGAAGTTTCTCTTCTTATAAGAGATAAACAAGTAGAGGAAAATCTAAGGTATCCTTGTTCTTGTGATCCATCTCCAAATTCTTGCTGAAAGATTAACATTCCACTCCTGAGCGAATTGGCTTCTGCAGCTTCCACTAGCATAAACTTACAATCTTAAACATACTTCCCTCCACATCTTCCAATCATCTGATAGTATAGTGATGCGATCAGGTTGAAATGCGGGGAATTTTTGTTGCTTCTTATTGGGCATGTAAACGGAAGGGAGACACCTCCAATGATGACAATACACGAGGACGTAAGGCGGTTCCTGGGTGAAAAGTCCGCCTCCTTAATATGGGCAGCAAGTCAATTTGGATCAACCCTCGATCCGGAGCAAAGATTAACAGCTTTGCATATTCAAGCCCGAAGGGTGCTGGAGTCAGTTGACCTTTACTGAAAGCTCTTAGCTTCACAACAATTTCAAGAACGCGTCCTACAGACTGTGAGTGATTATGTTATGTGTGTATCTAGTTTTTTGTACGGAAGACTTACTGCATCAAATCCTTATGCTAAACCTGTTCCATTTGCATTTGTGCTGTTAAACTGTCCAATATGTCGTAGATCTCTTTTGCTCTCTTGTGAGACATATCACACGCCATAAAAACATGAGTTTCATCTTTATCCTCAATCCAACTACACCCTGGTTTTTTATAAAGTTGATCGTCCTTCATCTGCTGTCTTATCTTTCTAAGTTCATGCCATTTACCTGTAGAAGCATATAAGTTTGCCAGCATCACATAGTTCCCAGAGTTATCAGGTTCTATCTCTATGAGCTTATATGCTGCTATTTCTCCTAGATCGGCATCCCCATGAATTATACATCCCCCAAGCAGGGCGCCCCAAATCACTGAATCAGGATCCATAGGCATTTTCTCAATCATCTTATAGGCTTCTTTGAGCTGGCCCGCCCGACTCAATAGGTCAACCATACATGTATAGTGTTTTAATGTCGGCTTTACACCATAACAACCCATCAATTCAAAAAACTCTTGTCCAGTCTCTCTCGATCCTGCATGTACACAGGATGACAGAACCGCTAGAAAAGTCACATGGTCTGGTTTAAAGCCATTAACAAGCATTTCATGAAAGAAAGCAATTCCTTCGTCCCCATACCCATGTATGGCATATGCATTTAGCATAGCATTTTGGGTGACCAGATTATGGCTTTTGGAGCTATCACCGACCAGTTTAGCATATTTCATAACCCCACATTTTGCATACATATCTATCAATGCAGCTACGATATATGGATCTGATTCAAATCCATATCTAACCACATATGCATGAATCTGCTTACCCCTCTCGACAGTAGCTAACCTTGAGCAGGCGTGTAAAACTATTCCAACCGTGTAGATATCAGGTGTCAAATTTGAAGCCTGCATTTCGGAAAATAACTGCAGAGCCAGCTCATGGCAGTCATTGTGTACATATCCTGCAATTATTCCATTCCAGGTATACACATTCGGCTCAAATCCATCATCTTTCATCCATTGCAGAATGGTTTGAATGTTTTCAATACGGTTGCAACTAGAATAACCAGAAACGAAAGCACTCCATATTACTATGTCCCTTTTGGGTACCCGGTGTAAGGCTTTTCGTGCACCTTCCAGGTCCCAGCATTGGCAGTACATGTCGACCAATGCTCCACCAACAAACAAATCCGAGTCTAGTCCTCTGACTATGCAATACGAATGTATACCTTTTCCCAATCTCAGATACCCCATTTCAGCGCAAGCACCAAGAGCAATACCCAAGGTAGAAGACTCAGGCCTGATCCCTCCATTATTCATCAAGTCTATAAATATTCTCAAAGCATCATCGTACATGTTATTATCTGCATAACCGGATATCATTGAGTTCCAAGAAATCAAGTCCTTTGATACCCCTTCATATTCCATCATGTCAAAAAGTTCTTTCGCCTCTAGAATCTCCCCATCATCACAATATCCCGCTATCATAGTATTGAAAGAGACGTCATCTCTCGTTGAAAATTTAGCAAACGCCTTGAAAGCACCTCCCATATCGCCACATCTCCGGTATAGATCTATCAACCCGTTAACAATATAAGGACTCGACATAAACCCACGTCTCGTGATATGTCCATAAAGCTCTTTCCCTAACCTTAAGTTTCTCAACCTAGCACAAGAAGGAACAATGCTTGCTAATGTCCGTGCGTTCAATTCGAATCCTTGAGCTCTCATTTTGTGCAACATCTCAATAGCTTCTTCATCATACCCATTTCGTGCAAACCCACCAATCAACTCGCTCCAAGAAACAGCATTCGGCCTCAAATCATCATTCTCGCCCGACATTGCCTCCAAAAATTCCATCGCTTCAAATACCTTCTCATTAGCAGCACAAGATGTGACCATTATGTTCCAAGAACCACAATCCCTTTCCAACATGCTACCAAATACCTTCCCAGCCTCGTATAGTCTCTCACATTTCCCATACATATCAATCAAAGCATTTCCCACGTAAATATGCGATACAACTCCAATCTTCATCGCCACCCCATGCAACTGCCTCCCCAACTCCACCCCGCCATAGCCACTGCAAATCTTTAAAGCCACTGGAAAAACGAAAAACTCCAACTCAACAACATCCTCGAACAACAACCTCTCGAAATACATAAAAGCCTCCACGTATAGCCCGTTCTCCAAAAACACATTGAGAACCGCGGTGTACGTGTATGAGTTTCTCTCAGGTATTTTGTCGAACACGAGAGCCACATCGTCTAAACAGTCACATCTCCCATACATTTGAAGTAACTTGGTCTGGACAAACTCGCGCCCGTGAAACCCGTTTTTCAGCAAGTGACCGTGCAATTGTTTTCCGAACTCGGGGCAGCTGCAAGAATCGAGTTGCGAAGCGTAGCCTGTGGAGCTTACGTTGCCGTTGAGAAGAGAGAGCGTTTTTTGAGATTGAGAAACGCTATTGTTTAATTGCGTCTTGTGTTTCCTTGCTTCTTGCGGGTAGAGTTGGGTGGGTACCGCCGCCGATGATGGCGGCGCGTGAATTATCGGCCTTATCTGTGAATACATCTTTTCCCCTCGATTCTTTATATTTGCTTAATTCAGTTTCGTAGAATCATAGTAATAATGAATAATGAGATTGCGGTCACAGAAGCGTTGGGTTTGTCGGGTTTAGCTCCTCTTACTTGCTTTACTGAAGCCAAAAATAATAAACAAGAAAAATAAATTTTAGAGTTATTCAAAAAAAAAAAAAATTTAGTTTCAAACAATGCCACATTTGTTATTAATTATTATTATTATTATTATTATTTTCCCTAAATCCCTCGTTTGGGGACAGCGACAGCTTTGTATTCCCACTCTTGTGAGGATAGTTTTGGAATTGCAAATTAAACTATTAGAGGGGTATTTATGATAATGCATCGCCTATCTCCCCTATTACGTTGATGTAGGCTCGTGTCGATGGATTTAGAAAAAATAATAATAAAAATAATAATCATAATTCTCGAATCATATTTTTTTATAGAATGGTCTTTTTAAAATGGCAAGCAGTTTGTTTTTCTAACTCATGCATTTTTTAGAAAATTGATCCAATTATAATTTTTTTTTCACTAAAGTGTGTATTTTTAAAAAATTAGTATTTTTTTAAAAAAAAAAATCTATTCAGATGGGCTCGTAATTATATTATTAAAAACTTGTTGACGATCCTGTCAAAGTTCAAAGGAGAAAAATGACAACTTTTCTAGTATGAAAACAGTTTTGTTTATTTCCAACTCTGATGTATTCTAAAGTTGGATCCATATGTGAAAGGAATTAGATCTTTGTGAAAAAGTTATTATCTAATTGATGATGTGATAGACATGATACTCTTCAATATATTATACGTGAAACTTACTCCACTTTAGGGGGCCAACGTTCCTGGTAGATTCGAAATGATTTCGGTTTACATATGATCAATCAGATTAATATTTTTAAATTAAAATTAGATTATTATATCAATTATTATTGATTATCGAATATGAAAAACTACAACGTAGTAGATCATATATTGCTATTCGTTAGAGTAATAGACATATATTAATGGGAACCTTACGGTGATGAAACCTCTCCTTATTATTGGGCTAGTTGCTTTTCAATATTGAAATTTTTTTATCCGAATTTGATATGATCGAACCCAACAAATTATATGTTAAGTGTATTGTACTTTGTCAAGTGATTGGTCACTCTTTCTATATTATCGACCATTCACAGGACAAGTGTAAAACACTCGCCACGTGATTAATACTGATTCGATTGAGCCAGATTTAGGCTAGAATTTCCCTCAACCTTATTCATAGACTAGATTTTGATTTAAAGTTAGACGCGTGACTATCGTCAAAATGTTTAGAAAATAGAAAATGCTCTGAAATTTACATTCTTTTTCTGTGAAGTGGGATTCTGTTTTGACTCAAACTCAACGATCATATAAATGCCCATGTTTATATTTCATTGAAAACGTAAAATTCGTCCACATGATCTAATTTTGAAGTTTGTAGTTCATCCAAAGATAAAAAGAAAACAAAACAAAATCTCTTGAACCTCGCAAAAAAACAAAAAAATTGGGTGGATTCTAGTGAACCTAGAGCCCCAAAAGATATTCAATTCACTGGTCACAGACTAATTAATAACTTTGTTCGTTTTTTTTTTTTATTTAAGGAGACTAATTAATAACTTGTTTGTAGTTTAAGTGAGCAAGTAATTAAGAGCCCATTTGAATGGATTTTTTAAGAAAATATTTTTTGAATTGTATTTTTTATAATAAATTTTTTTTTAATCGAGTAGTTTTATATTTGAATACAGTAATTAAAAGTATTTTTATTTAAAGCTACTCTGGAATAGTTTGTAAAAAAAAAAGTTCTTTTTGTTTTTTTTTTTTTTTGGCTTTCGTTTTTTTTACAAAGTCGATCCAAACACAATTTTTTTTGTCTGAAGTGTTTTTTTTTTCAAAAAATAAATATTTGTTCTCTGAAAAAAAAGCCCATAATCAATATAAATAAATAAATTAATATTTCAGATTAAAACAAAAAAAAAAAGATAAATGAATAAAAAAATATAGGGTAGGACCCAACTAAGAGGATTTTGTAAGTGGGAGAGGATAATTCTTGAGCACGCTTGCCGGAGGAGAATGTTTTGGGGGGGTGGGGCCCACCAAGAATCATAAAATAATAATAATTGTGATGTGCCAAGTCAAGTTAGGTTCGCTATGCATTCATGTTTTCTCGGATCAAATGCTTAACAAGTAATATTAACAATTAACTAACTACTCCCTCGCTCACATTATTTCAAAGTTGTGACAATTTGTAACAATTTTATCATGACAATTTAGTGAGAGAAAAAAAAAAAAGCTACCATTATGCCAAATATACAGTTACATACACGAGATATTTGATTCTGTTATTGTGTACACCTCACTTTCTAAACATTATATAATATTATTTGATGTGTATTTCACACAACACATTCAAATGTGATACAAACCGTGCATGTTTGATATAGTTGTATAATGATATTCAGAATTGAAATAACTCAATAGCACCCCTCAAAGGAATTTGATCTCATAGCTTAATCTTTTGCATTCCAAATTTCAATCACCACTACTAGAAAACAACAAAATAACCACAGAATTTATCCATCACAATTAACCACGGATTTAGCCACAAATTACAAATTTTTATGAAAAACGTCAGCCACGGAAATATGTGGCACCAAATTTTTCATATTTATTTACAAACTAGCGAATGATCCAACCACAGAAAAATCCGTCGACAGCGAAAACTTCAATTCTAATCAAATAACTTTATAATTAAGATATTTACAATTGTAAAGTATTTTACCCACTACTTGCAAGTCCAATGAGATACCTTAAACAATGAAATCAAACATGCCCTAAAGTATTTTGCCCACTACTTAAATCATGCTGTGTTTTTGCATGTCCCTTTAACCAACTCCCCTTGAGTTGGTACTTGAGTGTGGTGCTTGCCATGTGCTGCAAAGATATGAATCATGGTCCAATACCTAGTTATTTGTCATTGAATATCTCTGAAAACACTCTCTCTCTCTATACGTATATATGTGCGTGTGTGTATATATCTATACATGTCTTTTTTTAATTTTAGAATTAATTACATCTACTATCACTATAAAATTATGAAATTATAGTTGATTTCTCAAAAAATTTCAATATTACCAACTCATACCCTAATAAATTTCAAAATCACAAATATCCCCCTGATCAACCGATTTTCAGTCACATATTTTTAAACTTTCAGTTTTATCCCTATATTTTTCAATTTAAAAATTTTTGGACCAGGAACAACAAGAGTATTTTTGAAATTTCATAAAAAAATTTGATGACATCAACAGAATATGATCGAGAACTAGCTAATCATAGGGTATTTATAATTTTGAAATTTTTCAAGATATAGATTGATAATATTAAAAATTTTGAAAAATTAATTATAATTTCGTATATTTAGAGAGATAGTAAATATAATTAACCCTTAATTTTATCAACGTGCATTAAAGGTTGTAAGAATCTTAAAAACACACTGATGTTTCTGGCAACGCCTGACAGTACCACCCCAACTGCTAATAAAGAAAAAAGTTCAAACACAACTGTTAATAAAAATAAAAAGAATGTATAAGAAAAAGAGAGATCTAATAAGTTGCTTTATGAAAGGCAGCCATTAATACTGCAACTCAGTTTGGGAACACATCATAAATAAATACGACTATATATCTTCTTGTAATCAATCATCAATCCCACTATATCACCTATAGCCCCCTAATAGATTAAATATAGGCATCCCATAATAATAATAATAATAATAATAATAATAGAAAACTGGCTCAATGAAATTAATCTTCTTGGGTAACTTGAAATTAATTAACAATTTTTTAGAAATTAATAATAATCTGTGTTATTGATCGAAGTGTATGGCGAATCTTTGAATTAAAAACAATAATTTTAATATTAAACTATATTATATAGCGCATTATATTCTATACAAATATTCATAACACTGATTAGCTTAGTTGTAACAAATTGTAAAATTACTAAACCAAAACACAATAACTTAAACTTCTAATATCATTACATATATGTATTAAATTAAACAAAGTAAAATTGCACGACACGAGACCATCTTCTCATTCATTGTTTCACAGTTCAATTAAATGCGTACTACTTAATATATAAATTTTTGCCATAAATGATTTATTTTTTTTTAGAGAAATAAATGAATTAAAATACTAAAAGGGCACACAATTAAAACATACAGACGCAGTACAAAGTACAAACCAAAGTCTGCAGACAAATTAACATCTGGTAATCTGATATACATATATACATATATATATATATAGACTGTTGAAAAAGATTAAGTACCACAGATAACTATGTTCAAAAAAAAAAAAAAGCTTGAAGTTCCCATTTTCAGCTTTTGAAAAAAGCTGTTAAACAAACAAAGAAACACAAAAGCCCAAAAAATACATAAAATAAATAAAACAAAACGAAAAATTCAGACATTTACATTTGACAAGACAGAAGCAAAATCCAGCAAAACGACTTAAGAAAACCAACACCAAGAAGCAAACTTAGGAAATAACTTGTTTTTAGATAAAGAACAAAAACAAGGAATTATAACACCTGCGAAACCCCCTCTGTTAGTTCTCTGATATATGGAGAGAGAGAGAGAGAGAGAGAGAGATTAACAAAAATACAAGGAACAACAAAGACTACTACATTCCCAACTTTAGTCCTAATATATATATATATATATATGATCACCAAGAACCTCCGGCAGGCATCCCATTCCAGTAGCCATTAGATTGATCAGCACCCAAATGCCCTCTTTCTTGTTGCTGACGAACAAATTGCTCATCATTAGTGGTCTTCAACTCCTCAAAAGGAAAAAGCATTGATCTTGAAGATTCATGGACAATATTATTATTATTATTATTGTTTGCATGATGATGATCTTGATCAACAACCCCATATCCATTTTCAAGCCCCCCACCATCCAAAGAAAACCCCAAACTTGGCTTCAAATCACAGCCCAAATTCCCAAAACAAGAATTGGAGCTCAAACTCGCATCAATCGACACGAAAGGGCTCAAATTCGAGCAAGGGTTTTGTGGGTTGTTGATCAAATTCAGTTTCGAATCTAGCCCGAATGGCAAACCGAGAAGTTGGGAAACCCCATTGTAGTGGGACGATGGATTATAAGCCAAATTTAGGTCGTGCCCATTTGAGATCTTAGGGTTTTGGGGTGAAAAAAATTGTGGGCTTTGATGATGATGATGATGATGATCTTGGGTGATTTTCTTGGTGATGATGGGAGATGATGAAGATGAAGGGCTGTGATTTGATGAGGGTCTTCTGTTCTTCCGTGAGCCACCACCCACAGGAACATTTCTCAAGGAGCCACCCTCAGTCCAGTACCTTCTACAAGTCTTGCAAAAATATCTTGGCTGAGAGAGACTATAATTGTTGTAATAACAAAATTTAGTGTTTGTTGAGCTGCATCTTGGGCAGTTTAGAGCTTGTTCTTTTGAGGGCCTTGGCTTTTTTTCAACTTGTTTCACAACTCCAATACCCTGAAAATTTAAAATAAAACAAAAAAAAAGTTAGAAAAAAAAAAAAACTGGCTTAAATGTGTAGCTAAATTGTGCATTTCTTGTAGTGAAAAAAGAAAAAAAAAAAAAAGGGCTTTTTAGTATGAGGGGTTTTGAAGTACTAGAGCAACAAACAAGGAAAAAAAAAAAGTAAATAAATAACTAACAACAATTTTTGGCAGCTTTTTTTTGGTGTTCAACTTGTTGATGATGGGAAAAGCAATAAAAACAAATTAAACTATCTTTTGTGAAAAAAAATGTATTATTTTTTTCTGATCATGAAAACCCTTTTTCAGATGATGGGAAAAGAGAAAAATGAAAAAGTAAGAGAGATGAGCACTAGTTTCCATACACATGAAAACATGTGAAAATTTTCAAAGAATAGTGGGGTTTTTGATCAGTACTATCTCATCTACTAGTAAAAGCTATATATTAAACCTTTAAAATGAAAGAAAAATATAAAGAAGAAGACATGATAAATTAGCCCTAGAAAAACACAACCCTATAAAGATGGTGTCATGATATCATAGAGAGAAAAACATTTTTTCCTTTTTTCGTTTGCTTTTTTACCTGTGGCCACTGAGCAGTATCCATAGCACGAGAGGCAGAAAAAAGAAGAGAGAGAGAGAGAGAGAGAGGATGAGAGAGAAAAGGGCGGTGTGTGTGAGAGAGAGAAAGAGAGAGAGAAGAAAATGAGGCACTTTAGAGGAGCTGGTGTTAAAGCAAGAAAGCTACTTGAAGAGGTTTGTGCTTGGCGGTTGTATATGTTACTATGTGCCCGCTGCTAGTGGGGGAAAAAAAGAACGCTAGGGGTTGGGAGGGGTCGAGTTTTGTCCACTTGCTAACAATTTAACTTTATATATACATATATATATATTTTTTTTTTTTGAGTGCAGATAGTCATTAGGGCATTTCGTTGAAGATGTTTTTGTACTTGTGTTTTTTTATTTTTGGCTTTTAAGTACGTAAAAAGTTTTCTTTTTATATTACTATTATTATTATTATTATTTTTTCTTCTTTTTGATCAACATTTTTTTCTCTCATTAAAGGAACACCTTTTTCACTAACACTAATATTCGTCACAAATTCATAAAATTTATGACGAATTACACTTACCTTTCCTGATACATGTTTTATTTATAAAAAATATCATAACTTATAAGAAATTAAAATTACCCCTGAATTGAAAGGATTCTATATTATATCGATAAAAAAATCAATTTTACTCTTAAGTAATTTAAACAAAAAATAATAATTAAAATGAAAACTCAAAAATATCCTTGTTTTATCATTTTTTTCTTTTTTTTTCCTTTTTTCTTTTATTTTCTATTTTCTTTTTTTCCTAATCTTTTTTTTTTGGATCTGTCTTCTCTCTCTCTCCCTCTCTCCCTTCTCAACCTCTCTCCCTCACGATCCTTTCTCAGGCAGCGGCGAGCAACGAATCTCTTCTCTCAATCATGTCCCCTCTCTCTCTCTCTCCTTCTTGATCCTTCCCCCTCTCCCTTCGGATCTCGCTGTGTAGGGGTCGCGGATGCGGTGGTGGAGCGGCGGTGGAGGGCAACAAAGATGTCTGTGCGTGTGTGTGTGTGAGAGAGAGAGAGGGAAAGATGACCTTGGAAGAAAATAAGGGGGAAAAACAGAGAAAAAGGGGAAAAAGAAAAAAATATTTTATTTAATTATATATAATATGTATTATAATTTTTCTTATCAAATATTAGAATATCAATAATTTTTTGTATTTATAAAAACAAAATTTATAATATTATAATATATTTTTATGTATTTTGTATTTATTAAATATAATTTACATATCATAAGTATATATTTAAAGTATATGTTTATAACTATTTGCATATGTTATATAAAAGATTTAATTTTTTAAAAAAATATATTTAAATATGTATAATATTTTTAAAATTAAATATGTATAATATAACGAAAAACCCCCTCGATGGCAAAACATTCATTTCAATATAGTCAAACACCTATTCTTACTTCTATAAGGGTAATTTTGGAAGTTCAATTTTTTTTTACTAATGGTAGGTGTTATTTGTAATTACCCCATCAATTTAGAGGTAATTATCGGAGTATTTTTTGTAAGTAAAGTATACATCAGGAGAGATCTGTGTAATTCACCTTAAAATTTATCACAAAGGTAGTTTGTAACGAATTACGTCCGTGGCAAATTCATTAATATATGTTATATCACTAATCTATTATATTTTAAATCATAGGTTTAATTTGTTAAAATTCCGCCACAATCAGTTATGTATACTTCTATTTGTGATAAAAATTCTCTCTCTCACAAAACTTCTACTAGTGAATGAGATTTTTTTTTTTTTTTTTTTGAAGCACTTCGCATTCGATTCTTGCACATGTGATTTCATGAACCAAATTAATCAAGTGGTTTTATTCAATTTTACATCTTATTAACTTGTCATATCATTTGAAAACTTTAATGAACGCAAAAGAAACATACATAAACTATTGCGTATATAATATTTTGACTAGCGATAGTAGTAATATCATAAAACAATTAAATGATTCACTAAATATAAAAGTATCTATATTAATATTGAGGGGTAAACAAAGACGGACAGAGTTGACGGAATTTAAACACAAAACATTATTTTAATTTATAAACCATTAAACATAACCGACACTAAGAAATGGGCATTTTCACTAATTCAACAATTTATAAAAATTCTATTAAAATTCATGTATAATATGAATTCCTTAATGAACGTTTCAATCACAACTCATTGGTTTTTTTTTTTATATTTAATTACACTTTACTACCCAAATTATGGGTATTTTTACACTCTGCAACTTTAAATTTTAAGTGTTACCGATTATCACATAAAAGTTGTATGTTTTTATCCGTTGCCGCTTAATTGCATTTTTCAACCAAAAATACTAGCTGGAACAGCAACACGTGTCGCCACTCCAGATAAAATTTTTAGTCAGAAAATACAATTAGGTGGCAATCAGGGAAAAAAAAATACAAACTTTAGGTGGCAATCGGTAACACTTAAAACTTGATATTGTAAAGTGTAAACACACGCATAATTTTGGATGACAAAGTGTAATCAACTCTATTTTTTATTTCTTTAAAGTTCCATAAAACTCTATTACAAATATCTTGTATTTACAGTGGAATTTATTTGTCGTAATTATTCTATCACGCGTATTAAATACTAGAATTTTCGCTTTCTTCACTAAATTGAAAGTTATTTTAGAATTGTAATAGTAATTCTCAGTGCAATTTATATCGATCGAATTTGTTGTTTGTGCATTGCAAAGGCAATAAATTTTTTTAAAGATTTATCTATAATAATGTCTATAAAAAATAACAATATATATAGCCATTGAATGAAGTAAATTCAGCTTCACTATTTATGTCTTGACCATCTGAAACAAAACTATAACTTAAATCCTTCATGTTAATACTTAAATAGCAAAGTTTTTAGTTCATGATAAAATTATTATGTTCCCAACAAAATTTGACAAGAAAATGACTTTTGCTTTAATTCAGAAATTAATGAGTTGCTAAAATTACAACTGTAATAAAACGAAATGTAACGAGCAAATGGGATAAATTTAATATAAAGTACTGACATGAAAGTAGGAAATTTATACTTTTCTGATGGAGACATATGATGAAAGACTGCTCTTTTTGCCTTGCCTATTTTTGTTTTTTTCTTTTTTTTTATTCATATTTTTTGCTTTATTGTTTTTTTTTTAATAAGGACTTACAATAAATCAAACATGGGATCTAAAATATTCTAATATTTTATTGGGTTATGTTGATTTCCAAAATAATGACACACAAAGTCTATGGTCTATCCATCATATGTTTCATCCCATGGAATGCATATTTATACCATTTATCTCAAAAACTATTAAAATTAGATTTGATACGTCGAATTTAAATTCAATAAGTTAATTATCCAGTTCTGAAAATTTCTTACACGCATTCAGTTTGAATTCCATAAATACATAAGACACTTCAAATTTTATCAAATTTTAATTCGTGTGAAAGAAATAGGACGCAAACTATAACATAATTTTAAATATTGAATGTATAAATATTACCTAACAACGAATTTTTTACTCCCATCATTCCACCAAGAAGAACATATTGCATAGAATAAACTCAATATATGTGACATCGTGTTAATTCATTAATATAATGTATGTATATATGTGTATATATACACACTTGATTAGAGTTGAATTCTAGCTAAGTCATCATTAAAAAAATATGAAAATTTCTTGTATGAAATCGTGGTTTGGGCCTCACATATATATATATATATATATATATATATCAAATGATAAAATTGATATTATATGTCGGATGTTAATTATTTTATAAGTAAATTAATAATATATCATAATCTAAATTACTTGGTACATAAATAGAATTGGGTGAAAAAAAAAATATCAGAAAAGATTTCACGTCATAATTTTTTTTAATATTCTCCCACAGTTCCACACGAGCAAATATTCAAATGCAAGTTTTTGTTAACTATTTCATTTTTAACCCCCTAACTTTTTTTGCGTATACTATTAACACACAGCCCGTGAATCAACGTGGCGGATAATGATTGGATCTCCATAGACAGGCCCTATTTTTGGCCAATGAGAAGGCGAAACGTCGGAGCCCCGTGGATGACGCGCAAAGGAAGGACAAATCTGGACCGTCAAATCTGAAGTGGGGGAGACGGCGCCAGATGATTGACGGCTGCGGACCGGACGTCAGTGTGGAGACATGTGTCGTGTGGGTGCTTCACACGTCAGCGGAGCCCTGCATTATTTCCTAAGTACTTCATTAATCACTATCATTTTCATCTGCATTTGCCAAGAATCTTACAACAGAAGAATGATCATTTAAAAATAACTTGACCCAAAAAAATCTAGAAGAATTGGAAGTGGGGTTATGGATATTATATATTTTACTTTGATTATTAATTTTTCCAAATTACATCAATTTGTATATTACTAATCAAACTATTACATTATAACACAGTAAAGAGAATACTACCAATATGAATAAGAAAATTACTCTTAAGTAGAATAAATACCCACACATTTTGATCTAAAATCAAACACATGACCTCATAATTAAAGGCCTCAATTTTACTACTTGACCTAGACTTTATCGGTGATTTTTTATTTTAATTGGGAGGATAGTTTCAAAGGAAATATTGAATATTCTTTTTAGAGCATCAACAAGTTAAAATTGCTGAAAATTTTGGTCCTTTATTATGATACTTTCTTTTCTTTTTTTTTTTTGCTCTTTTTGGCTGATATAAAGTAGTGAAACTTAGGTGATTTTTTTTTTTCTTGAAAAAAAAAATTGTATAGACCAAATGTTTGAATCTCATCTATACATCTAGAGGTCAAGATTTATAAACATCTTATATGTATTTAATCGAAAATATTTATGTGCAATTATGGCTTAATTGTAATCCATATGTTTATTGATGGGACCCACAAACGGTCTATACAAATATATAAATAATTGAATTTGAATT